>CM068956.1:77432757-77454683 GCA_035128595.1 Eptatretus atami | reverse complement strand
GTGGGACAGAAGAAGAGTGCTTGCAACCTGATGTAGCGAAGAAACGACCAGACAAGGCACAGCCAAGAATTGTGATCTTCGGCACACGAGGGTAGAAATTGCCCCCCTTTGTATTGCAATGAGAAGATTCAAAGACGATGCAACAAAACGTGGAAGGATGTGTGGGGACCAAAGCCAGGATGGAGCGCAGAAATCACTGCTGGTTCTGGAACAAGAACGAGAAATGTTTGACAATACAAGAAACACAAGCTTTCTTCTTTCTATACCAAACTGTCACATCATGGTGAACCAGAGAATAATGCAATGGATTGTAACATTGAGACGTGGGGTAAATGGATACAAAGATACAAAATGCATTTCCTCAGAGATGACTCAACTTCTTGAAACGACGCAACATTGGAGACTCCTGGAATTTCTACAAAAATCAGGAGTAAAAAGTGAATATTGAAATGAAACGAGTTTGTGGTTTTAAGATCTGTTCCCTCAGAATGAGGAAAGATGAAGATTAGGTTACCAGAGGATGAAAGAAAGAAATTGCAACGATGCCCATGAAAAGGCCTAAAGTGCTGAGGAGAAAGAGGAACTCAAAAGCTTGCAGATTTAGAAGAGGACAGGACTTTTGCCACAACGAATTTGTTAATGAGAGCTAGTACGCGTGGAGAAGGGCTCGGTGCCGACTGTGGCACTTCGAGCGGGCCGTTAACTGCCTGTGCAAACAAAGCTGCTGGCGAGCGAAGAACAGGCTGTCACTCATAAATGTGTCCAGCATGCCAGGTGACTGGAGAAATGGAGGGAGAGGACAGAGACATTAAACCTCATGCCTCAGCTGTTTTATGGAAAAAAACACAGTACTTTCTCCTGCAGCAAACCACCAGGGATCGACATCATCTGTTGCTTGGATGGAGATGGTCTTTCAACTTTCCTGAAGGAGAAAGGTTTGTCCTTTGAATCAGCAACGTGTTCCTCCAACTCCTGAACCAAACGAGCACAAAATGCCTCCAATGCAAACTCCCACTGCACATTGCCATTGCCTCTTTCCATGACTGATGGTGCATTCTTCATTACATGGCCCCTTTTCCTCCTTCTCTGTTTAAAGAAGATCTCCTACCATTGTCACGAGTGAAACCAGTCCAGTCTTGGGTACCGAGGAGAAGACAAACACTGAAGATGCTTCCGACGGTTGTGACCGGCTGCCACCTTGGATGTTTGTGAAAATAACTCGATAAGCCACTTGAGGACAGTGCAGAGTCGACGGTGGAGAACAGATCTTAGCTTATTGGAAAGAAAACGAGAGAATGAATATGGAAGAAGAGAGCGAGGCTATTTGTGCGGAAGAAGAAATCAAAGAGACAGTGAGAAAGAGGAAGGAAGAATGTTGAGGAGACAGCTGGCCGATGCGTTGAATGAAGCGACCCGCCTTGATCAAGAACATCAAAGGTTGATGGTGCTTTGCTCCATGCTGCGCACATTGCCAAGGTAACCACGACGGTAAATATCACAGTTTAGTCAAACACAGCGATACGTATTACCTGCTGTCTTCAGTTGATATATTATTTGGGAGGTTTGCCTATTTAACTACAAATTTCCTATCATATCACATGACCAATCACATGACATTGAAGTCAGAGGAACCAATACAAACTGCAATTTTAATATTATTAGGACCATCTATATATTTTGTACACTGGTGGGGAGGGATGGAGGTTGGTGGTTAGCGGAATTACCGAACCACAATCGTTGTTTTATATTGTGACCGTCACTGTCCTGTATGACTCCAGTTGAGTATGACTAGTCGCTAAATGACGACGATCGCCAATCGTCCTGGAAACTTCTTTCCGCTCCACGTCAAAAAATAAATAAATAATAAAAACTGTTTATTTACACTTAACTGCAGATACTTGGAAATAACTATCGTTCTACTAAAGATTGACTCCTTAGCCCTAGAAACCATAACCACAACAATATATTTGTTTCCCCTTCCCCCCCCCCCCCCCTACAGTGGTCATTTTAAATAAATGTTGATTCAGTTTGTGGGAAAGTTATCGCCACTTCCAAACATCACCATTGCATTGTGGGGGTTCAATTATGAGGATGTGGGAAAGCTTAGGGCAGTGAAGTGTAATTCAATTTCATTTTGCCAAATGCGGGGGAAAAAAAGCGACAATCTTCTCTCCCACAATGTAAATGAATCGTGGACAATGCAAGTACAAACTAGTCATCGCATTGATACTTTCCAGAATCGGGACGTATCAAATTCGAACCGGCTTGAACAACACCATAAAGGTACATTTATCCAGCAATTCCCGACATGCAATAGGTTTTTCACCTGAAAGTTGACAAAGGTGTGCTGAACTGCCATGGGAAGCAAACTATAAAGTTGACTTTTGGGTGTTAGCCCCTCATCAAAGCAAGAGCTACGCCCTAAACATCAGCTTACTTTTTCTTCAGATGGCGGTTAGCACACCTTTGTCAACTTCCAGGTGACAAAAGCTATTGGAACTGTCCGTCGATGTGGATCGACATGAGCCTTGACAAGTCTGGTATTGCTCTATCCGACAAAAACTTTTCAGCTGTCACCATTGTCAACTTCACCCATGTCATGGAAAAGGCGTTGAGCACCTTTGCCTCATTTAAGAGTGCTGCAGGTACGAATTCCCAGACAACCAACTTGTGCGTTCTCAGGTTCTGACGGGGTCACAATCCCAGACAGCTTGTACAAATTTCAACCTCCCTAATATTCCCAAACAATTCCCAAGCCTGTCCAAGATTATAAATACTGATCTGATCAGATTTTATCAATATTAGTATAAATTATTTCCTTCACGATGGCTGTGCTCATGTTTGGATTGCAGGAGCGTGCGCTGTTGGGAGCTTGTCGGGAGCAAGGCGACTGCATCTGCGGATTTATCGGCACACCGGATCGCGAGTCTCCGTGCTGCCCCACTCCAGGTATTATTGTCAGCGACACCGCCTGCGTTGCTGGTCGATTTTAGGATGATGTCATGCATACTTACAGCTTGATGCTCAACACACTACCAGACAGAAAAAGAATAAACTGGAACATGTTTATGATGTATCATGTTCTCAACAAGAACGGCACTCGGTAGAACGCACACCTCGAGCCAGGCTGAACAGTTGAGTATATTTTGGTATCCACCAATAGGCCAGATCTGGATCCGGACCTGAACCAAGATCTAATCGGTTTGTTATTGTCACCCACCAAGTTTACGCCGAATGCGTCCTAACTGTTTGGCGATAGCTCATACCTGCTCTTTCTTGAAGACACAATAGGATATTCAACGTCTACCAACAAGCAGTGCTGCAGACCGGTCGTCTGGCTGAGCATTCATCCTATATCGACTGCAGACACATTGATGCATCGCTCTGCATAGTGAATCACCAGGGTGACCGTTTATAGCTGGGTCGATATTCAAACCCAGGCTAGTGTGTGTACCTCTCGGTCTAGGATATCCTGCCCTCCCATTTGACACTCAACAGTGATATAAATAGAAACATGTGCTGCTTGTGGGTTGGTCTGCAATTCAAGTTAAGTTTGGACATGAAATGACGACTGTTTATAACTGTCCCTCAGTCGTCGTCTTCGCAGATCGCATGATCGAGGTGATTTTATTACCTCCGCCACTGAAGGTGAAGGAGGTCATGTTTTCACCCCTCCCTGTCTATTTGTAACTTGCAAAATCGAAGATTTTTCAAGTGTATTGGTCAGTCAATTTGGTATTCTGTCTGTTTGTTTGTATGTCAAGCGCGTACAGGTCACAATTTTAAACCGATCTTCACGAAACTCAACCACATGGTAGAATTTGTCATCAGCAAGAAGCCTATTGTTTTTGAGGTTAAAAGGTCAACAACTAAGGTCCATCCATCCATTGGGACCATACTCTGTGCAGAGCGTTGATGCTGCCTAAGCAGTCTCCTTGGCTATTGGGCACAATCCTGGACGGGTCGCCACTCCGACACAGTACACCAGCAAGATGGCCCTCATTTTGCCGACCTTGGAAGGATGACAGCAGAGTCAACCCCACCTGGTATTAATTCAACAGCCGAGTAGGATTTGAACTCAGGATCGAGGATCCCAAGCCCACCACCCGGACCATTAAGCCAACACCAGGCACACAACGAAGATGTTGTTTATAAAATCAATTTTCAATCCGATTTAATTGAAATTTGAAGAATACATATTTCAGGTCACTGAATTGAACCCGCCAATTATTTTTGAGGTCACATAGGCCAAAGGTCAACAACTTAGGTGAGATTTCTAAAATCCTCAATTTTCATCCGATTGCCTTGAAATTTGAAGAGGATTTGCATATCAGGTCACTGAATTCAAATAGCCAATTATTTTTTGATGTCAACATTGGCCAAAAGGTCAACATAGGCGAATTTCTAAAAATGTCAATTTTCATCCGATTGCCTTGAAATTTGAAGAGAAGTTGCATATTTGGTCATTTAATTCAACCACCAATTATTTTTGAGGTCAAATTTGTTTTATGGATTTTGCAAGTTTTACGCTCTGCATGACGTCGTCTTCTTTTGACTGTGTGGAGGAATATCTCAAACTGTTGCGGATGGATCCGGATGAAATTTGGTGGGCAGGTTGGATGTTTGATAAGAACGAACTGATTAGATTTTGGGGAAGATCCGAATCCAGATCTGGATACGAGAATTATTTAATTTAAAGTGATTCTTCACCATTGAGAGATAGGGCCAAAAATTTATATATAGCACGATATTTCAAAAAAATGTGTTGGGCCCGAATGTCTCGTGGATCAGGCATTGCGTGGGGGAGGAGTGCGCTCCACTGAGTGCCCTTCTCGTTTGTAAAATGTTACTGTGATATTGATATGACTGTGATATGGCAGGATGGCCTAGACGTAAGTACACTCGCCTCTCAGCTATCTTGCCTGGGTTTGAATCCTGACCAGCATATAAACTGTCATCCCTCTTTCCCAGGGAGGGTTGATCATCAATGTGTGCTGTCCCCTCAGATGGACGTTGATCTGGCTTCCCATCTGCCAGCATTAGTTTGTGTGTTAAAGATTATTTCGTGAAGAGTAGTCTGGCTATCATTCCAAATTATCTATCAAATTCCAAATCCTTGCCCTGTATTCCTGAGTTGGAGTGGTGAACCGATAGGATTGTAGCCTCGTAACACTGCATGCTCATGCTCATGCATAGGGCATGCTGCAAGATGATGATGATGATGATATTATGATGGATATGGATTGTACCTTAACTGCACTCAATGTTTCATGAGTGGCAATTTTTCGAAATTCCAGACCCATTAACAATTTCTTGAATTAGCATGATGTGCACTTTTTATGTTATATTGCACCTGTCATTTTGCCATCACTTCTATCATGGAGTCGGAAAAACTTGCAAATTTTGCAGTCGGCTCACATGGCTCCACACTTTTGTAAATCAGCCACTTTGTGTGAGGTCTCTTCCCACAAAAGCTGTGGTTAACACGTTTAGAAATCGTTTTAGCAAAATTGGAAAAAGTCAAAAACACAGAATATGTGATGCTTGATATTGGATCGAGGCTTGTTCTGATGTTTCTGCATCATATCCTTCCCTACCAATTTTTTTTAAAACTTGCAGAACCCAAACCCGCTCCTGTGGCTCCACCACGTCACATGTCCGGTCACCAAGACCGACCACCTTCTCCGTCACGGTCATTACCTAGCAATCCCAGAGCTCTGCAGAACGTCGGTGGTGCTGAGGGCATTTACGTCTGATGTTTGTTTCAATCCACACTTGACCTTCACTCTGAGTAATGAGGTTGTCGTGAGGTTTATTATTTTTTTTTGTATTGAAGAATCTAGGGTTATGGAAGGAGTGAGGTGACTGAAGGTAAAAAAAATGCAATTGTACTGACAGTGGAGCAGTGGGGGGCAACATTTGGACACAACAAGCAAGACAAGAATGAACAGGAAAAAAGAGAGAGACACAGAAACAGTAATGCGGAAGGAAGAGGGTTGGGTTAGATAGAGTTAATGGGTAGAAAATATCACAGGTCAGGATGGGGATGACAGGAGCTGGTAGGGAGAGTCAAAATGAACCGTCTCAATAAATCGGGGTGTTCAGAGGAACAAAAGAGTTGAGGTGTGCAGTCAGCCTGGATTTTGGAAGTTTAACCATGAGGGGTTTATCGGAGTAAGGCTGTGCTCATGGAGGAGCTGGTGAGGCATCAAAGGGCTGACAGAGACAGACTGGAGGAAAGGCAATCAAACTTCGAAGCCACCAAAATGTTTGCGACATTTCATGCCCATGACCCGACCCTGGATACCCCCAAGTACGAATGCAAAATTTGATGGAGGTCAGCCAAGCCGTTTTCGATTCCATAATGTATAAACATACGTATCCACAGACATTGCCTTATTTTAGTTCGATTTTGTCGTTATAATGTTCTATACAAATGGACTGGCAGAATGGCCAAGAGGTACGCTCACTCAATACTAAACTGTCGAATGTCTTGCCTGGGTTTGAATCCCGACCCAGCTATAAACTGTCATCTTGGTGTTTCACAGGCAGGGTGATTCATCAATGTGTGTGCGAACCTCGCTCGGATGGACGTTAACTGGGCGTCCCGTCTACCGGCATTAGTTGGTGGACGCGAAAGATCCCACGACGTTCTTCGTGAAGAGTAGGCGAGCTATCACCGGCACCATTAACAAATTACTAATTCCTGCCCGAACCTTAATCGAACGTCAAACCTAGCCAGCTGGTTCGTGAAAAACTTGGGCCAAGCGCTTCTCTGGCCAACCGCACAAGAGAGTGGAATAGGAGTGTTCTAAACAATACATGCAGTTTGTGTTAACCAGTTCCCATAATCACGAGTTTCTTGCTTTTAGCCGCGTCTCCGTAGCGAACGCTGGCTCTAAGAGAGCTCCGCGTTGTTCTTCTTTCTGTTTCTTCTTCTTCTGAAGACAAAACCTTTCGGACTCGGCTCTTTTATATACAGGATCCGGATCTCCTTAGATACTAAACACCTGTACACATCCTCGCATTGAGGGTGCCTTTTGAGAGCGTCTATCATGAACTTTTAATATATATTCGGACATTTGCTTTAAAGTTTCGAAAAGTTCACGTTACTTATTAAAGATTATTCCATGTAATGTGTTGTAATTTCGTAAATACACTATTTTCTCGTCATGAACAGGAGCCTCCATGACGGGTCTCTCTATTGGCTCCATCAAGGCATGTGACGAAATATCGGAAGTTGTTGTTATTGCCTTTAGGATGCGGCTCTTGGACACATTTGTCCTTGTTTTCTATACAAGGTCTGTTCATGAAGAAGCAAAACGAGAAAGGTCAGCAGGTTTATAAACTAAACTACCAAATGGTATGGAGGGATGGCCATGCACAAGGGGAAAAGGAGGAATAAATCAATACAAGTAACAATGACCTGGAAAAGAATCGACCGAGAAAGAATCAGTAGAGATCATGGATGAGAGTACGATTGGCAGTTGTTGTTGCGTATGCAGTCTGTGGATGTTGGTGGCGTAATTTCTGGAAGCACAGCTGTGCCACTGATGCGTTTCCCCCAATACCTGTAAGCTAGTACTCATTTTGCCGACCTTGGAAGGATGACAGGCTAAGTCAACTCACCTGGGATTATTTAAACGGCACGACAGGGGCTCAAACTCAAAGACTCTAATATCTTAAACCAGCCACTTAACTGTTAAGCCAACACCTGGCTTATGATGGGCGTGCATTTGAAAGACTAAAGTGTGAGGATGAGACAACAGGCACTGCAGATGAGTCTATAATTGGGAGAATAAGGGGACGAATGAATGCAGGTGGGTAACCCGTCTCGATTTTGGGAAGGTGAGAAGATGGGGTTTCAACAGGAACGTGTGCGACCTGGTGGCTTGGGGAAGTCAGAGATCAGAGAGGGTAGGAGGAGCAATGCCAGATGTAAGCTTGTATAAAACAGAGTCCATCAGTTTGCTGCTGGTGGGACAGTGACAGTCCTTGGTGATTCACCTCGCACTTGAGATACAAATGTGGCAGAAAGTCTTGTTTTTCACCACCTCAAGAGGAGCAAGGTGAGAAGCAGGAGAACCAACCTAAAGTGGTGTGCCATATTATCCATGAAGCTCCATATGAAAGCAGAGTATACCGTGACGAGCAGGTTTCACAGGCAGGTGAGGCAGTGTGAGGGCATGTGACCCGTCTACATTGAACCTCGTGTTCAAGTAGCTGACAAGCTGCTTATCTTGTCCAGCTCTTAGCCTGTCATCTTTTTTTTTTTTTTTTTTTTTGTAATGACCAGCTTTTTCACAAGTGTGATGTATTGTTCTTACAGGATGGAGTCGTCAACAAAATGGTGAGGTTGGTTTTCAAAAGAATCGGACATGTTTTATCTCGATCAAGAAGAATGTAGGTCTTAGATCAGCTTTGTGAAACCCCAGCCTAAAGGGAAAGCTTTCATGTATGTGCTGAAAATCAAGATGGCAGCAAGTGAGAGAAAGAGGGCAGCAGTATTTATGGCCAATGAAAATATCATGCCTGTTGAGATTTAGAGGGAATGGTTGCACAGTATGTTGATGATTGCCTGACACGGACCTTTGTTTTAGGAGGCAAGCAGTACACCGACTATGTACGATTCTAAAGAATTGTACACCGAAGCCAAACAAAAACCTCCACTCCGATCGGACAGGTGTCTCCAGCGTTAGAGAACACCTTGAAAAGTAACGTATTATTTTTTATAACACACAAAACATGTCACAACGGTTATCTTTATAAATAAGATGTTTGGTCATTTTGAACCACGTTTGTATGCAACAAAATTTAAGGCAAAATTAAGAGGACAATGCATGTTTGTTTTTCTACAGTGATACAAGGCTCATGGAGGAGCTTGTACATACATACTGTATATCACATGTACAAGGTGATTAGTAGACATACTTTTACATGAATTACAAGGCCAGGAGTAGACATGTATTTGAACCTGGCTTTTCCACATCACGAGGGCAGTTGTTCGATGGGAACACTAACAGGCCAATACAAAATTTTGAAGTGTGACATTGTGAAGTAACCACGTACCTGTCTTCCTTATCATTTAACGTGGTCACCGCATTTACTTCACGACTTTGACTCCAGGTCCACAGACGGACATGTGTGAACTTAGGTTCAAGTACATATTGGTGAAATGACAGCCCTGAGACTGGCCATACTGCTCTGGACTGATCCCTTGCCTAAGTTGAGGGTCAGAGTCACGTACGAGAGAATCGACTCGTTATATGGACATTTCCTCATTCATTCCGTTTTGTACCTTTTTATATCTCCATGTTCATTCTTACTTTTTACCTTATCTTTCAATAAAGTGTTCGTTGATGGGTTTCGAGGAAGATTAATGTGCCGACTGTCATGAGTATTGCACGTGTACGCGCGTGGTGAGTTCAATGTCACGAATGGGAGCTGTGTGATGTAATATGAATTTATCCTGGATGGTTAACTGGATTTATCTTCCATCTCTCCATGTCAGAAATGCAAAAAAACAATAATTTATTCATCTGTATTCCAAGTTACCCTTTCATTCACCAATTTCTTATTTGATAACAGATACACACCTATGTAATCAGGTCTGTTTTATCGGCCGAGCCTAAACACCATTAGAATCTAGAATTACAATTAGAATCGAGAAGCACTTCCAGTCAAACCCATGACACAATGCCATGACTAATTGTACACTTCAGCTATATCTTGGGAAGAAGGATGAGACGATAAACTAGAATGGCGCTCGGTAGAGCGCATACCTCGACCAGGCTGAATAGTTTACGTTTTGTATCCCACTGATCGGCCAAATCTGGATCCAGACCTGAACCAAATCGAATCTGCTTGTTCTCGTCACCTCACCAACTCATCCATAACTTTTTGAGATATCGTGCTATATATCATTTTTGGCCCTATCTCTCAATGGTGAAGAATCACTTAAAACATGCTCGTATCCGATCCGGCGGTTCACCAAAATTTAATCAATTCGTCCTTGTCATAACACCCAACCTGTCCACCTCCACCAGCTTTCGTCTGAATGTGGCCATAACTTTTTGAGATATCCTGCTCACAGACAGGGAGACAAACAGGTGATTACATACACCCTGTCCACCTTCGGTGGTGGAGGTAATGAACAAAACATTTTATTGTCGCACCTCTTTTCAATCATAACAAGAGATGGTTGTTTTTATTCTTTTACACATAATGAGGACTGCTAAATTCATTTTGTAACAATATGGTATTCAGCAATGCAGAGCATCATCAGGGTATATAAATTAAGATTAAATCTAAAAATGAACAATTTATATTAAAGTGGATATGTGTGTGGACTCACCCACTCACCGACACAGACCAATTACGATAGGCCCTTCATCTTTTTGCTGTGGGCTTGTCTTCGACTTTTGCCTCTTAGTCTTTTGGGCTTGGCTAACAATGAACAGGCAAAGTCAGTCAGCTTGGAGAACAAGTCATGTGTTCGACCGATGACAATCAATCATTGTTGTAGTAACGGCTCTTCATGGCACGGTACTTGCGCACATGGTACAACGCCTGGAGTTCCCGCGCCATGTAGTTCCCACGCGCGATCAGCTTCCGATCTCGTTCGGATCTGACACATGCATGTTCTTCCGAAAGCATGACGAAGGCGCTCTTTAAAGAGGGCTTCGCCAGCTGGGTAATCGCGTCCCATGAAAAGCAACTGAAATACAAGAGAAGAGGGGCCTGAAATGGAGAGGCTTCAAAGTTACCAAAGTTTATTAACCAACGCAGTAAATAACATTTCAAAAACAGAGAGCGAGCACATCTAATCCTTTTAGAATTGTTCACCTTGCTTCCTAATCTGAGAAATTCACCATTAAAGTAGCAAGTAAAACTTCAATGAACTTTGGGTAATTTTTTGCATCGGCAGCCTCGCTTACCTTTGTAGATTTCTGATTGGCTGTGAAATGTCGTGCTCATTAGCAAATATTTTAATTTCATTTTATTGCCACATCACCAAATTCCAGTGCAATGAAAAACAACCTCTACGCTACACAAATGTATGCCATCCCACTTGCCAGAAGAGTCGTGCTGCCAAAACCGTCTCACGGAATCATCCATCCATCATCCAATGGCACCACACTCTGTTCAGGGCATTGGTGCTGCCTAAGCAGTCGCCTTGGCTATTGAGCACAATACTGGACAGGTCACCACTCCGACACAGTATACCAGCAAGCTAGCACTCATTTTGCTGACCTCGGAAGGATGACAGGCTGAGTTAACCCCACCTGTATTAATTCAACAGCCAAGCAGAATCCCAAGCCCACCACTCAAGCCATTAAGCCAACACCAGGCATACGGAAACATGCACCGGATGGTAATTTGCTCTTGCCTTCTGGCAGGGTCAGGATTTGAACTTGTGATCACCAACCACAATTTAATAGGTCATCCCGTTTAGCCGGTCGAGAATACCCGGACAGCCTGGCACGAAAGAAACAAACACGGACGGTCATTTAAAGTGGCCAACTCACGTTTTGTTTACAGCTGAAGGACTTTGCTCCTGAGAGGATTGGCCATGGTGGTCAGGTGACTTCAGAACAGCCAAAATCGCTGCAAGGGATGAACGAGGTGTGGGATTCAGATTAAAAAAACTGAGCATCAAAACTTGGGAAAACAAATAGGACAGAATGATATTGGAAGTAAAACTCAAAAGGATTGTCTGGCCAAATCGCTTAATCCGTTTGCACCATGAGAGCTGGAAGGAAAATTATGCAAGAAGCATGGCCATGAGGAGGCAATTCAAAAACTGAATTAACCATTGTTTAATCTGAAAACCACGGCAAGTGCATCAACACATTTGGCTCAGTGGAATTTAACCTCGGTTTCAAATCGGTTTGGATTGAACTGCGATTGACTGCCTCTTGTGCTTCGCCTCTCCAGCCATAAACCTGTGGTTGATCTGTGAAAGGTAACCCACGTTTCACGTTGCTATTGAGGTGCACTGCGTCTTTCTTCCATGCTCACGAGTCATCCATCCGTGTACCCAAATGCGACCAGCTTATGGCTAAACTCTCGACTCAATACCTCTAACAGCCCCAATTATACCGGCTACTTGTGGGGTCAGCCGAGGAGGTTGTCCAAAGTTTTTCACGATCTCGCTGCCCAGGCCTGACTATTTGGGTAGGAATGTGTAATTTGTCCAGGACACTGGCGATAACTCGCCCACTCTTCACAAAGGACACTGTGGGATCTTTAATGTACAGTCACCAACTTATTATTTCTTATTTCATGTGGCATGTCTCTGAGTTATTGTCTACCACAATTGTCTGATAAACACAATGCCCCAATCGCCTCGTTGTTTCGAGAGCGAAGGAACGGCCTGTGTGGTTGTTTTTTCTGGCACGCGGTTTGAATTATTTTTTTTTTGCACTACGGCCACGACGTACAGCACGTGAGAGCGAAGGAACGGCCTGTGTGTTGTTTCTGGCACGCGGTTTGAAAGTTTTTTTATGCACGTACGGCCACGCACGTACGGGCACGCGAGAGCGAAGGAACGGCCTGTGTGTTGTTGTTCTGGCACGGGTTTGAAAGTTTTTTTTATGCACGTACGGCACGCACGTACGGGCACGCGAGAGCGAAGAACGCCTGTTGGTTGTTGTTTCTGGCACGCGGTTTGAAAGTTTTTTTTATGCACATATGGCCACGCACGTACGGGCACGCACTATGAACTCCAAAACCATGAAACCTAGCAACCTGAAACTTTATATGCTTACCACGAAAACTCCAAGTTAGTGCATGACTGAAAATTGGGTGTTTGCCTTAATATAAACATCCCTTTTGAAGATAATTAACGGCCTTATTTAATATATCCTTTATCAGGCACATCCTCGGTCACCGCTGTATCTGGGGTCTTAAGGCGTATCCTAGGTAACCTCACTGGGGTCCGAAGCCGCCATGTTTTTTTGGCCTATCAACCATGCCTTGACTTGGAAAGGCCGTCACGATTTCTTAACGATAAAGTTTTCTTTTTCACTTTCCACATTCAAATATCGAATGCCTGTTCATAATCACTATGAATCGCTGTGTTCGTCACTCTTGTAAGTCTATAGTTTTCAAATTAGGAGCTTGGAGCGATTCATGCAATTATATGATACGATTTTTCCACGATCTACTTTCACTGACTAATACAAGTATATCATCCAAATATTATTCCAGTTTTGAGGATCGGATATCATCCGGACTAAATTAAGTGTCAATTTGGAGTGAAATCTGATAATTTCAATAATAAACGAGTTTTATACCAAGCCGATATACCTATTTACTTTAAGCAAGCAATCTAATTTTCCTCCTTCTTCATAGATCCACAAGAAAATGTGAAATTTCCAAAGCATTAAACTTATCTTTTTTCTACGTTTGGAGAATTATATCGAGTGAACAAAAAATTTAGGAACACAACAAAATTAACCAGCTTCAATGAACTATATGATTTAATGTGTTCACTGCTTGACCTCATGCCCTGTCCCCAGAGGGCCTGCCTATCCACGGCGTCTGCCAGATCTGTGTCGATATTTTCGGAGCTTTCATGGGGTGCTCTTCAGGGAATCAAAACAAATCTGGTGAAAACGGACGTTTCAAAATAAAGTTACAACGTTTGCATGAACCGCGAACTGATGGACGTGACGCGCAGGCAAGATGGCGGATTTTCTGCAATGTTTATATCACAGGCGATTGAACTTTGCAATGTCTCCAGGATGGTTCTGCATTAAGCAGCAACTCTTTTGTGGATAAAGTCAGTATTCGAAGGAATTATTTTATTTCACTTACTACTGCGTGCACAGTAAAGACTGGCTTTACAGGTAAAGGGATCCAATATGGATGTAGCGACAGCCTGGCCAACCGTTCCTTATCAACCATCAACCCCGAGTGCTTAAGCCACTTGCCGAGCACACATTGTCGATAGCGGTGCTGCGAAACGATCTGCAGTTACTGAATGCGTCATTCGAGCGAATTGTTCACTCACTGCGGACGCTTTTGCCACACTACGTCATTCAGAGAAAGTGCTTTGTGCTCTGTCACCCTTAGCGAGTGGTTGTGAAATAAACACCGATTTCCGAGCCGTTTTGCCGTATTAAAGTGTTTTCTAAATTACCGAGCCAAATATTTTTTTCCACACCATCCATCACACAGTGTTTTATAAAGATTAATGTTTGTGATCATATCCCTGAAATGTTTCTGTAAATGCAATGTTGTTTTTTGGTGAAAGCTACTCAATGTTTCTGGGTTGTATACAGTAAGATATGTAGTTGGTAATCACACTGAATCAATCTGCCGATTCCCGAAAAATTGCCGATATTGGCCGAGCACAAGTGTGTGTGTGTGTGTGTTGGCGTGTGTGTTTTTGTGTTGTTCATGAAGCAGAACATTTCTCTCTGCTAACTCCTCTACCCCCACCCCTCTATCTTTCTCTCTTTGTCCCATCCTTGCTCTACCCCATCCCAATACAGTGCAGCACCCTCCTACCACACCTCTCACTCTCCCCTCCTCTCTATGTCTCTCTCTGTCTCTGGACATATTCGGACGATGGTTATGTCTGAATGGTGCTTGTCTCCGGACAGGTGGCGGGCAGCGATTTCAGACATTATTTTGTTTCCATCTTCACAATTATTCTATGCAGAAGCATTTTGATGAGACATATGAATCGTAATTAAGCTCCACCGCACGTCTGCTTCCCTTCCCCTCACCTCACACTGCCTTCCCTTCCCCCACCCCTCCTCGCTCTCCCTTCCTCTCTACCTCTTCACCTTTTTCTCCCTCCCCCCTTCAGTATTCCCTCAACGAAGTGACGGCTGGTAATAGCTGTGTTGATATAAAGCGGAGTATGACGTATGATTGAGATGAAATGTGGGAGAAAATTAACTCCATCCCCACCCCCCCCCCCCCCCCCAGTAAAGTGCACGGTGTACAAAATTTATTAGTTGTCCACAAAAAAATATAAAATTGCACTGTCAAACAAAGCTCACCATCACAGAATAAATTATTGTACAATTAATTTGAAATGCAATTCAAACAACACAAAAAAAAACAATCGATAACAATTGGAAGTAGAACGAAAATTCACTATCAACCTTATCATCATTTAAATCACAAACTGGCCAACACGTGGAACACGTCTTTCAATCCTGACAAATCTCACACTCTCATATGTCTCTCCAAAAGGACCGTTTACACACCCCCATCTACTTTCTTAACAATCCTCTGGAAGAAGTCCTTTCATTCAAGCTTCTGGTCTCACGATCTGCCAAGACCTTTCCCAGGAAATCCACATTTCCAACCTGGCCTCCATCATGCAAAGTCCTTGCTCGGCCCACCTGAGCTCCTGACCACATACAAAGCTTTCGTCCGCAGCCTGATGGAGTACTGCTCTCTCCTCTGGGTTGGTGGTCCCACCTCTCACCTTTCTCGGCTTCACGCTGTGGAAATCAAAGCATTTAGGATCATTGGTATCTCCCCGCGATGAGGCTGAGTCTTTTTGGGCCTCTCACTCCCTCACCGCAGGCAGGTCGTGGTCTTTCTGTCTTCTACCGTCTCCTCTCCGGTCCCTCCCCCTGCTCTGTCTGCAATATGTCCCCCCCCCCCCACATTTCCGCAGGGCGCTCAAGGTCCGCCTGCAACCCCCTTCTGGTAAAACTACCAAAATCACGAATCACTGCTCACCTTCACTCTTTCATTCCTCTTTTTCCCCACCTTTTGGCAAACATTTACCTCAAAACCAGTAGGTGTTTGAATTCAGTGACCTGACATGAAAATGCTCTTCAAATATTTCAAGTAAATCGAATGAAAATTGAGGATTTTAGAAAATTTGGCCCAAATTGGCCTATGCCGACCTTTTGGCCTAAGTTTACCTCAAAATTAATCGGTGGTTGAATTCAGCGACCTCATATGCAAATGGTCTTCATATTTCAAGTGAATCGGATTAAAATTGACAATTTTAGAAACAATTGAAAAATTCCGCCGATTTTGGATCGACCTTAAAACAAGGACAAATGTGTCCAAGAGCCGCCGTCACTAAAGGTTTTGTCTTCACCAGAAGAACAAGAAGAAGAAGAAGAAGAACAACGTGGAGCTCTCTTAGAGCATCACAATAACAATAAAACAAAACTTCCCATATTTCGTCACGTGCCTTGATGGAGCCAATAGCGAGACCAGTCATGGAGGCTCCTGTTCATGACGAGAAAATAGTGTATTTACGAAATTACAACACATTACATGGAATAATCTTTAAATAGTAACGTGAACTTTTCGAAACTTTAAAGCAAATGTCCGAATATATTTAAAAGTTCATGATAGACGCTCTCAAAAGGCACCGTCTATGTGAGGATGTGTACAGGTGTTTAGTATTTAAGGAGATCCGGATCCTCTATATAAAGAGCCGCGTCCTAAAGGAAGAGAAGAAGAAGAAGAAGAAGAAGAAGAGAAGAGAAAGAAGAAGAACAACGCGGAGCTCTCTTAGAGCCAGTGTTCGCAGCGCGACGCGGCTAAAAAATTAAAAAATTTCCAAGTAACAAACAGACAAGGGGTGAAACATGACGTCAGTGCACGTTTGGTGATGGAGGTAATTACAAAAAAACAGGCATTTACAAAGTTAAAGTGAAAAAAAAAAAGTTGGTGTAATTCAGGATAACGTACAAAGTAAAATAATGTTATCGTCTTCAAGCCTTCCAAGTCTCACCCCAACTGAACCCACAAGAATTAAATCGGGAAAGATAAACAATGGGGTCACGTGCCGCTTCTGTGACGTCATAAAAGACGAGACGGAGAAAACATGACGATTTGCAGGATGTAACGTGACAATCGCGAAGTGATATAGCATGACGTCAGAGTCTAACATGACGCGTAACGACGTGACGTGCATTAAATGGTATGACGTCACGTACGTGCTACAGGATGCGATGTGACGTCAAGTTCAACATGTTGCACGACACGGCACGACACGACACCCGGCTTAACGTTCACCATATACAGGTCGATTTGTGCTTTTGATCCCGATATTGTATACTTTGGTACATAAAGATATAAATTGGACAACCAACATACTCACGACGTGTTATGTTCCTCCTCCTCCCTTCCCTTTCCTTTAGATTTATTGCTCGATTCCCCGTTTGGCCATTGTTAGAATGCTCCACGTGTGTCATCACAATCTGTACGTTCCTCGTAAAATCTCCCAAAATAACAAATAACGTATTCATGGAACACCTTTAAATGTATGGTATGGTGTGGTGAGGAATACGAAACAGATCAACACGACAGGAAGAAAATCAAATACCTCTACAACACTTGTTCGTGCGCCACCAGTTACACCGCCTAAATCAGGTAATTATTTTTCTTTAAAAAAACAACAACAACAACATATAAAACACCCGTTACTCGTTCTTTTTCACACTCTTCAGTTCTTCTTCTTCTTCTTCACGACAACCTTACTTATTCATGATCTTCATCTTAGTTACTGTATTTTTCAATAACTTATTATTCTTCTTCTTCTTCATGGATATACAACGTTTGTAATGGTGCAAATCCTGTAAACCTATACACCGCCCCATGTTTCCATAAACGTTTCACGATTTTTTTTTAAAAAACACACATTATAAATGGTACATGTTGCTTTCTTGCTCGATGTTCAGCATGAGGGATAGGTGGAGCATGGCAACCTCCTGCCTTGAATTCCCTTGTAACCGCTCCGTAATTCATTCAGTAAACGAACAAATAACTAATTAAAAACAAGTTATTCGCAGAATTAAGATCAAGACGGACGTTCGTGGAATCCGATGAGAGAAGCATTCAAAATTATAATAAAATTCATTTTTCGGATGAAAAAATAATGTTTTACTCATCCTCGTCCCATTTGTTTTCTCATCGTTTACAGACATTTGTCAGAAGCGGTGAAGTTTTCATACATTCGGTGAAGTATATTCTGTATACCGTTAATAATTCACGAAATGCAACGATCAGAAAATGCACTCATGTGTTTAGGCGGTGTATAAGTTTAGCATCATTTTTTTTTGTTGTTTTTTTTTGGCATTCGTTAAATAGTATCTTTTGATTATGATTGTTGTATAATAGAAACAAGCCGATTTCACTGTCGAGGCTTGTTTCTATTATACAAAAATTTAATTCACACTCAATCAAGGTGATATCGAATCACATGACGAAGACACGGGAAACGGCCGGATCTCCTCACAGCTTCACACTCGTTACGTCACGCGACGTCACTCGTGACCTCACGGCTTCGAACAAGAACAACAACAAGAACAACACTTTAAAGATTCACCACAATGATTAAAATATTCCACTGTTCGATGATCAAAAGGAATTGATAAATGTCATAAAACTCAGGAAAAAATAGATTCGAATTTGGAAAGGAGGGTTTAAATACGGGAGGAGGAGAGGAAGAAGAAGAAGAAGAAAAAAAAAAAGCGTGTCGCTGTTTTAAAGTTTTTTTTTTTTCTTCGATCCGTGAAAGAAATCGTCTGCGGTTAATGGTGATAAATTATAAATCGTATCGTTTTTTTTAACATTCATTCGACAGCGAGTAGTTTTGAGATGATGGAGACTTTTTGGTTTTGCTTCTTCACCTGCTTTGCTGTGCTATCTACACCCGTCTCGCCAGACTTTCACCGACCTGCGCAAAACGTTACAGGTAGTACACCTTGTCTTGGAACGCGCATTTACGGGTTTGGTCTGTGCCCGGTGCTCTTTATCCAGTCGTGATTGTCCATTTGTTTGTGTTTCCTTGTTGTCAGGGTTTCCTTTGTGTATTTTCACGAGACTGTTACAAGATTAATTTTATGCAACTCGTGACTGGATTTTCCTTTCAGGTTCCTTTTGTCTATTTATTATGTACGCAGTTGAGGTAAAGGAGCTAAAATGAGAATTGCATTCCCAAAGGAAGGACGTTGGTAGATTGGAGGTTAGGGGGGATGTGGCAGTGACCAGTAAGGATTTGATTGAATGAACTTTAATTGAGAGGGGAGGGTGGGGGGGGTAAATTTAGCCAAATTTGAGTATGTAATAAATAGCCAGGTTGCTGTTTAACCAACTCCTGTGTGCCTGATCCTAACCTGTTTGATGCTTGCAGGTAGTACGCTGCATCTACCCACAGGCAGGTTCTCCTTGCTGGCCGTGCCTGCAAATCGCACGCTCAAGGTGTCCGTGCCCCTCTCTCCGAGCATCAGCGCCCTGGTTGTTCAGGCACACTCCACCGACGCCGTGCTCACCGCTTCACTCACCGCGGTGAGCTGTCTAACAGGTCGATTCCATTGCAACGCGTCGTTTGCCTGGTTTGACGCGAACGGTTCTCGTGCTGGCTTCTCTCGGTGTGAGTGGGACTCTTGGACCGCCATTGGTGCTGTTTGGTCATCGCCAAACATGTCACCCACAAGGCAATTTGTGAAACTGGACTTTCGGGTTTTTGGGGTTTTTTGTCATTCACCTTGGATCATTGAGAACTTCAAACATTGGACGAGGCAGTCCGAAGACTGATATTTGCCAAGTTTTCAATAACAAAACAAACTTACAAATGTATGCGTATATACAGGGTGTCCCAAAAGTCACCTTGAGATTTAAAAATTAAATAAAATTTCTGGGTTTTTTTCATAATTTGTTTTTCTTTTCTTTTCAGAATTTAGATTAACATTTGGAAATTACCCGTGGGAAAAAAAATTCACAACTGAACAAAGAACCAAAATCGTGGAATTTTATTTTAAATTTCAACGATCAATTATTCTCGCCCAAAGAGCATGGCAGGGTTTATTTTAACGTGCAGTAGACCCCTACTTGTGCAGTTCTAAATCCAAATTTGTGCAGTACTAAAATTTATAATAAAACCTCCAATGTCATATAAAGAAACAAGAAGTCAATGCATGACCATGATACTGAAAAGCAAAAGTACCTTTATTTACTGTTTGTATAACGAGAAGTATATTTTTAATTTACATACACAAATGTATGCTGATTAGTACTTTTGTTTTAAAATTTTGTCAAATACGAAGATGGTTAAAACTTAAAACACTGTGTTTATATGACTAGATATATATTTTTAGTCTCGCACATGCTGAATTGTACTTTGATTTACATTTTGTGTCAAACAGTACATGGTAAAAGATGGCTAAACAGTGAAACTTTCATAAATGCAAGATTTGCAAAGTTGTATCTCGCATATAATCTAAAAACATCTTTTTTTCAATGGCGGTTCAGCTGCATCTGATTCAGCATTTATTTTCTGTGCTTCAGAGAATACACCTTTAAAGTAATTTTGTTCCTTTGCTTTGGTTACTTCTCTTGTTCGACGTGCCTTTGTGGAAAGCCAGGTGAGAACAGCAGGCCGTGGATCCCACAAGTCAATTGCAGGCATATTGTAATGGACGTATTAAATAATAATTCTCTGTCTCTAATGACATTCTGAGCGGTCTATGCTTTTCAGTGCATTGCTGGAGCTGATAAGTCTCTCCACATCTGCTGAATGCGGCTTTGCTGCTAAAATTCTGGCATACACTCTGGCCAAAGTATCGTAGTGCCCACCTGCAGCTAAAAGCTGGCTGATTATTTTTGACAGGGTTAGGTGAGAGAATTGCCCAGACTCTGTGAAATCGTTGTACTCCATGCCCAAAGCCATAACATCTAAATCTGGACACATAAGTTTGTGGACTGCCTCTAGGTTTGCATCCTTTTGAAATTTGAGAAAAGGAGCCAAAGTTTCCAAACACTCATTGTCAGTGCCAAACCGTTGAGTTAAAATTATTTAATGCTTCTGTGACCTCAACCTTGATTGCCGATAAATTGCGTCTGTCTGTAACAAAAAGATGATGACCTCTTCTCCACCTTGGTTCATCACTAGTTAGCTTAATTCCTTTCAGCATATAGAAGGATCTCTCATCACTTTCGACTAGCTGTGACTGTGCTTGAAGACTAGACACCGAACCCTCTAAAAGAGTGTCTTCTGGAGGCTGCTAATACTTGTCTTCACAAGTGTCACCTCTCGTTGAATGTCGAGCAGTGTGACATTATCAGATTGTATTTTCTTCTGAAATCTTGAAAACACTGCCAGCACATCAGCTATAAATGCAAGCAATTCTAGGTTTGTTTTGTTTGTCAGGAGAGTTTCAAATCCTTCGGCTTGTTTGTCGTGAGACTGTTGCATATAAAGTACTAATGCATGCCATGATTCTAGAACAGAATTCACCAGGGAAAATGTGTACTCACTCCAACGAACTATCAAATACTTTTGGAAGGACCGACATGCTAGATCATTTGTACTGGCTAATTCTTTCAGCTGTGAGTTCTCAGACCTAGAAGTGTGAAAAAGCTGACAATCCACTTGGTTTCTGCAGCAAGTGGCTTACTTCGGACACTAGATCTGGATGACTTCCAAATTGAGTGCGATGAACAGCACACCAGATTTTCAGTTTTGGGATTTCAGAGTCAATGGAATCAAATAATGCCCACAGACCATTTCTTTCTCTAGTATTAACACTGGCTCCATCAGTTACTATTGATGACATATTTTGAAAAATATATTCTGTAGTGGGTTCACCAACTTGTTTGTGTACCTTTCAAAGGATACAAAGGAACTTAAAATCTATAAAATGTAAAAAATAGCCATTACAAATGCTTCTCAGACTCAGAGAATCTCAAACACTGGGCCATGGTACCTGCCTCAAAGATTTGTGCAGTTCTAAAATTTCCTTCAAAAAACCCTGGAGCATGGACACCGAATAATTTCGCGAAATTCAGAAATTTCTTGGCCATCACGTTCTCCTGATTTGACGCCTCCCGATTTATTTTCTTTGAGGTTACCTAAAGGAGCGTGTATACATCAATAAGCCGCATACAATTCAGCAACTCAAGGACAACATCGGTGCAGAAATTCGAGGGCT
>CM068956.1:77409068-77432582 GCA_035128595.1 Eptatretus atami | reverse complement strand
TTAAAAAACAGAAATGTTATTTAATTTCAAAATCCCAAGGTGACTTTTGGGACACCCTGTATAAATAATAATAATCAAATAAAATTGCATGAATCTGCCGATGAATGTTATGCATTAAAATAAATGTAGAGAATAAAAATGCAAATTGGCCAGAAATAAAAAGACATCTTCAATTACAACACAAAGTATCGGAGCGATGAGATCGCCTACACAATGTCTGCAAACGTCGAGTAGTACCTGCGAACGCCCGGGGCGAGTACGGCGCGCAGAGCGAGCACCGCTGTGGTCCGTGCGTCCATGCCGTGGAAACGGACCTGTAGATGCAGACGAGCTTTAGAGGGGAGGGTGCGTGGTGGTGGGAATTAATCTGTGTTCTCCATCTTCTCATAATAAAGGTTTGTTGAAAATTTGATGGTAAAAATGTGATGACCTGGGCACGCACACTAAAACTGAAATGGTAAATAAGTAAAACACACCCTGGCCGTCGAGCACAGCACAGCAGTGGATGGGCTGTTAAGGCGTATTTCCACTCACGAAGACTTTGCACTTTGACGTTTTGACCCAATTATTAATGGGTCTTCTCCATGTTCTATAACAAGGGTTTGTTGAGAATTTGATGACAGACACTCAGAGTTTTGCCCTGGACATGCATATGCACACGCACACTCGTGCGATTTCAAAACCCTGTCCCCCACAGTAAAAAAAAATTCCCCCCATCCATGTACTCCCTATTATTAAGGTTTATTCAGGACCTTGGGAACACACTTGACCCTCCAACAGTTGTGCTCCAGAAACGTCACAAACAATTATTAATTTAATTGAGAGCTTTACCAATGAATAGTAACATTCACTTTTTGCCAATGTGTTGCACTTCTCTCCCTTGGTGGTGGTGTAAGTCCACTCGCACCACTCCTATGGTCATTCTTGGTCTTTCCTCCGACCAAGTCCCAAAAGATGAATGAAAGAGCCAGAGTAGCGTGAATGGAACTAAAGTGGAATTGTGAGTTTTGTGCCGTTGCTATTGTCCGTGAGATGAGTGCCATGATGACGACGGTGTATTGTATTATTATTCTGGGTGGACAAGAAAAGACTTGATCATTTTGAATCTGAATTGCCCAATTGGAAAATATTTCTTGCGACTGTGATGTGTTGCAGGACTTCTCCCAAGGCAATGTATATCAGGGTGCCAGTGTCGGCCTGGTCCTCAAGCCTGTTGTCTTGAGCCAAATGATCTCGTGGTACCTCCAAGCTGATCGAGCAACACAGGCACTTGTCGCTGCTTTGCCGTATTCTGCTGAGGGTATGCTTGCCAGATTGTTCCTGATGGTGTTTTGTAAGATTGCTAGGCCTCAGGGAAAACTTCAGGGTGTTCCCAAATTGACATTGAGACCAGGTATTAGAACAGTTATAAAATAGGACTGCAATTGGTAGTATTTCAAATGTAATGGAGTGCTTTGATCTAATCAACCTAGACTGATCCTTCCCGAGTGCTTTGATCTAATCAACCAAGACTGATCCTTCCGTTTCTTGTTCCACCTAATTCTCCCTGCCAGCCCCTGTACCTGGTGGATGTAACCTCGAGTTTGACCTTGAAACGGACCCGAACCTGCACATTGCTTTTGAAGAGAATGTTGTCAAGCTTGAGTTTGCTCCTGCCAACGTTGGATGGCCATGGTAGGTGAAGCCAAGAAAGGGTTGCTCAGGTCCCTCAGGCGATCAATCCAATTTGTTCATTGCTGCAAAGATTCTCACTTATTTACTTGCTCCATACATTTTCTTGCAATTCCTTGTGTTTATGCACTCGATTTGGATTCGAAGAAAGTGCAGCATTTTTCAAGATGGTTTGAACGCCGATGTTGGGATTCCATTTTGAATATTTGGTTGTGATCCTTGGACCACAGGTTATTGGAATCTCATATCACTGTGTTTTGTGTTGGGATTTCAGTAATCTATGTGAAAAGGATATGCATCACAATCGAAAAATGTATTAAATAATGCTCTTTTATCATGACATAATCCTGTATACACAACAGACACACACACACACACACACACACACACACGCACCACACACTCATTTAAAGGCCATTTTCCCCGCTAAAGCGGGGGTTAGCCTTGTGGGCCCATGACAATCTTCTCCACTTTACCCTATTTTCTGCATCTCCCCTTCTTAATCCCTTGCCCACATTTCTTCTTCCACCACCCTTAGCCAAGTTTTTTTTCGGTCTTCCCCGTCCTCTACTTCCGACTACACTCATTTCCAACACTCCTCTCACCCAGTCACTTTCATCCTTCCTCAACACATGACCCAACCATCTCAACCTGTTTCTCTTCACAACCTCCATCACAGACTCTATTCCCATTATCTTCCGCAAGTCATCATTTGTCTTCCTCTCTCTCAACGATACTCCACACATCCACCGAACAATTTGCATTTCCACCCTTTCCAGCCTTTGTTGCTGCTCCATGTTCAGTACCCATGTCTCACTCCCATAAATCATCGTACTCCTCACACATGTAGCATACACCTTTCCCTTCAGCTTCAACGACACTCCCTCTTCGTCAGCACGCCACTCAGTTCCCGAAACTTCTTTCATGCATATCTCCTCTAGCAACCGTCGAAGAGTCTGATCCACCTTCTCCATTCAGCATTCTCCGAGATAGCAAAATGTTTTCACACCTTCCAGCTTCACACCATCTCCAAGATCCAACTCAACAATTCCTTCATCTGCAGCTCCTCCTTGCCTACACCTTACACTTGAATGTAGCTGCCTACTGGTTAATGACCCTCTCACACCATTACATTTTCGATGAACCCATTCAGCACACATTGTACACTGAATGGAGTTCACTCCGACACCCTTCCTGCACACAGCACACGGCCACTTCCCAGTCCTATATGTATGTATTATGTTTATATATATATATATATATATATATATATTGTGTGGTTTCGTCGCCACGAGCACGACCCTCGATGGAGCAGTGGGGCCGCCTCGGCTCGATCGCCGGCCCGAGAAGTCCAGGGTCGACGGGTCCTGGTTATTTTGGACCGAAATACGCCAATGGGTAGACCACGTGGGTAGGGTCGATTGCCAACTTCAATTTACCTAAGTACCCACGTGATCCAGCTACCGGGGTATTTCACCCTCGACGGAACTCGTACGGAAGCGGAGCCCGTTCCGTGTGCGATGCCGAGCGGTTTTATAATCGCTGAATTCCGCCGGCCCGATTATCCTGTTAAGCGGCAATGACTGCTCACTTTCCCACACGCACGACACACCCAGTCAATGGGGAGATGACACGACGAGCTGAGTACATTCAACAATTGGGGATATTTATTACAAACAATGGGGGGGGGGATTGGAGCACGTAAGGGAAGATTTATACGAATATCAGGCAATGCACGTATGTACAGGCAAAACACTTGTACAATTCACTACTTGTCAGACTGGCGCCACAAACAGACACACGCACACCCAGACAGAAGTGGACCTCTACGGCCTTTATTGCGACTCTCCAGCCAGAGGACAGACCGGCTGTGAGCCAGGCGTGGCTGGCTACCTGGCCACGAGCTCGCGGCTGGACGTCCCCTGGTCTTGGGACTGGTGTCGCCGTACCAGCCAGGCGGAAGGCGACGACACGAAGCTCTGGAGCCGGGACGAGGTTGTTGCAGGAGAAGCCAAGTTGATGAGCCGGGCAGAGAAGAAGCGGAGAAGAGAAGCAGGAAAAGAACAGAACAACTCCAAGAGAGCTGACCCCGAAAATCTCCTCAGGACCCTTATATCCGCCCCCTCCCGCTCAGTCGAAGCTTGTCTCCTCCCGCTCCTCTCCCAGTGGACAGGAGGCCCCATGGGACTCCTTGTCCGCTCCCGATTGGACAGGTGGGCGGGGCACTCCATCCCTTGGGCGGAGTCTCCAGCGGGGGGCGTTTGTGGCTCCACCTACGGCTTCACCTCAGACCGCGTGTTTAATGGCGACAGTGCTGGGTCGAGGGCGGAGCGTGGAAGACGCCAGCTCCCCGCCGATTGGCCACGGAGGGACGGCATGTCTGTGTTGGACTCCGCCCAGTGCGCGCCTGAAGAACGCAGCAGCGCCAGTTCCATGTTGAACATTCCAGTTCCAGAATGGCGCTGTTGTGGCATTGTTGAAACTCTAATACAATCGTAGCGCATTCACATTTGATTTACCCATTAGACCAGGGACGGGAGCTATCTATAAAACATATACTTACCGATATAACTAATCTATAGGAACCTGAATGTTGAGTGCGATAGCTTTCCAAATCCGCAACAATTATTGCCCTTTTGCTTTTGTGTGATGATGATAGAATGGTTGTTGAAGTGTCAGGAACACATTGTAATTGGTCATCAATTCTAACATTCCATTTGTTTTCGAAAGGTTTTTTAAATGTCTATCTTGCATGGAGTATTCGAACAAGCTCATTGATGGTGGTTGGGGATTGGGGTTGGGGGAGGGTAGCAGGGTTGGCTGGAATTTTTGGGGTTGGGGTGGTGGGGTGGGGGGGGGGTAGGGGCAAAGGCATATTTTTAACAAACCAGAGTAGCATGAATGGAACTGAAGTGGAATTGGGAGTTTTGTTCCATTGATATTGTCTGTGAGATTGGTATATCCCATGATTGACGGTGTACTACTATTGTGTTATGATTGTGGGGAAGTATGACCAGCTAGGTGGACAAGAAAGACTCATTTTTAATCTGAAAAGTGGGTTTGTAGTGGCTCACCCTGCTCGTGTAATGCCATCAGCATGATAACTGCACCTTCAATTATTTAATTTAATTTCCTTGTCCCGAGGTCTTGTAGAATCTTCACCAGAGTTTCTTGTTTCTTTGTGTTGAGGTTTGTTGCCGAGCCACCCTGTGACGTGGGCACCGGAGCGGGTACGCATTGGCGTTTGGAGTACGACTTTTTCTGTTTGGTGTTACCCCCAAGCTTTGAGAATAGTGTGGAGTGGCACCAGTTTGCTCGCATGGCCATGCCTGGCAGCACCCTTCGCTTTGGATCCAAGGTGTGAGCGAGGTCGTTCGTCATTCTTGTAAATTATAAATTGGATCATTTGAGCCATTGTGAGAAAGCTTCCATCTTGTGGCCATTTCAGGTCACCACCCTGCCATCTTCTTCCCTTCCTCGTGTGCTCGTCACTACGGCTCCACATCTATCGATTATTTTCACCCTGGTTGTTCATGATCCTCTTATGCGCACAACTGCATCGTACGTCCCCATACTCGTTCCTGGCTGCTCATCCTGCGGCGGTACGTGTGTCTCGCCTCTGCACGTGGTAGAACCGCCCGACATGATGGTTCTTGGTGCTGACTGCTGTGCAGCTCTGCATGTAGTTCTCACTTTAAACGGTTGAGGAACCATTACCTTTATTTACCACAATTAACCTTCCCTGCTGATTTAAGTGTTTCCTTCCTCTTTCATTTGGCATCCTGTTTGTTATTCACTTTCTTGTTGTGCCCAATTGCCCCACTACCGCACTGCCAATTCAACCTTGCTCTTCCATGAGTCTCATTGTTGTAGAGGATGCTTGTGATGGCAGAGTTTTGGAGTGAATGATGACCATTAAGTGTGCATTCCTTTTTAATGATTGGTACACCCTAAACTAGTCACCTTGCAGTAGCCATTGTGTCCCTTTTCTTTTCCTTGGGTGAGTTTTGAGTATTCAAATTATGGGTGGAGTGTAACATTGTGTGTGTGTTTGTCCACAGATAGCATCCTTGTCATTCTCCTGTGTGTCATTATTGGCACACTTGGCCTCATCCTTTGCTTCCTTGGACATTACTTGTACCACCTCGGTAGGTTTTGTATGACTTGTGTTCATGTTGGTCTCCACAGAGTTTACAATTTGATGACTGCAGTAAACTTTTTGTGTATTGTATTTGTGATAAACTCTGAAATTTGGTTCAAAGAGTGTGCATACACTTTGGGGATTTGTGACCGAGTTACGTGTGGGCTCTCTACTTGAAGAGAAACGGACAACAATGAATTAGATCAACTGTGTTGATTACATTTATGGCTGCTTGGTCACTACACTCTGTGCTATTCTGCTTACGGCCACAATCCAGTGCAACACCTTAACCAGCACAACCTAGTGTATAACCCCAAGTTTCCCGAGCCACTTCCGTGTCAACAACAGCTTGATCATCTACAGAGGACAACAAATCAGGCTCTAAACCATCCTTGGCATGAGGAATGATGTCTGAACCATGGCAATCAACATAACCGCAACAAACTGGATCCCTGGTGCGTACTTCAGCTGCCATGTCCATTTCCTGCTCAGTCGTTTGTGCTCTTCTGCCTTTCTCTTTGCTTTGCAGAAACGTTTTTGAGTGCGTTTGCTGTTGCAGCAAGCCTGACAACCGTTCTGATCATAAGATTCACGGAATTTTCGGATAACGGTAAATCTTTAATTGCCACCAGATTGGAGTTGTAATTGTTTTTTTGTTTTTTTAATATAATAATTTATTATTATTTTTGTCCCCCACCCTCTTCTTTCACACTTTTAAAATATAATTTTGTTTTTGTCATCCTTAGTCAGACAACTGAAATAACATGCAAGAGCTGGGGGGGGGGGGGGGGGGGGGGGGGGGGTGGATTGGGGCATTAAAAGAATAAGAATCCTGCTGGTAAATGTGCCCTCTTGTGTGCCAGTACAGCGGCCTTGGCCATGGGGCTTGGCACTGCCATGCTGGCTGGTTGCATCGCTCTCTTTGTTTGGTGGCGCTTTGGATCGGTGCTTCTGTGCTCTTTGATTCTTTCTCTGCTGTTCGGAGTGCAGATTGCGCTCATTATCTTCGCAACACCTCTTGGTAAGCAATGCAGAGAAAAGGACGAAGGCTCCTTTTATTTATTTATTTCGCCATGTACAAATCATCCTGATGTTTTCCTTTTGGTTATTTTGAAAGCATTAGTGGTTAACAAACAGCCTCGTTTTATCAACCCATTCCTTTGTATTCATTTGCCAAATGATGTCGTTTGTTTTGAATGAGTATTTATTTATTTTATTATTTTTCCTTTTTTTTTATTTTTTTGTGAATGACAGCGTGCAAATATATATATTGTTGCGAATTCGCGCCCGCCGGCGTGCGGACGGCCACGTCACTCGAATCGCGACCGCGTCGCCACCGGACGGACAATTCAGTCGTGACCCTTCTGGAACAACGCCGGGAGCTAGTCACGGGTGGGGGTTTAACCCGACCGTGCCAATTGCCCACCCGCGCAGGATAGGGTTGCTCGCCAAATTCGATCGACCTAAATACCTGCGCGGATGGTCGACCGGGCGATCGTACTTCGCCGCAGGTCGACTCCGGACACGAGCCCCTTGGGCGGCCCGTTCCGTACTATCGGGGATAAACCGGAGCGGTGTTATCGTCGACCTCGACGGTTCAGATTATTTACCGGGCGTTTTGCACCCACTATGAACCCTTTACGTGAAGCAGGATGGAGAGTCAATTAAAGAAAGGAGACGAAGCGAAACGGGAACAGTTCAACATGCAAGCACTTTATTTACACGACACACGGAGAGCACACATATACAGCCAAACAGTCAAAATGCACATATAGCAACCCAAACAAAAGCAACGTCGACGCAGGGCTACAACCGAATACGCGCACACACGGCAACACTTATACAGTTCTACTTTACAGACGGCCCACCCACAGACATTTACACAGAACCCAAAAGAAATAGAAGTGGTCACTTCCCTGTGCGCACCGAGTCCTTCTCCGCGCCCTCAGCTCCCCGCTCCTCCGGCGTGGTCGGCGAGCTCGTGCTTCGCGCCGGCACGTGTGGCCGTTTGACGCCACGGACGGGGTTTGGGGAATGAACGGGGTTTTCAGCGCTCTCTCGGTGCGGACGGGGGGGGGGGAATCGTCGACACTCGGGGTCGAGAGAGAGAGGAAATGGCGGACGCTCCGTCCCACCAGCGGGGTCTCGGGACCACACCGACTCCGGCGAACCCTCGGACAAGAAACCTCGAACTGGAGCTTTCTCTCTCTCTCTCTCTCTCTCTCTCTCTCTCTCTCTCTCTCTCTCTCTCTCTCCTCTCTTCTTCACACCGTCGTTTGTCCAAAAGGTCCAAGGCTCATTAGGATCAAGGGCTCCGCAGGGATCAACATGCTCGCAGGATCAAAAGGCTCGGCAGGAACAACAACAACCAACCCTCTTCGCAGATCCACCCCTTTTTATAGCGCGGGCTCCGCCCCATTGCTCCGCCCCGTTCTTTGCTCCACCCCCCTTCGAGAAAGGTCTCGAAGAGGGGCGTTCCTCCTCCCTGGCCGCGTCACACCGCGCATCCACCAATCGGGTGCCAGCTGCCCCACCCCGCTTCTGTCACACTCCTCGCGCGAGGAAAAATGGCGGGAAAAACAGGCGGGAAAACCCGCGCGCCATCGTTGTGCCTTCTTCTTTCCCTCCTTGCGTTCTCGACGGTTTCCAACGCGGAAACCGTCGTAGTGTGACCGTGGAGGATGGCGTTCATCAGCGGGGGTAGTGGCGAAGATGGTGGTGGTTGTTGTGAGGGTAATTGTAGCGCGGTTGGCATTGTGGCGTAGTTGGTGGCGGTTGTTGTTTGCGGGGACGTTTCTCGTTTAAAATAACAATAGAAAAAGAAAAACGGCTTTTTCTATTTCTATTGACTTCTGGCTTTTCTATTGACTTCTGGCTCGCAGCCAGCTGAGACAGGAATATCACTGCCAAGGTAAGTGAATCTCTGTGACATCAACATCCTCACCACAAATGGGTACAGACAAGATAGCAGTATCCATGATGTCATTGAAGGACTGGATCTTAGTTTTCACCCAGGAATCCCGTAATTCAAGTGGCTCCAACTCCTTATTCAGCACCTCAAGGGCCCCCAAAAGGTTATCTGGAGTCTCTGCAAGGATGACTGCATCATCGGCAAAATAAAGGTCAGAGATCTTGACATTATGAAAGAACACACCGCAGCTTGATCTCTCCAACATCCTCCCCAGAATCCAGTTCATACAAGTGCTGAGAAGTGTGGGGGCCAGTACACACCCCTGATGAACTCCAGTAACAACTGGAAATAAGTCAGAGATGGTACCACCACATCTCACAGCACTCTCAGTACCAGAGTATCATTCAGACATCAGATTAATCAGTTTTGGTAGCACTCCGTGAAGACTAAGAATCCTCCAGAGAGCATCCCGATTCACTGAATCAAACGCTTTGCAGAGATCAACAAAGGCTGCAAGCAGCCCCTGCCAAAACTCTCATCTGCGTTCGGTGAGGACTGGAAGGGCAAGGATACGGTCAATCATTCACCTCTTTGGTGTAAAGCTTGACTGCTCTGGGTGCTGGTGCTCAAGCAGATGGTGGCGAACCCTATCAAGAATTATCCGAGCAAATATCTTGCCCGGCACTGAGAGCTGCGTCACCCCTCGGTAGTTGTTGCAGTCCTGGCGATCACCCTTCCCTTTCCAGAGAGGGACAACAAGGCCCTTCTTCCAGTCAGTTGGGATGATGCCTGTGTTCCAGGCAGAGCACAGAACTGCATGCAACGACATGAGTGCAGCATTTCCACCAGCCTTGAGAAGTTCAGCATGGATGCCACAGATCCCAGGAGCTTTACCCATTTCAACCAGTTCACCACAACCTGTGTTTCCACAAACAAAGGTGGATCACAGTTGATTGGAGGGTCAGCAATAGGGAACGTAACACCCCTGACATCGAACAAAACAGCTGGTGGATTCGCCAGGTACCGCTGCTGAAAGTACCCGCCCAGCGGGCCTTCACTTTGGACTCCTCTGTCAAGAGCCCTGCAGTACACCGAGGGACAGGCTTGGAGGAACGCAGTGCGTGAATTCCCCTCTAAGTCGGCCGAGAATCGTGACCACAGGTGATGCTCTACCCCCTCTCAGATTCCTCGCACGTCGGCTTCCTTGTCCACCCTCAGCGCACGTACAGTTTTACGCGTCAACTCCCTGAACAGCTCAGCTCTGCCATTAAACCTGGACCTGCGACTTGTCAATGGTATCCACTGTCCCTTGAGGGACAAAATTATTTTTCACCCGACGGTGAGTTCCAAGACATCCACCGGCAACATCAAGGACGATTATCTTGAAGACACTCCCCAACTCTTCAGGATCCCACAAAGCTCCCAGACCCCCCAAACTCCACTCAGCCAGTTCACAAACTCCTCAGCTACCCTCTCAATCTTAAGCTTGCCATCATCCAGCCTAGGCTGGGATGGTACCATGCTCCCAGATTTTGGCTGCAATTTCAGAGTTGCAACAACAAGCCTGTGTTCAGTGTTGAGGAACTGAGCACTCCGGTAGACCTCCAGTTCTGGATCATCCTCCAGTGACCATCAACGAACATGCGGTCAATCTCCTTTGACACACCGCCAGCGTTGGAGTGCCAAGTCCAGCAATGAGCCTGTGGGTGCTGAAACCATGAACCAGCCACCCTCAGGCCATGACTTCTTGCAAAGTCAAAGAACTTAGTACTATTCTGGTTCACAGTTCCAGACCAATGGGGACCATCATGTCTCATAACCATCCCGATTAGTTTCACTCGATGCGTTGCAATCCCCCAAGAGTAGAAGAGCATCTCGCCTGGGGCACTGATCAACCACAGAATCGAGCATGGTATAGAATGCATCCTTCATGGTGAGATCACTCACCTCAGTTGGAGCATATCCAGAGACCAGGGAAACGACACCGAAGGAATGACGAATCCTTAGTCTCATCATACACTCGTTGACAGGTGTTACCTCAATTACCATTGGGATCGGCTTATTGGACACAGCTACAGCAACTCTTTGGGCATGGTAACCATCAGAGTGACCAGACCAATAGTAGATGTCACCACTATCCAGTCTCCAAACCTCAGAGTGCTGCAATACCAATGTCCAAACGCTTGAACTCAGATAACATACAGGTGATCATCCTGTCTTAGGGATAGGACATTCCAGGTTCCCACCCGAAGGGACCGCTTCAAGTTAAAGCAAGGAGATGCCATCTGATGGACGACACTGCAGCACCACCCCGACACACACAACTGCAATCTGACCCGGGAAGGTTACCCCGTTGTTTTCCTCCGATCATCAAAGAGTGGGGGTCCAGAAGGATTTGCCCCAATCCTGTCATCCAATGAGCTTCCCTGCGGAGGGCAGCTAGGAGGTACTCCCACGGAGTGGATTTTATGTTTTGCGGAATGAAGGGTTTTCCGTTGGCCGGAGTGCAAATCCTGCCACCAACCTGGTAATAAATAGCAACACAAATGCAGGAGGACGTCCGCAGACACAGTTGGGCACTAGATATGGATGGCCGTTGGCTCACAAGGAGCTCCTCCGCCCTTTGGCAGGTTTTGTTTTTTTTATCCTGCTGGGTGTCCATATCATACACCCTCCTCACCAGGAAACTTGGTGGGGAAGACTGTTTTGTCGCCGCCAACCTGACCGTGAAACAGGTTTGTACAGGTTTACATGGTGCCTGTAGCAAGTCACAGATCTGATCTGGCCTGACCTGACAATATCCTCTATCCTGACCCATGATCTTCATCATTGCCCCCATTAACCTTTCCTCATCCAACCCTCTTATTTTCCTGTCTGTCTCCCTCTCTCTCCCTTCTGTTAATGTATACCTTTGACAGTTATGCCCAATTATTTCCCTGCTACCCCATTGTCAATTAATCCTTGTTCTTCCATGAGACTTGCTCTTGTTGAGGAAAAAAATAAAATATAATATAGAAGTTCCCCACTCTGTCTGGAAGGTGCAGTGAGATCTTTAACCTCTACAAGCGAGTGCCAGCAGATTATCATGCCAGCTTAATTTCTGTTCTGAAGTACTGCATACTCATTGATGAAGCACTGTGATGACTGAACTTTGTATTCTGTTGGAAATTCAATGAAAATCAAACAATCCACCACTGAACTATCCTGTTTAATTTGTACATCATATTGTTACGGCTCTGGAAATTCGCAAACACCATTAAAAGGTCCCGTAGGTGAGATATATTTCTTAAGTACATGTGTAGTTAGCCCAAACCCATTGTATAGAGGGAATTAATGTGATTCATTCGGGCTGCGATCCTTTGAGTTAGGCGTTTTTTCTGTTCTACCTTTGTTTTGATACAACAACAACAACGCCAGCAGCCAAAACCTACCTTCACCACTCGCTACCGCAAACCTCACATCACCGCCATTCCAAACAGCGCCCATGGCCATCGGACACCGCCGAAAACCCTCCACCACCTTCTCCTACGGCCATTTCCCGCACCACCTGTGGACGCCGAGCGTCGAGCTGTCTTCAGCGAGACACGCGAGACGCGAGTGCAGATGGCGGTTTTCCGAGGAGAATCGGATCAGAAATGATACACGCCCACATCTGATCCACCCAATCAGGAAGCGCGGGCGGCTTGCCCCGCCTCCAGACGCGCCTGACGAAAATCGGCATATGCAAATTTGAGGATCAGGAATGATACACGCCCCCTTTTTCTCCGTCCAATCGGCGAGCGTGGCTCCGCCCCTGAGGTCGTTTGGATCCGAGAATTGCATATGGTGGGTTCCCGAAGCCGATAAAAAGGAGCGAGCGCAGTGAGGAGCTCGAGCAGTGTCGGTGGAGCAGCAGATTGGTGAGAGGTCAGTTGGGCTGGGTCGTTGGAGACGGAGCTCGAAGCAGAGGTGGGCAAACGCGCTGCGGAGGGCGATCGGCTGAGGAGGACCTGGAGGAGCGGGACGACTAGGTCGCGTTGAGTCGAGCAAGCCAGCCATACTCCCTCCCCAGAGCATCAACAATTCTCCCTTTTCCCCCGCGCTGAGAGAGTGCGACAAGGGGCCCCGTTCCCACTACACCAGCAGGTGCCCACGGAACCGCCGTGCAGCGACATTCTGCGGCTCGCCACGAGGGCGCGGGTAGGACCCTTCGGTCTCGTGGGCCTGGCCGCTCATCCAGGTCCACGCGCATTAGGCCCACGGGCCCAGTCTGACTCCCTTGCCTTTGAGGGGGTCTTTTCTTTGCTTCGGTGTGAATGCGTGTTGTGGCGCCGTGTCTTGTAAGGTAGTAACTGTATAAGTGGTCCGTGTGTCGTGTAGTCGGTTTTAACTCGTTCTTTTATATGTGCATTTCTTTTGTTCAATGTGATATATGTGCAATCGTTAATTGTGGCTGTAAATACGTGCTATAGGGTGATCCGCGTGCCGCGGAAAAAATGTGCATTGTGTGAACTGTTTTCCCGTTTCGCTTCGTCTTTTCTTTAATTGAACCTCCATCCTGCTTCACGTAAAGGGTTCGTATGGGTGCAAAACGCCCGGTAAATAATCTGAACCGTCGAGCGTCGACGATTAACACAGCTCGGTTATCCCGATAGTACGGAACGGCCCGCCCAAGCGGCTCGTGTCCGGAGTCGACCTGCGGCGAGGTACGATCGCCCGGTTTACCATCCGCGTGGGTACTTAGGTAGGTCGAATTTGGCGACAACCCTATCCTACGCGGGGGCCGATTGGCACGATTGTGGTGAGGTCGAAAGGCCCACCCGTGACTGGATCCGCGCGTTAGCCGGGAGGGTCACGACTGAATTGTCCGTCCGGTGGGCGAGGCGGTCGCGGTTCGAGTCGCGTGGCCGATCGCACGCCGACGGGCGCGAATTCGCAACACTGGTGTACAGGAGTGTGATTCTAATCCCTCCCGTCTCCAAGCTAAATTCACAGGGAATCGGTCCAGGGGTGAGAGGAGCGTCCCCCGATTCCCTCTAAATTACGAGCGATTAAAATTAACCCCTTACGTGGAATAAGATGGCGGTCTCAAGGCGAGCGGGAGCCGGGGGTAATAGAAATGTATATGTGTAGTGATGTAGAATCCATGTCCAGGATGTAGACCCCGAGCAGGACATTGGTGTGCAGGAACAGTTTCCCCCCAAACGAATCCAGGGCCCGAATGGGGTGCGGCGGCGGCAGAGGCCGCGGTGTATAACACCTCCCCCCCCTCTCCACCAAAACCCCCGATCCTGGCCGCATCGGCTCAGCTGAGTGCACCCGACATGGCCCGGCTATTCGCCATGCTGGCAGAAATGAACGAAAAAATGGATGGGAAGCACGCGAAATAAAAGGAGTGAACAAGCAGATGGAAACAAACACAAACAAATGGAAGGAATGAATAACGAATTGAACGAAAAATGGATGGAAACGCACTCAAAATGGAAGGAATGAATAACGAATTGAACGAAAAAATGGATGGAATGAATAACGAATTGAACGAAAAAATGGATGGAAACGCACTCAAAATGGAAACAAACAAAAACGAAATGAAGGAAGAAATAAAAGAAATGCGGGGTGAAACGCAGCAAATGGGCCGGAGCCTGCAGGCGGGCATGAAGGCAACAACAGCGAAGTGCGTAATGGCGACGCCACGTGTGGGAGCGAACGAGCTGGGAGGGGGTGCAACGGTTGTCAGGCCCGCGGTGAAGGCGGGTGAGAAAAAAATAATTCGAGACGTGTTGGGCGAGAAGTGTGGAGGTGACGGAAAAAGTGACTGTAACCGAGAGGAAAAAATAATTGGGGTGACGGAGTCGTGCACGAAGGAAATAAAAATAGTGGCGTGGTGAGAAAAGACTTCAAGACATGACGAAGAGAGTTGATGAGCTGGGACGGGAGTAAAAACTGAGACAGAGGAACTGGGAAGACTGATAGACAAACAAAAGGGCAAGATGGAAGAACAGTTAGAAGCCAAAGCAAGGTCGGAGTGTGCGGAGATGAGAAAAGAATTGGAGAAGAAAACTGAGTTACAGAAACACCAGAACGAAGAGACGGAATTACGAAACGAGTTGAGGATGTTGAGAGAGGAAAGAACGAGAACGGAGAATGAGACGTTAAGGAACCACGCTGTACAGATCGAACAGCTGGAAGCAAAGGCCAGATTGGGGAATGAGATGCAAGAAAGAGTAATGATGGAAGAAACGAATGAGACAGAAGAAGGAAATCGATCAATGGAAGGAAACCACGAGATTGCAGAATGAGGAACAAGAAAGAGTCCTGAAAGAACAAGGATTACGACAGGAGAACGAAGTCAGTCAGTTGAAAGAATAACGAGATTACAGAATGAGGAACAAGAAAGACAGTGGAATAAAAAACTGAAAGAGTTAGAATTTGAAACTGAACGACAAAAGGAAAAAAATAGGCGGAATACGAGGAGAAGTTGAAGAAGCAGGAAGGAGAAATCAGGAGATTGAAGGACACAACGAGATTGGAGAGGAAGAGCGAGAGGAACAATGGGATAGAAAACAAAAGGAACATGAAGCCGAGGTTGACCAATTGAAAGAAAAGGCGAGGCTGGAGTGCGAAGAGGGAGACAAAGAACAGCGAATGAAACACAAAAGGGAAATTAACCACATGAAAGAAACCATGAAACTGGAGAAGGAAGGACACGAGAAGAAACAAGGAAGAGTAATGAGACAGCAGCAAATGAAACACAAGAAAGAGATTAACCAAATGAAGCAAAACATGAAACTGGAGAAGGAAGGACAGGAGAGGAAGCAAGGAAGGGTAATGAAGAGCAGCGAATGAAACACAGGAAGGAAATGAGCCAATTGAGAGAAACGATGAGATTGGAAAATGAGGAGCATGAGGAAGAGTGGGAGAGAAAACAAAAACTATACGAGTTTGAAATTACTGAACTGAAGGAGAGAGTAAAATTGAAATCCATAGAGATGGAAAAACTCCAGAAGAAACAGAAACTAATAGATGTATAGAGACCAGGGAGATAGAGAAAATAGAGGAGAGACTGCATGATAATGACGGGGTTGAAGGAACAGAACACACACACACACAGAGGTAGTGGAGGATAATGGGTGAGCTCGTGGACTGGGTGGGGACCCGGTGTGAGCAGTGGATGGCCGCCTCCAGGAACGAGGGGAGGGAGTATGCCCCCTTGAGGCGAATCACGACCAGGTGGGTTCGGTCGTGCCAAGCGGAGTTGAAGGAAGAGTGCTGTGGATAGGTGCACGTGTAGCTTGGGGGTATAGAGGCCCGGGAACCCTTGTGGGGACACGAATCCCCAGTGTGGTTGTGCAGGGGTGTGTGTTTGCGAGTGTGCGGAGATGCGTGCTTTCCAGCACGCATGGTGTGAGTGAGACCCCTGTGCAAGTGGAAGTTGGGTGTGATGAGAGGGTCCGTGTGAGGGAGACCGTGTGTGTGAGGTCTCTGTATGTGAGGGAGATGTCGGTCGGCATGCGTGAGCATGCAGCCGTCTCCCGGTGTGAATGTGAATGTGTTGGAGTGGAGTCTGTGCGTCGTGACACGCAGGTGTGCGTGGGTGGAACGGAGACGACGGCGACAGGGGACAGAAGCCGGGTAGCGGCCGTAGCTGTTGTGGGACCGTGCCGGGTCCACCCAGCAGCGAGCGCGCGGTCCGTGCTGTGCAGCGCACGAGACCCCACGTGCTCGCTTGCGGGAGTGAAGCCCGGTCCGGAACGCCAGCGTGTGATTTGCCGATCCCGCGGCGGACAAAGTTAAGGCAGGTAAACGGATTTGGACCGGATGGGTTCTCCACGCAAGCTTGTGTGAAGCTCCAACAGGCAGAGCACATGTGTTCGCGTGGGGAGCCCCTCGGAGTGCGAGGGTGCTTTTGGGGGTGCGCAGGGTGACGTCATGCTGCACGTAGGGTTGGAATCCGGCAGGAGGGTGAATCCCTGCCGGATGGGACCGTCCAAGAGGGACGAGGTACACGTGCAGCTGCATGACTGCACGGGAAAGGTGCAAGAGCGCGAGCTGTGAGTTGCCGCGCGCTGGTGCTGCGCATAATTGGAAATACAAAATTAACGGAAGCAAGCCTCGCTTTCGGGTGAACAGGATTCCCTGGGCAAGGGGTGAAAGACCCCCTTACCTGGGCACAGGATGACACTAGTTAGGGGGAAGGGTTAGCTTAGCTAGACCGGCTTCATGGGGCAGGGGTAAGTCCTCATGGGGCCCGTGGAATGGATTAGTTAGAGGGATGTAGTGAGCTTTAGGTGGGGAAATGGTAATGGGACAATTGGAGACAGTGACAGACTGTGGATGTGTAGAGGGGACGTAGCTTAGCTACGTAGTGTTAAAAGGAACGTGCTGTATGGTAAGGGACGACGTGGAGCACGAGTTAGTTAGGGGATGTAGTTAGCAGGATGGCAGAGATTCAGCGGTATGAGTTGAGAGGTGTGGAAGGAACATGTACATGATGAGTGAGTGAGGCCAGCGTGTCTGTGTGAGTGGAGCGAATGTGGAATGCATGGTGCGATGAGTGATTGGGGGGAGGAGTGACTTCCGCCCAAGGACCCCGGGGTCAGTGTAGAGTGAGTTAGCTGGGTTAGTTAAATTGAAAAATGGAGGTCGTTTTGCTGTTGGTGGGAGAGTAGGCTCGAACCCATTTGGAGGGGTGCAGGAGCCCTGTTGACGGGCTGGGAGCGTGGCTGCGAAAGGTGAGTATCGCTGAGTGGGTACCCCGGGCACCGGGCTAGTCGGCCGTGGTAGGCCAAGGGCCCATGGGGGCCGGGTTAGCGTAGTGGGCACGGGTGCGCCCGCTTGGTGCGGGGCCCGGAGCGCCGTTAGCCGCGTGGGCAGTGTCGTGGGCACGGGTGACCCTCGGAAAGGGCCCGGGGCGCCAGCCTGCCACGTGTGCGTTTCAGGGGAGTTGCCATGTGGGGGCACTCCCCCGTGTTTAGGGAGCTGGTAGGCTCGGAGGCAGTGTAGTGCCCGGGGGTGCCATTGTTGGAGAATCGGCAGAGGGTCGTGCCTGCCAAAGGGAGCCACGCGTCCCAGCCACGAAGCCGTGTGAGGGCACGGGAGGAAAATTCGAGGGCGAGGCCCGACATTGTGTGGACACCAACACAGGCGACGGGAATCTGGGTTGTTAGAACCAATAGATTAAGCGAGAGGCGCTTGTTGAAAGCCCGGGGTAGTTTAAAGGTTAATGGATAGGGTAGATTAGGAAGTGTACCCCTCCGCACCATCCATCCCTTCGCTGTCGTTGTGGGCCGCTGGACCCACTTTGGGTTAGATCGCTGAGATCTGGGGAGGCCATCTTGAGGCTCGAGTTGGGCCTCGACACATGACGCTAGCTCTCCCTTATTCCCCTCCGGGAAGGGAACGTAGGGGTTGGAGTAGGCTAGGGGACGATAGGTTAGCCGAACAAGGACGATAAAGGGGGTTAGGGGCGATTATTAGTGATAAAAGGATGAAAATAAAAACAAACAAAAAAAAAATTAGTTGGGGCTAAATTGGGTTTTGACAAATTAAGGGGTGGGTATGGACAGTGACAGGCAAAGGCGATAGGTGGGAGGGAGACAGTAGGTAGGTCCGAGCCCGCCTTCCGAGTGGCCAGCACCACCGCACTCCCTCCACCAACCTGCACTGCACGGCAAAGGCCGGCCAACTTCGTCAGCAGCTGTTTTCTGCAAGGCCTGTGCCGGCCGGATCGTCTGCTGTGTTTTGCTGCAAGGCCTGTGCCGCCGGATCGTCCGACGGCTGTTTTTACTGCAAGGCCTGTGCCGGCCAGTTCGTCTGCCGGCTGTGTTTGCCTGCAACGGCCTTTTCTGCAGGCTATGTTGCCTTTACCTTTGCCATGTCATGCCCACTGCCCCTGTTCACCAGCCCCATTCAATTTTGTTTTGCACCCCCTGTTCATTTCCATGCGCGCCAGGATCCGCAAGCAACAGTTTGCAAGCTGCAGGAACTGTCCTGTTGGCAGCTGCAACACGGCCTGCAGTGGCGGCCCGTGCACCGGTTCTCTGTTGACTCTTTTTCTTTTCCCTCAGAGTCCATTGATCCTGGGCCATGGTTTAGTGTAAAATTTGTAAGTTAAGGTGTTATAGTTGTATTGTAAATATGAGTGCGCCCCCGGCATGTATGTGTTAGCGCCGGCAATTTTATTTAAGTCGTCTGTGTGAGTGAGTTTGTTAGTTAGTTACTCAGCCCTCAGGTTATTTATTTTGGGGACACGAATACCATGAATGTCGCACTCAGGGATCCGAAGGTAAAACGTACTAGGGAGAACTACACATGATGGCACACGATAATTTGACGACTCGGGACGAGTCTGTAAAAAGGGGAGGGGTAGTTGTACGGCTCTGGAAATTCGCAAACACCATAAAGGTCCCGTAGGTGAGATATATTTCTAAGTACATGTGTAGTTAGCCAAACCCATTGTATAGAGGAATATGTGATTATAGCTGTGTATTCGGGTCTAGCGATCCTTTGATTAGGTGTTTCTGTTCTACCTTTGTTTTGATACAACAACAACAACGCCAGCAGCCAAAACCTACCTTCACCACTCGCTACCGCAAACCTCACATCACCGCCATTCCAAACAGCGCCATGGCCATCGGACACCGCCGAAAACCCTCCACCACCTTCTCCTACGGCCATTCCCGCACCACCTGTGGACGCCGAGCGTCGAGCTGTCTTCAGCGAGACACGCGAGACGCGAGTGCAGATGGCGGGTTTTCCGAGGAGAATTCGGATCAGAAATGATACACGCCCACATCTGATCCACCCAATCAGGAAGCGCGGGGCGGCTTGGCCCCGCCTCCAGACGCGCCTGACGAAAATCGGCATATGCAAATTTGAGAGATCAGGAATGATACACGCCCCTTTTTCTCCGTCCAATCGCGAGCGTGGCTCCGCCCCTGAGGTCGTTTGGATCCGAGAATTTGCATATGGTGGGTTCCCGAAGCCGATAAAAGGCGAGCGCAGTGAGGAGCTCGAGCAGTGTCGGTGGAGCAGCAGATCGGTGAGAGGTCAGTTGGCTGGGTCGTTGGAGACGGAGCTCGAAGCAGAGGTGGGGCAAACGCTGCGGAGGGCGATCGGCTGAGGAGGACCTGGAGGAGCGGGACGACTAGGTCGCGTTGAGTCGAGCAAGCCAGCCATACTCCTCTCCCAGAGCATCAACAATTCTCCCTTTTCCCCGCGCTGAGAGAGTGCGACAAGGGGCCCCGTTCCCACTTACACCAGCAGGTGCCCACGGAACCGCCGTGCAGCGACATTCTGCGGCTCGCCACGAGGGCGCGGGTAGGACCCTTCGGTCTCGTGGCCTGGCCGCTCATCCAGGTCCCACGCGCATTAGGGCCACGGCCCAGTCTGACTCCCTTGCCTTTGAGGGGTCTTTTCTTTGCTTCGGTGTGAATGCGTGTGTTGGCGCCGTGTCTTGTAGGTAGTAACTGTATAAGGTGTCTGTGTGTCGTGTAGTCGGTTTTAACTCGTTCTTTATATGTGCATTTCTTTTGTTCAATGTGATATATGTGCAATCGTTAATGTGGCTGTAAATACGTGCTATAGGTGTGATTCGCGTGCCGCGGAATAAATGTGCATTGTGTGAACTGTTTTCCCGTTTCGCTTCGTCTTTTCTTTAATTGAACCTCCATCCTGCTTCACGTAAAGGGTTCGTAGTGGGTGCAAAACGCCCGGTAAATAATCTGAACCGTCGAGGTCGACGATACACCGCTCGGTTATCCCGATAGTACGGAACGGCCCGCCCAAGCGGCTCGTGTCCGGAGTCGACCTGCGGCGAGGTACGATCGCCCGGTTTACCATCCGCGTGGGTACTTAGGTAGGTCGAATTTGGCGAACAACCCTATCCTACGCGGGTGGCCGATTGGCACGATTGTGGTGAGGTCGAAAGGCCACCCGTGACTGGATCCCGCGCGTTAGCCGGGAGGTCACGACTGAATTGTCCGTCCGGTGGGCGATGGCGTCGCGGTTCGAGTCGCGTGGCCGATCGCACGCCGACGGGCGCGAATTCGCAACAATATTTTATTTTAGTTTTTAATTTAATCCCCATGGTTTTTGGGGGAAAAAATAAAACTAGGGATATTGTAATCAGTTCTGTCTGCTTGTAGTTGTGACCACCACATGGCATGAAGGTGCAAGAGCAGCATCATTTTTGGTCCTACTGTTTGTGGCAGGGTCAAAACCCCAAAAATGTAATTACAGGCACATTGTAAAACTTTTTATTTATTGAAATGTATGTGCAGTCAACATCAGGGGGTGCATGAAATGGATGTTTTAAAATTTATTTTGGATTTGACCCCTGGTTCATACCCCATGGGGTGGGAATAGAGGGTCACAGGGGTCAAAAAAATGTTATTTTTATTTTTAACCCAAAATGTGGTGTTGGGTCATTCCTGGTGGAACCTTTTGCCCTCTTTCGATTTTGCTTTAGGTGGGAAGCATGGGGATTTGAGATGTCACGCCATCAACTTTGCTCTAGTTACCTCCGCCACCAAAGGTGGATGGATGGAGGTTATGTTTTCATCTGTCTGTCTGTCTGTCTGAACAGGATATCTCAAAAAGTTGTGGACCGATTCAGACTAAATTTGGTGGAGAGGTTCGGTGTGTGACGAGGACTAATTGATTTGATTTTGGTGAAGATATGGATCCATATCCGGATACTAGAATTTACGTGATTCTTCACCATTTTGTGACGGCTAAAAACTATATAACTTGGAGCACGATATCTCAAAAAGTTTGGACGGATTCAGATGAAACTTGTTAGACAGCTTGGGTGTGTGACAAGGCCTAATTTATTTGATTTTGGTGAAGATTCATATCTGGGTGGAGGTGCAGTAAGTGTTCTACCGAGTGCCCTTCTAGTTTATTTTGTTTTTCTATTTTGTACATTTTATGCATTTCATTATCATTATTTTTTTTTTTGCATTTTGTTTTGTGCAGGAAACTTGGCCGTGTTTAAGAGCGATTTCAACTTCTGGATGTGCTTTGTTTGCGTCGTCCTATTTGGTCCCCTCCTTTCCTTGCCCTGCTTAAAAATGGTAAAGTGACGCGCACACTTGACACCCAATTCCTTTCACTGTGGGTGGGTCAAGTACATGGTGTGCCAAACATTAACACCTTGTCAACATGGTTTTGTGTAGCAGTGTTTGCAGTCTAAGCCTTTGAAATGGCACAATGTTACCCTGTTTATTTCATGCTTGTTTGTTCAAATTTCTCTCGTGGGTGCATTTGCATCATCATGGCTTGTTGCCAATCGGAATGGCTTTACCATGCTCACCCTGTATGATAGAGGAATCTATGAAATGCTCGTGTGTTTTACCCTGTGGGCCAGTCTGCTGTGGTGGCATGCGCAGTGATTGGTGCTGAAATGGTTGTGCTGGCCATCGCTTGGTTTGTGCCCTGTGCCCTTCCTTACCTGCTCATCATCGTACCTCGTCGTGCAGCACATCCCTCCACAGCACTTGCCATCAACGCCATTCCGCTGCAGCCCTACGGTGAGGCCTGGTACCACCAGGAAACTATTTCCACTTTATTGTCAAGCTGTTAATGGGACACTTGTTATTACACAAGTGTACAGAGCCAGAACTGTGCCCCTCTGTCCACAATCTCAGCAAATTCTTGAAGTCTACTGAATGGGTGTTCTATTTATACTTGATAACACAAAGTTATGGTCCAAATATGATTGATTGTTTTGAAAGCTTTTGAGGCATCATTGACCGATTGGTTCGAGCTGTCAGTGGACTTCCTGAATTTTCAACTAGACTGGAACACTTTGAATTCATCACACTCCTTGCATCTCATGGGTGTGTGTGTGTGTGTGTGTGTGTGTGTGGTCCGTCCTCCATAACTCCAAAACCATAAAACCTTGCAGCCTGAAACTTTGCATGCACACGAAGAAAACTCCAAGGGAGTGCAAGAGTGAAAATTGGGTGTTTGGGTTGATTAAAACACCCCTTTTGAAGATAATTAATGGCCTTATTTAATTATCCTTTATCAGGCGCTCCTCAGCCACCTCGCTCTCTGGGTCTTCAAGCGTTTTCTGGTAAACTGTGCTGGGGTCTGAAGCCGCTATGTTTTTTTTGGCCTGCTCAACCATGCCCTAACTTGGAACAGGCCGCAACAATTTAACGAGTTTTTTTTTAATTACTTATTTATTTATGATTATTTCCCCCCACTTTCCTCACTCATATTGAATGCCTGGTCATCATAGCTACAAATCATTGTATAAATCGCTTTTGTAAGTACTATAGTTTTCAAATTACGAGCTTGGAGCAATTTCATGCATTATATGATCCGATTTCCCACAATCTACTCTCTCGGACTTATTAAAGTATATCGTTGAAATATTATTTCGGTTTTGAGGATCGGATATCGTTCGGACTAAAGTGTCAAAATCTGGAGTGAAATGTGGTAATTTAAAGGAATAACAAGTCTTTTATAACTAAGCCGATATCCCTATTTACTTTAAGCAAGCAATGTTCATTCTCCATACATACACAAGAAAATGTGTACTTCCCAAAGCATTAAATGTATCTTTTTATACTGTTTGGAGAATTGTATTGAGTGAACAAAATTTTTTTAGGAACGTAACAAAATTAACCAGCTTCATTAAGCTACATGATTTAATGCATTCACTGCTAGACCTCGTGTTCTGTCCCCTGAGGGACTGTCTATCCATAGCGTCTGCAGATCTGTGTCAATAGTTTTGGAGGGTTTGTGAGTTGCTTGACAGGGAATCAAAGCAAATCTGGTTAAAAAAATTAATATACATATA
>CM068956.1:77377722-77387804 GCA_035128595.1 Eptatretus atami | reverse complement strand
TCAGTTACTGAATACAGACCACAGGCTTGTTGTAGCAACTCTGAAGTTGCAACTTAAATTCGGGAGAATGGTACCATCCCATTCTCGGTTGGATATTAGCAAGCTCAATGATGAGAGGGTAGCTGAGGAGTTTGTGAACAGGCTGAGTTTGGTGATTTGGGGGGTCTGGGTGCTTTGGGGAATCCTGAAGAGTTGTAGAGTGCCTTCAAAACCACCATCCTTGATGTTGCCGATTCATGTCGTGGAACTCACCATCGGGTGAAGAAGGATCTTGTCTCTCAATGCAGACTGGATACCATTGAATGGAGTCACATGGCCAGGCTTAATGGCAGAGCTGAGCTGTTCAGGGGATTGAGACGTCAAACTCTACATGCGCTGAGGGTGGACAAGGAGGCGTATGTGCGAGGAATCTGTGAGGGGGTAGAGCATCACCTGTGGTTCGGTGATTCTCATCCTGCTTACAGGGGAATTCACGCATTGCGTTCCTCCAACCCCGACCCTCGGTGTGCTGCAGTTGGAGCAAAGGGTGTTGGGCTCTTGACAGAGGAGGCCCAAGTGAAGGCCCGCTGGGCCGGACCACCAGGCTGTACCAGGCTTATCCACCAACTGTTGAGTTGGATGTCAAATTTGTTACGATCCCTATTGCTGACCCTACAATCAACTGTGGTCCACCTTCGTTTGTGGAAACACAGGCTGCGGTGAACCAGTTTTAATGGGGTAAAGCTCCTGGGATCTGTGGCATCCATGCTGAACTTCTCAAGGCTGGTGGAAATGCTGTACTCATGTTGCATACAGTTCTGTGCTCTGCCTGGAATACAGGCATCATCCCAACTAACTGGAAGAGGGGCCTTTTTTTCCTCTCTCGAAAGGGAAGGATGATCGCCAGGACTGCAGCAACTACCAAGGGGTGATGCTGCTCTCTGTACCGGGCAAGGTCTTTGCTCGTATAATTCTTGATTGGGTTTGCCACCACCTGCTTGAAGCACCAGCGCCGAGAGCAGTCAGGCTTTTCACCAAATAGGTCAACAATTGAGCGTATTCTTGTCCTTCGGGTCCTCACCGAACGCAGACGAGAGTTTTGCCAGGGTTCTGCTTGCAGCTTATGTTGATCTCTGCAAAGCGTTGTATTCAGTGGATCGGGATGCCCTCTGGAGGGTTCTTGGCCTTTGTGGGGTGCCACCAAAACTGATCAATCTGATGTCTGAACTCTACTCTGGTACTGAAAATGCTGTGAGATGTGGTGATCCCATCTCCGACTTATTTCAAGTTGTTACTGGAATTCGTCAGCGGTGTGTACTGGCCCCCACACTTTTCAGCACTTGTATGGACTGGATTCTGGGGAGGATATCGGAGATATCAAGCTGCGGTACATCGTTTGGGAATATCAAGATCTCTGACCTTGATTTTGCAGATGATGCAGTCATCTTTGTGGAGACTGGATATCCTTTTGGGGATGCTCGAGGTGCTGAATGAGGAGATGGAGCCGCTGGGATTAGGGGTTCCTGGGTCAAAACTAAGATCCAGGCTTTCAATGACATATTGGATGCTGCTGTCTTGTTTGTACCTGTTTGTGGTCATAAAGAGATTCACTTACCTTGGCAGTGATATTCATGTCTCTGCTGGCTGTGAGCCAGAAGTCAATGGATACCTTGGGAGCCATGGATTCACTCGATCATGGGGTTTGGCGCTGTCGGTACCTGTGCAGAAGGACAAAAGTCTGAGTCTTCAGGTCCTTCGTGCTTCCTGTCTTGCCCTACAGCTGTGAGACTTGGACTCTGACCAACGATCTGAGATGGGGACTTAATTCCTTTGGTACCAGGTCTGTTTGGAGAATCCTAGGCTATCGCTGATCGGACTTTGTGTCCAACGAGCGATTGCTGAGAGAGACTCAAACGAGATTTGTTACCTGCATAGTCCGTGAGTGTCGGCTGCGGCTGTATGGACATGTGGCTCGTTTTCCTGACGCTGATCCTGCTCACCAGATTCTCTCGGCAAGGGAGCTTCATGTGTGGAGAATGCCAATGGGCCGATCACATGCCTCCTGGTTGCAGCAGGTTGATTGGCATCTCATTGGCAGATGGGGATGGGCCAGGCATCTGCCTGGGGGATGGCCAGATGGAGGCCCCTGGAGTGCCTGCAGAAAGTTGACGCAGCGACGCTCTGCTCTGGCGCATGCTCCCATACCATACTTGACCTTCCCTCCAGAGACCGTTAGCATACGTTTGCTTGTCGAACATAACCAATGTGTTTTCCTTCTAACAGAGGCTGCACAAACATGGGTGGAGCTGAGAGTGAGCTATGAGATGTTCGGTGCACGGCTCAACGTGGAGGACGTTCTCGCTGTTGTTTTTCTTGTTTGCTATATTTGGAGTGTTAATGAAGTTATTATACACTCGATCTGCAAGTGTCCTCACCAAAGACTCGAGCTATTGTGAATAATCCTTTTGGTGTGAGACCAGGTGTTCGTTCTTCTTTTGTGTTGAATGGCGTTTTTAGAGCCGCGAGGCTCCATATATGCCATGCCACACACGTTAACTCCGGGAGTCTCCAGTTCTTTTTTATTTCTGCACACTGTCAACAAAACACTGTACAAACTTTTAACCTGAACCAATTTTCAAAATTTAAACGGTGAAATTTAGTTTAACAGCAGTTCTGACCGCTAAAAAAAAAAGTGCTCATTTGAAATTCAGCATTGATCGTTCTTAAGACCGATGTTTTTTTTTGTTTTTTTTCCTATGCCCATGGACTAACCACAACCCCAACTTTTACCTTTTTTTGCTGATAAAAAAGTGTGGATTATATGTTGGAAAATACGGTATGTTTTGAGGTTTACAATTTAAATAAAGTTGAATGTCGGATGTTGTGAAATTTCCATAATTTACAGCAATCCTTTAAATTATATTGTATTTTAGGAACATCTGATACTGCACAATTCATTAAGTGTGCGTGCGCGTGCATGTCCCAAGTCAGAGAAATTGGAACTCACTCGCTGGGTTTGCCCAACCGTCTCTTTCAATCCTGTCATTTCCCTCAGTCCTCTATCGTGTGTACGTATGAGGTCATAAGGGATGAGATAATTAAGGCTGGCTTCATTGGTTCGTAGGCACGTATTCGGTTCGTGGGTTCAGGGGTTTATGTTATTGTTACAACTCGCAGAGTACCCGCCCTATGGGCGATCTTGTTCCAAGCGTGCAACATGTTCTTCTGACACATACCTTTACTTGGGTAGTGTATAGGCAAGTGACAGCTCTGTATAGGCAAAAATATATAACCTGGGTTATGTGCATGAATCAAAAACATACCTACTGCTTATCATTCAAAACACCTCACTGCACTGGAAAATGTGGAGACAGGAATACTGTACTGTAAATAATGGAGACTTGTAATACCCTCCCCCACCTAAAGGCGGCACTACACGAAACACATTGACATAAAGAATTTGTGTTCCCTTCCTCATACCCCAAGACCACCGGCAAAGATAAAAACACCCCCAATGCATTAATTGGGGTTATGCTGATGCTCTGGAGCAAGTCTGGATGAAATGGGCCAGAAATGTAGGAGGAGGAGCACGACAAACAAACAAACACATCAACACTGGTCCGTGAATTATAGTAAGGATACAAATGATTGATTGCTACTTGTAAATGCCATCCCCCATGCTTCATGAGTGTTTATTAAACCTGACTTTGGCTTGAGTGAATTTTGGCTGTGGTGACTGCTTCACTTGGTGGTTTCTATGAAGATGCGTTGAGGGGCCATTGGTAGCGGTCTCCACACCACTTAGAAGATCGCGTCATGTGACTTGGGTTGCTCGGCCTAAGATTAGATCCAGTCATGTGGCGCATATTGGCGTGTGATGCTCGGCTGCTTCAGGACTTCTAACCAGAACAGTAACCTGGTCTTCAGATGCAGATCTGGCAGTGAGGCTTTCAAAGCATTCGACCATTGTGGTCGCTTTGACGTGACGTGCCGGATTAAAACCGGCAACCGGAATGGTCCAATGGCTGTTACAGAACTGTCGGATCCCGACATTCACGATTCCACTATTCGTGCACCATAAAATCTGACCTGCTTCAACATTCGCGGCCCTGTGCTTCATGTATTCACAGTTATTCGCGGTTTTTCATGGGATTTTTGATTTTCCCTTATAAATCACGAACCACTGGGAACCGACCCCCTTTTACCCATTGAAACAATGCTCCACATTCGCGGAGTTTTTCAGGAACGTATCCCTCGCGAATGTTGGAGTCCGACAGTATTATAAATCACTACTTTTCAACTAATCGCTTCCTAAATAATATTGCATTGCTCTTCTATCCATTGAGGGAGAAAGGGAGCTAGGCTTTCTGTTTGGAATATAATACCTTATGAATATAATATTCATCGGGTTTCATGTCATTGTAATTATGATGGACTGTTAATATTGATTTTACTCTTTATGATATAAAGGTGTATGCTGGGACATGATTACATGAGCACATTCACGTCTGTTTAAAAAGCTGTTTTGGAGTAAAGTGGAAGCTGAAATATTTATTCGGATGTCTTCCTGCTCCCCACCTGCCTCACCTCTCAATGACTGTTCACAACACAAGCAGAGCCCCTCTCATTGTGGCGTGTGCCTTCAGACACGTCCGCTGCCTCAGCCAGAGGCTCTCGCTTCCCCTCACATGTTACCTCGACCTGCTCCCTGTCCACTTCTCCTTGTCGTTATCAACGTTTTATTTGTCATTATTATCGTTTTTGTTCACCACACATCATTCATATTCCCAACTTCCTATTTTTAATTCCCTCTAATGAAAGACATTGTGTCAATAGCTACTTTCCATATCAGATGACTATTGGTTCAAAAGAGGAATCATCAAATTGTAAAAGGTTGTAGTTCAACTTTACTCTTTATGAAATACAAGGAAAATGAACTCTCCACCTGAGATGGCAGGCAGGTGAGAAGGAAAATCCCTGGCATGCTTGGTGCAGAATTTGTAAATCCATTCATTAAATATTTATGCCTCTGATAAGCAACATATATGTGCCATCCTACTCTATTAAATATGGTAGGTGTGCATGTGTGCGCGTGCGCGCACGCATGTTCGTCTGAAGATCATAGAAAGAACATAGAAAGATAATGTTAAATTGCTGAGGCCGTGCTGATCGTGTGACCAGAAGTGTGTCAAAATGGCAGTTTTGCAAATTCCTTCCAAAATCTTCTTCTCTCGACCCACCTGTCAGAATGCTACCAAATTTGGATTGCAATATTATGGTCGGGTATGGATGTTAATTAGATTGTGGAAGTCATGCGGATCACATGATCAGAAGTATGTCAAAATGGCCGAATTGGTCAACTTTTGGGAAAATCGCATTAATTCCATTAAAAAAATCTTCTTCTCCAGACCCACCTGTAGAATGCTACCAAATTTGGGTTACAACATTAGGTCAGGGTCGTGATGTTAAATTGCAGAGGGCATGCTGATCACATGACCGGAAGCGTGTCAAAATGGCAGACTTCGTAAATTTTTTGGAAATTCACTTAAATTCCTTCAAAAATTGTCATCACCAGTCAATATTCTACCAAATTTGGGTTACAACATGATTCCAGGGCCCAGATAAGCTACAGGTCCAGTGGTCCTATTTTTTATCTCCACGCCTGCCCTCGATAGTGCTGTCCAACCGCTTGTCAGCAAGACAAAATGTTTTTGTCTTTTTCTCCAAGGCTTACACAAACCAGTCGTTTTTGCAATGTTAAAAGCATTGATGGCTTCCGTGAATGTAAGAAAGTGCACACCACAAAAGCCTTTACTGACAGTCACAAAGAAGCAAAGGTATAAATACAAGTAGAGAGGAATGAAAAGTTTGAATGCAAGACAAAACAGGAGGGGAGAAATTAAAGAAAGATCAGCAAAGAGAAATGCATTCTATAACCCCATTACCATCATGAGTGGTTTAACCATCTACCTGGAAAGTATTAATGAGAGAAGCTTCAACCAAGGTGGATCATAAATCCCGGGGAGAGATGTCCACACGGCTATATCGGTAAAGGGAAGGAGAAAATGGCAGAGTTTAGAATAATTCAAAACTCACAACCCTCAAAGTTTGCCACCAATGGAATGGACCAGCTTGTCCAACCACACATTCAACGCAGACAACACAACAATACTTCTGTCGCCAAAGGACACATCGAGGAAAATATGCTTCAAAATCATTTTGCTTGGAGCAATTTGATTGTACGGAATTGCCACAGACAATTGGATTGCGGAATGGTTAAGCTAAATGGGCACCTGTGGTTTACCTTTCAACCCCTCCCCCAACCCCTCAACCCACATACCCCATCTGCAAACATTTAATTGGATTTTTTTTATTAGTATTCGAATATGGATCTTGTACAAGTGCATTTGAAAAGGGTTCCACCCTGTTGCATAAAAAGAATCCAACAAAACCACCGTTTTCATCATCACAAGATTAATGAAGTTTCACATTATGGTAATTAGGAAGAGGTAGTGTAATTATTACAGTAGTAACCGGGTCATGGCTGGGGAACAAGCCTCAGAGACGCCACCGTGAGGGTTCAAAAGCAGGTCAGTCTGGCCAAACCACAGCCAGAAAGCTCCACCTTGTCATGCATTTCCTCTTTCGCTGCATCAAACCGACCTGGCCCACGTGGAGGTGAGTCAGGCTTTGCTATGCTCTACCCTGCAAGATTTGTCCATTGTACATGAATGTATCCTAATATCTTTGTTCTGCATGACACACACACACACACACACACACGTACAATCATCTTATAGTTACCTGACAATGTATCAAGAGTTAACTGGAAATAAAAACACAGGAAATGAGAAAAGGCTTTGGAAATACTGAGATTTTGAAGTGGAATTATTGAAAGTAAAAGACTATGATCGTGTGTAATCTGGAGAGTAAGGTGGGGCAAGATGTACAATACCATACCATCCACAGTCAACACCATATCCCACTTTCCTCCTCTGTTTTGGTATATGTACAATATCCTGGATGTCAGCACAGAGGGTTTCAAAATAAACCACAAGGATATTCATCATCATCATAATAATCATCGTCTTTTTCAGTCTGCTGCAGGATGAAGACCTCCCTCATCTCACGTTTGGTAGTATTGGCACACTGTACTTAACGTGCGTGCCAAGTGTGGGTTTGCGAATGAGGATTGGGGCAGGAATTTGTAATTTGTTCAGCATGCCAGTGATAACTCGATGACCCTTCCCAAAAGACCGACGGATCCTTAACGTCCATCATCAACCGGTACCTGCAGACAGGTCCTCATGCTTAATATCCTTCTGATGGACGGTACACATATTGATGCTTCACCCTGCATGTGAGAAACTGTCGTTGAGATTCCAACACAGGCTATAAGGTTCAAGGGCGAGTGTGTGGGCTGGCATGATACCTCGAAGATATCCTGCCATCGAGGAAAATATTGTAATACTCTGTATACAGAATTTCAGGGGCACAAATTCCTGGGATGTAACATTTAAGAAAGAAGTGAACCTTCAATCCAGTGTGTCATTATTCATTGTTTTTCTTTACATTTTGCGTTCCTCTCAATTAAACATGTCGAGGTTTCTGGAAGTGTGCGTGCGTGTGTGTTTTGATACATACACGCTTTTACCAGATTTGCTTTGATTCCCTGCAGAGCACCTTGTAAAACCTCCAAAAATATTGATACAGATCTGGCAGATGCTAAGGATAGGCAGTCCCTCTGGGTTCAGGGCGTGAGGTCAAGCAGTGAACACATTAAATCATATAGTTCAATGAAGCTGGTTAATTTTATGTTCCTAAATTTTTTGTTCACTCAATATAATTCTCCTAACAGTAGAAAAAGATAAGTTTAATGCTTGGCAAATTTCACATTTTCTTGTGTATGTATTGAGGAGGGTAACGAACATAGCCTTGCTTGCTTAAAGTAAATATGTACAGGTGTCCAAAAAAATGTACTCACATTTTGGCTCCTCATAACTCATTGAATTTTTCATTTTTTTTTCAGATCAAATTGACCCTAATAATGAGAAGTACGACTAGGTTTTGAAGAAAGAAAATTTATTATAAGTGCTTGTGGAAGCACGAAAACATCATGGAAGTGCAAAGACAATTTAGAAGACATTTTCACAAAGATCCACAACGCGACGCACCATTGCTCGCATCCGAGATAGTTTGAAACAGTGGAACTGTGCATGACGTCCATAAGGAGCGTTCAGGAAGACCACGGTCATCAACCACCCCCGCAAAGGAAAATCAATTGCTGGAAACCCTCCACCGATCCCCACGGAAATCTGTACGACAAATGGCTCTGAGACAGGAATCCCAAAATCAAGCGCCCATCGCATTTTGAAGCGAATTAATTGGAAAAGTTACATTCCAACATTAATCTACGCTCTAAATGAAGACGATCCTGACCGGAGAGCTGAATTTTGTGAGTGGACCTCGGCAAATGCGAAGAAGATGCAGCATTTCCATCCAAAATTGTTTGGAGCGATGAGGCCAGCTTCAAGTTAAATGGCTCAATTAACCGACACAATTGCACCTACTGTGCTCCTGAAAATCAACATGTTATATGGAACACCATTTAAACTTACCAGGGGTATACAGTGTGGTGTGGGATATCAGCATTGGGCATCCTAGGGCCATTCTTTTTTGACCAAACTGTCACTGGGGATGTTTACTTAAACTTGCTGCAGAAATCCGTCGGCCACGTGTCGAAGAGATATTTGGTGACGAAGAGATTTACTTCAGCAAGATGGAGCACCTCCCCACTACCACGTGATGTAAGGGCCTATCTCGAAGCAACTTTTCCGAACAGATGGATTGGGCGAAGAGTAGTGTTGAATTCCCTGCGCGTTCCCCAGACTCACTCCAATGGACTTCTTTTTATGGGGATATCTCAAAGATAAGGTTTACGGCTGAAAACCAGCAACAGTCAATGAGCTGAAAGAGGAAATTGAAAGACAATGTCTTGCAGTTCCAAATGAAATGATTGTAACGCTGTTGAATCATTGGTCCGCGTTGTCGGCTGTGTTTGGAACGTGATGGTCGTCAGTTTGAACATTTGTAAACATGCATTTATACATTTATACATTTAACCATTAATCTTGTTTCTCAGTCAACAAAACACGCATTTATTATCATTTAAAAAGTGAGTACATTTTTTTGGGACACCCTGTATATCCGCTTGGTTATAAGACTCGTTATTTCTTTGAATTATCAGATTTCACAACAGATTTCGACACATATGTAGTCCAGACAATATCCGATACTCAAAACCGAAATAATATTTGGATGATATACTTTAAGTAATCCATGAGAGTCGACCGTGGAAAATCGTATCATATAATTGCATGAAATCGCTCCATGCTCCTAATTTGAAAACTATAGTACTTACAAAAGCGATGTATACAGCGATTCCTAGCTATGATGAACAGGCATTCAATATGAGTGAGAAAAGTGGGGGGAGGGGAAAAAAACTTTATCGTGAAGAAATCGTTGCGGCCTGTTCCAAGTCGAAGCATGGTTGTGCTCGATGGAACAGCAAGGTCGCATATGAATGTTGTCGTCATTCTCGATCATCCTTCTGAATCGTATTTTCACAAAGGTTTCAGGGACGAGGATGCTGAATTTTTTTTGAGATACACCAATCGATTGCTCGGCTCACACTGTTATGCCTTTGTGTGTACAATTGTTCTGACAAGTGTTCTCTATATAGAGAAAAGGTGATGGTGCTTTCTGTTTTGCTTTGCCGAAGCTGGACCTGTCCATTTGACTCGATCCTGTTATTTTTTTAAAGCTGTTTATGTGGTGTCCTTAATTGTGGGCATTTATTATTACTTGTTCTCCATCCCAGTTTTGGCTTTCCTATTCTTACATATTCCACTGAAGCTTTCTTCTCGATTTCAGATATTATATATCATGTTCTTTGTTTTAACCCTCTCACACTTTTTCATTCTCTAAATTTAAACACTTTTGTTGGTCCCATACTTGTTTTGGAGTTTTCCTTTGTCTTCTTTGCAGTTGGTGTGGCTCCATCTCTATTTCTGTTTCGCTTTCAGGTGTTACGGGGTTTTTTT
>CM068956.1:77342285-77358594 GCA_035128595.1 Eptatretus atami | reverse complement strand
TCGTGAAATCAGACTTCTCACTGGCAGGTGATTCTGTTTTTGTTCTAGTAGCGCTATAATCTTGCTTACTCTTTGAGAAATGTTCAAGGAATTCTCTTTTGGCTTCTTGTCCACGTCCTTTCGTGGATGAGACGTTTCTCAACATTGAATCCGGTGCTACTTCACCAGTACTGAGATGCACAAGAGGAAGAGAGAGATGGCATATTTGCCAAGTCGCAAATTTCCACTTCAATCACTCGTCAGGGTATTGTTTTTACCGGCGTTCGATGTTTCGGTTTTTCAAATCCCTTATGGCGTGAAAAGGGCTGATGTGTACGAGGGCTGTCTGCGTGAGTTTGTTTATTCCTTGGCTATTTATTTCTTGTTTGTTGCATTACACCCGTTCCTGTCCATTGATCATTTTCGTTACGGCGGTCCACAGCTATAAAGCTGAATAGCAATGGGAGATATCTCCTAAGAATCCTCGTATCTTCACATCTGGGATTTGATTGGTTCTTATATATGTTGTACTGTAGTTTGTCCTTCTCAAGGCTAATCAAAGTTTGAATGTCTTTACATAAAGTATTGGATTTGCTTAAGTTATGAGTGATGCAATGCATGATGCATGATGCATGGATGTGGGAGCGATCTTCTGTGGGCCGTTGACAGTTTGGTCCCCTTTATTAGCTCACCCGGACGTCCCAGGCATAAAATAGTCTTCGCTTTTCCTGTAGTAATTCTCTGAAGACTACTGTCGTAGAAACTACTACCAACATATAGTATATGGGAGTGCAACTGCTCAATAACCTAGAGTTCTAACTGTCGTATTTTTGGCCTGGGGTAATATTCTGGGAGCTTAATGGGATGGTGCGTTCCGTCGTCCATCGTCATCCACAAATATTTAACCTTCTTCTCCCGAAATACGGATACGATTTTGATGAAATTTTACCATACGTTCATCACCATGTATGTACGAATTTGTTCTGTTCATGGAGGAGTTATATGAGAGGGTTGCCTCCTCTAAGAGGTATTTGCGTTTCTCTCTGAACTATACACACAATTTCGATGAAACTTGACACGTCTTGCATCACCCATGAAATGTACAAAATTGTTCACACCATTGAAGAATCAGGGTCAATGTGGGGGGGGGGGGGGCGGTTCCCCCAAAGAGGTATTGGGTGGTCGCTAGACTCACCACTATGTCTCAAAGTTTCCGTCTGGTCTGTATGTACCGTTCTGGTTTGTTTGTATGTAAAGTGGACAGCTCTGGAGGCCAGTAGGAGTTCAACCGATTTTGAGAAACTTGACTGGTAGGTTCATACCACGGATCTAAGTTTTGAATGCTTTTGAGCACCGTTGCTATGGACGCCACCGTTGCCTAGCCAACGGGGACTTTGAAATTTTTTGAAAAATCTGAAAAAAAATTTTCAAAAATCAAAATCGCGTTCCGTGCTTATTATGCGCACTATAATAACCTCTTTGTCAAAAAATTTCAGCCCGATCCATCCACATCGAAAACTGTTATGACTGGTTATGCAATTATAGTTACTATATGCTTCACCCATACGTTCGCGTTGGATTCGCCTAACATAGGTTAGGGAATCGAACACAAATTGATGAATGGAACAGTTTGCTCGGTCATGTTTCCTATATGGAACAACGAACAAGCAAAAATGCCATCGTGAGTGTTCTCTTATCTACATATTTCAAATTCGCCTTAGTCTAGCGACCACCCATGTCGGCCTACCGGCTTGTTTATTTGCTTTCTATTCAGAAACTACCACTCAATTCGATGAAACTTGACCCCACCTTCATCACTGTGATGTACTAGTTTGTTCATGATTTTAAAACGTTGGGGTTTAGGGTTTCTACTTGTGGATATGTCCCTCTAAAAGATGTATTTGCTTTTTCCTCCAAAACCACCCCACAATTTCGATGAACTCCTGACTACAACCTTCATCCACCCGATGATGTCAAAGTTTGTTCACGGCATTAAAAAAAAAAATCTAATCGTTATTTCGTTGATCCGCTTACATTGTTTTGTGGATCATCCCACCTACCAGTGGTTGCCTGGTTATCTTGTCCAGCCGCTCAGCTGAGCAGCCCAGGGGTACTGCCCCTATGTTTGTTTTTATTTATCTTTTTGATCATTTTCTGGCGATTGCTTGTGAGATGCGAGTCATGATCCTTACGGCTCTTTCAGTAAGCTTCTTTGCTACAGTTTTTGTTTGCTTCCAGCAATTTCAATGGTACATGAGTACACTCCTCTGTAATGATCGAGGTTTTAAACTTGTCGGTCGCATGTTAAATGGTTTATATTTTTGAGATGTTCTTTTCAATATTTGGATTGGAGGTTGATTGTTGGTTGAACCATGCATCCGGCTCAAGCATGTTGTGAGAGATCAATGATTGCTTTTAGCCAGGAGTCTTGGATCCTCCCTAGACCAGGATTTTAAGACTTTTACAGTTCGTTTCATTACTCCACCACCAAAGGTGGACAGAGGTTATGTTTTCTTTTTCGCTATCTGTCTGATTTTATCGGTGAGGAGGATATCTAAAACGTTGTGAAGCAGATTCGATGAACTTCGTGGACATGTTGGGTGATGTGATACTGTGATAAGGCCAATTGGTTAGATTTTGGTGAAGATCGGATCCGAATACTCGAATTTTTAAAAGTGATTTCCACCATGAAGCGATCGGACCAAAATTATATAGAGCACCTATCTCTCAAAACGTTGTGGATTAAATTCGGACAAAACTTCGTGGACAGGTTGGGTGTGTCATCAAGGACAAAATTGAATTATGATTTTAGTGAAAATCACGAATCTGTATTGAGAGATCTGGGCCAAAAACGTATATAGCATGAAATTCAAAGTTGTGAACAGATTATGACAAAACTTGGTAGATGAGTATGGGTAGTGCACAAGAACAAGCCGATTAGATTTTGGTTCAAGAGTCCGGTTTCAGATCTGACCCTATCAGTAGGATAACAAAATGTTAATGCTCAACCTGGCGGCAGGTTGGCGCTCCACCGAGTTGCTGTTTGAGTTGGTTTTCTTGATTTTATTGTTTTCGTTAACGATCACTCGAAGGAATTTTCTCTATAAAGACTCGTTTTAGGCTTTAAATCCAATTGTTCCCTTCATGTGTTTTTTGGGATCCTCATTATTGCTTTTGCCTTTTTCCTGGAGGGTTTGCCACATTTTGTTTACTTTTCTCTGCTCTGTGGAATTCATTTCGGTCATTTTGAAAACGAGCAGTTTTGTTTTCTTCTCCTATTTTTTTTTAAATCATATTGTACATAGTTCATCATAGTTGTACTGTTTTCTAATGTCACAACATAAGTTGTGCTTGAATTCGGCTTAAAATGAACATTTGGTTGAACTCTGCGTCAAACGATGCATGATGTATGTCTTCACAGAATTGGTGCACTGGCCGACAGGAGTGACACAGCAAGACATGAAATGGCATGGACGTTGCCACCACGCCAAAAGAGGCCCAACTTGACTTTTGACAAGTTGGATTCAATGAATCCGAAGGATTGCTATGTGTGGTAAGATCGCATCGAGGCATTTCACAAAAATCATCATCCTCATATGTTTCTGCTGTTAGTGTGTTGTTGCTTTGAGATTAGTTCTACAAAGCATCCAGGTGTGCTCTAAAGTGGACTTGACATTTAACGATGCGCATAAGTTGTCCAGCTTGGCATCAATGGTCGAAGTAAACTGTTCGATTGCCAACAATGGACTACTGCCTGGATATACACACTCTTTCTGATAGAGGAGACAAAAGCATTATATATTTCATACACATTGACCATAACACACGTCGTACAATACATTGCTTGGAGTACACATTCAACGTTTTTGGTTGGTTTTGTAGTTTATTTATCGGCTGTTATACATGTAACGGAATTTTTGCTCGCATTACATAGTATACAATGTTAATTGTTATTCTTAGGTAACGCTCTCAGGCCATGTCTTCAAATATATTCTGAAAACAATCATTTTTCACAATGCATTTTTCCACGACCTCCACAGCGAGCGTTCTTTTGTGGATATTCCAACCTGTGAATAATTAGTTTGCATGCCTACTGATGCATTAACTATGCAATGTAATGGGAGGTTATACGGTACAACAAGCCGTTTCAAGCTCGCTTCAGTTGCTATTCAAGTCCTTGTGTAGGAAGCGACACTTGGCCATACACACCTGGTCTTATCCTCATTTAATTATATTTCTTCTTGACTCCTCATTGAATTCCTCCAAGCCCATGACATTAATCCTACTAATCTCTTTACTTCCTCGGAATTTGGATGCGCTTGATCTCCATTCCATTACATTGTGTTACAATGTGTCCATTTTATTTTGCCAGCCAGGGAATGGATAAACTGGTTACTGTCAAAAGGCCAACTTGTTGAGATAGTACAATTGATTATTTTGCATCCAGATCATTGCAGACATTACAGCACAGCGAGCTTAATTCCCCACTAAGTGTGGCAGATGAGTATGTACCAAATTTTATGGAATGCAGAGTGCTTACATACAGAGCTTGTATTGTGATTCGTACCACGATATATTGCAATCGTTAATCTTTGACTAACGGTTTTGTTTGAACTCCTTCGTACACCTTTATCCAGTAATTTTCGGTGTGACAATAAATGATGAAACAGTCTGTGTTTGCGGTGTACTACGGTGGTTATTTATCTGAAGAGGTAAAACTCACTTCCTATAGTAAAGTGACAGGGTGAAACCTTTTAACCACGTGTGTAGAACTCTCGGCTTTTTCTCGGTTATTTGTTCCCGCTTTGTAAACAGAGTGTGAATGTAAGAGCTCAATTTGATGATGTCGAATGGTTGTGAGTCAAATTTGTTGTCACTCCTGCATATTTGACAAAGGCATTACAATGGCAGCAAACTACAATGTGCTCTAATTTTGTAATTGTTGTGTTTCTTTAATCCATAACGTACTCCCTGTCAGTTCCTTTCGTCAACAGTTTTTTTTCCACTTCATAATTGTCTCCTCTTGCTGTTGCCATGGTAATAGGCATCTGTGTTGGGTATATGAGACCTTTCCAGCAACACTTCCCAGACTCGATGGTGTATTGGTTAGAGGGACACTGCAGTCTGGGAGTCGGTAGTTCAAACCCCTTCCAAGTCATACAAAGACTTTAAGAGGGTATTGCTGCTTCCTGCTTGACGTTCATCATCAAAAGGATTAAGGAACGCATGACAATCCCAATGAGGAGTTAAGGAAATTCCTCTTTGGAAATACCTCGCTTGAGTGCGCTGAGTCGGTGAGAAGTGAGTCTTGATGTGACGTGTTGGTAACACAGAGTTCTCGGAAGTGAAGGCATTATCTCCAGCTCATTGGCTTGTTTGTCGCCAACAGTTGTGTGTGCGGTGCGTGTGTGGTGTGTGCGAGCGTGCACGCGTTTTACTTTTGGAATGCGCACGTTTCCACTACGACCAAAGATCCTGTAACAACAACAACAAACAACAACAAAAACACAAGAAGAAGACGTCATGCAAGCATGACACCTGCAAACCCATAAACATATTTGACCAAAATCAATTGGTTGGTTGAAATTCAATGACAAATATGCAACTCCTCTTCAAATTCAAGTCAATGGGAATGAAATTGACAATTTTTTGAATTTCGGGCTTTTGTCCTTAAGTTGACCTCAAAAAGATTGGTTGGTTCGAATTCCAGTGACCTGATCTGCAAATCTCTTCAAATTTCAAGTGAAATTGGATGAAAATGAGGATTTTAGAATACCACTTAGTTGTTGACCTTGGGTCTATGTGGGCCTTTTTGTCAATGCTTGACCTGAATAATTAATTGGTTGGTTTAATTCATAACCTGAATTATAAATCCTCTTCAAATTTCAAGTGAATCGGTGAAGTTGAGATTTATAGAACACCACTTTAGTTGTTGACTTTTGACCTCAACAATAGGCTTCTTCTTAGTGACAAACTCTACATGTGAGATCAGTTTAGAATTGGTGACCTGTAGGCGATAAACAGACAACAGAATAACAGAAGTCGTCGTACAGAGCACGAGTACCTTGCAAAATCCATAAAACTATTTTACTCAAAAATATTGTGGGTTTGAAATACAATGACCAAAATATGCAACTACTCTTCAAATTTCAAGTCAACGCGCATGAAATTAACAATTTTAGATATTTGAACCTTTTGGCCGATGTGGCCTCTCAAACAATTGTGTGGTTGATTCAGTGACCTGAATATAATCTTATTCAAATTTACAAGTTCATCGGATGAAATTGAGGATTTTAGAAACACCACCTTTAGTTGTTGATTTTCAGCCTATGTTGGTTGACCTTTTGGTCATTGGTTGAACTCAAAAATAATTAGCCTTGAATTCGTTGACATGAAATATATAATCCTCTTCAAATTTCAGTCAAACAGGATGAATTTGAGGATTTTAGAAATACACCGTTAGTTGTTGACCATTGGGCCTAAGTTGACCTTAAAATAGTTGGTGCTGAATTTAGTGACCTGATGTGCAAATTCCTTCTGCAAATTTCAAGTCAATTGGGTTTTGAAATGAGAATTATAGAATACCACCTTAGTTATTGACCTTGGGCCTATGTTGACCTTTTGGTTGATGTAGCCTAAAAATAATTTGGCTGTAATCAGTAACTGAAATATAGAGCTATTCACATTTCAAGTCAATCGGCATGAAATGAGATTTAAGAACACACCACCTTAGTTTGTTGGACTTACAGTCTATGTTGACCTTTTGAGTCATTGTTGACCTCAAAAAGTAATTGGCTGGTGAATTCAATGACCTGAAATATAATCTTCTTTTCAATTTTCAAGTCATCAGATAAAAAATTGAAGACTTTAGACCCACTTAAAGTTGTTGCTTTGGCCAATGTTTGACCTTTTTACCTTTGACTCAAAAACAATAGGCTTCTTATTATGACAAACTTCTACCTTGTGTGAGTTTCGTGAAGATCGCGTTTTTAAATGTTGACCTGTAGGCAAGCAAAACAGACAGACCAGACAGAATAACAAAATCGACTAACCACATATACTTGAAAATCTTCGATATGCAAGTAAAAAGAAGCACAATATGCATAGGTAGCGGTAGTTGTCAAACATACAGTGTATATTTTAAGCAGTAGGGCCACTTCAATATTTGCCTGTCTTGTCCTTCCATCCACCCCATCGTCGTTCAAAAATGAAGAAAAGAACCTTCTAACCACGCCATGTTTAATTGCTAAAGCAAATATAGTGTAATTATAGAGGGTATAAAGAGGTAAGTTACCTAAGAGGTAGTGTCATACCTTAGAAACTCAGTTATATTATCCCAATGTTAACTTTAGGAACCCTTGATAATACCATTTAGTAATTAACTTGTTAGAAGTCATATTCACATTTTGAAAAAAATCAATGTTATTAGAATAAAAGCGAAATCCGGGTGAAGTACTTATAATTTGGTTATAAAGGGATAATTCACAAAGAGGATTATATGAGGTTCTAAAGGGAATTATAATGGTTTCTAAAGGGTTATAAAGGTAATTCTTAAAGGGAATTATAATGACGGTTCTAGGGTATCAAGAGTAATATAATGGGTTTCTAAAGGATTATAAACGGGTAATTCTAAGGGTTATAAGGGTATTCCAAGGGTAATTATAGTGGGTTTAAGGGGTTGCAACCCTTAGAATTACCCTTTAACCCTCGAGAATTACACTGATTCGCTTTTGAGATTAAACATGGTGGTTTAGAAAGGTTCTTTTTCTTCATTTTTGAAAGACGGATGGGTGGATGGAAGGAAAGACAGCAAAATATGAAGTGGCCTCACTGCTTAAATATACACTGTATATTTAACGACTGTATACACTGTATAAAATGACACACTGATATACACTAATGTTTAGAACTATTAGAATTAACCTTTTAGAATTACCCTTTTAACCCTTTAGAACATTATAATTACGCGCTTTATTAATCCTCTTTAGAAACCATTTAGAACCCTTTAAATTACCCTTTATACCCTTAGAACCATTATATTACCCTTTAGAATTTACTTTTTATAAAGGAGTAATTCTTTGGGTAATTCTTAAACGGTTCCATAAGGGTTTGCAAAGTGTAATTCTAAAGGGTATTTCGAAAGGGTTCTAAAGGGCTAATTCAAATGGTTCCAAGGAGTAATTAAAAGGGTTCCAAGAGGTAATTCGAAAGGGTTTCATTTCTCTCTCGGCTTTGCCTATTCATATTAAAAATGCCAAACTGAACCCGCTTCTTTGGGACATGGGTGTGAATTTTTATTATTATTTATTTATTGTTAATCACCGTTAGTTATCCACTTGCCAATTTTGAACCAAATCATTCATAAACTCCAAAGAATGCTGTATGTCACAAAGTATGTCATAGAAAATAGGTTACAACGGTGCTGGAATACCTATTGTTGAAAATGCAAACCGCAATAAACCGGCATGGTAATAACCTGGAATACATGCACCTTTACCGATAAGTGAGAATTTTATAAGTCAATTTGCAGAGTGTTTTCTGAGACTCTCCCAATGGGCAGATTTCAGTGAGAAATGAATGACTGCATCAATTCTTCGATGAATTGTCAGTTTGATATCAAATACAAAGACATTAATTATTAGGTCATATTATATGTACAGTATCTATTAACAAAGTTTCACGTTCTCATGTCTTTAGTGTTTCTACATACAGAATTTATTCTTCTTACAATTCTCTATGGACATGTTCATAGAATTTGGTCCCGAATGCTTTCCAACCCGGTTTTGGCTAAAATGTAACAAGCTCATCGGGGCTCACGGTTGTTGATGTTGGTCATGAGGTCGGACAGAGGTAGGAAAAGTGAAAGTGGAAAAAGAGCTGCTCCCGACGAACCGCAGGCTTTTTTATTTATCATGTTAATTTTGAAATACCTCAATGGGAGTTTCCCAATAGTACTTAAGGGATGACAGACAGACAAACAGAGCAGTTTGAATATGCTTTTGCCATAAGCAGCGTGAGTGTATGATAAGGGAGTGATGCGCGTAAGAATATTTAACTTTGTTTGATTTTTTTTTTCTTCTTAACTCTGTGAGTAGGAAAGGCAAAGTGAAAAACATAATATTTCGGATTTTCGGAGGGAGTTTTGCAGCACTCATGAATGAATGGCATGGACAATATGTAAGCATATGGTGCATATCATAATGAAGAGTCTTCTATATGGCCCGGTACTTATGGAACCAACATGCACATTTGGTAAGCAGTGTGCTACGTCAGTGGGGTTGCGCAAGTTTACATTAATTGGCTTATCTGGACTTCACGTCCATTGCCAGAAAGAAAAAGCGATCACTCCAGGAAGCCAGCAAGGCAACTACGGGGCACGCGTAAGCAAGGGTATTAAAAAATCAGACAAAGCGTAGAGGTTCATTTTGGTTGGTGGAGGTTGTGTTTCAAACCTGCCTGTTTATGTTGTTTGCCTGTCTATTTGTTCTTGTTGTGAGCCAGATATCGCAAAAATTGTGCGACAGGTTGGTGTGTGACACGACGAATAATTCTGATTTTGGTGAAGATTCGATCCGAATTTAGATACTGAGAATCTTTTTTTTTAATCTCCCAAGTGATTCATTACATAGAGAAGATGGGGCCAAAAAGATTATACTGTATCGCATGCATATTTCAAAAAGTGAGGAGACGTAGTTATGACAAGCTAGGTGGATGAGTTGATTCGGGTGACGAAACAAAGCCGATTAGATTTTGGTTCAGGTCGGTTTCAGATCTGACCTATAGTGGGAATTACAAACATGAACTGTTCAGCCTAGAGAGGTACTATGCTCTCCTGAGTGCGTCTAGTTACCTCCGCCCACTAAAGGTGTGCAGAGGTTATGTTTTCACCCTTGCCAGTATTGTTGTCTGTGAACAGGATATCTCAAAAAGTTGTGGATGAGTTTGGCGAAATTGGGTGGGACAGGCTGGACGTCTGTGCCAAGGACAAAATTATGAGATATTTGGTGAAGATCCGATCCATAATTTTTAGCTCACCGAGACGTTAGTTCGGAAGCTTTGAATGATGGTCCGTTCCGTCTGTCCGTCATCCCAAATATTTCAACCTCTTCTCATGAAACTCAATATGATTTCGATGAAACTTTACCACAATGTTCATCACCGTATATGTACCAAACTTATTCATGGCATAAAAAAAATCTGGCCTAATGAGGGCTATTGGGGGTTGCCCCCCAAAATAGTATTTGCTTTCTTCTCAGAAACTACGCACAAATTCAGATGAACTTGACGACCGCCTTTCACACCGTGATGTACTAAGGTTTGTTCACAAATTAAAAAAAAAAAAGATTGGAGTCTCAGAGGATATCTACATGGGTTTGCCCCCCAAAATATGTATTTGCTTTCTTTGAATCAACACTTCAATTCGTATGAAACTTGACCACACCTTTATCACCTGTAATGTACAAGGTTTGTTCATGGCATGAAAAAAAATCTATGGGTATTTACTTTCTTCCATATTATTTTGTGGGTCATCCATGCCTTCCAGTGGTTTGTTCTCGTTTATCTTATTCCTCCTCGCACAGGTGAGCACCCAGTGGTAATTGCCATATGTTTTAAGTGATTTCCTTACCATTGAAAGGGCAAACTAATATAAGCAGCGATATATCAAGAAGATGTGGATGGATCAGGAGAACTCGGGATACGGTTGGTGTGTGACACAAGAGAAATTATTCAATTTGTGAACATCGTATCCACTTTTTTAAGTGATTCTTCACCATTGAGTGATGGGGACTTTAAAATCGAACAGATAACACGATATCTCCAAAGTTATGGATGGAATTCAGTGGACTTTTGGTGGACTGGTTGGGTGTTTTGACAAGGATGAATAATTTGATTTTTGTATGAATCAAACGATATGTAGTAGTGGGGCTCAAAACGCTGAATCAGTGGGAAATGGTGTCCTTTTTTTTTGAAGACTGATTCTAGGGTAAAATTTGACGCTGAGTATATTGCGTGCCAACCGATCTTTTTATTTAAAAAGGTGCCCAGTGCCCATTTTGGGCCTTAAATGGTGCCCAAACGGGTGTTTTTGGCATTTTTGGCCAAGTTTATGTTGCAGGACAAGAGTTTTTTTTCTTCAAAAAAGGTTGATTTAGACACTATGGTGTGTTTATGAATTTAACTCATGAAATAGCCCAGGGCCGTTATTGGCAAAAAGGGGCCCATGGCCCATTATGTTGTAAATAGGCATGGGTGCAGGTTGTTATCACATTTAATAGCCTTCTATAGAAAAATTGGGCCATATCTGTTACCGGTGTACACTAAGTGGCCTTGCTTGAAAATTCAATATTGTTGTTTGATTTCCGGGCCCGTCTGGCGTTGCGGACAGAGCCGCCTTAGCCAATTAGCGTCCGCAGCGCCCACCGAACGTGCAATCGTAGTCGCAGCTTCCTGGATCAATGCCGAACCCAGCTACGGGTGTTTTTACACACATAAACCAGTCAAACTCTTCTGTCACATGTTACAGGGTCGATCGCCGAATTGTCGATTCCTAATTATTCGCGCGGACAGAAAGCGGGAGTTTATACCTCAACGGGACTGCCACGAAAACGAGCCGCTTAAGGCAGGCTCAATTCCGTATGGATTGCCGAGCGGTTTTTATATCGCAAGTCCAGTCGGACCAGATGTACGTTTTAGCTTCATTAATCGCCAGCTAATATCCCGAAGAATTATGGCAGTCAATGTAGAAGGGACCAACGCGCAGGTGAACATTCAACAATGGGGTATTAAATGTACAGGCAGTAAGCGTCAATGGGGGGATGGGACAGGACACGAGCAAAGCCTGACAGCCGATTTCTATCATGTAATGTACAGGCACTTAACACGTTTGTTACTTATAGAAAAGGCCGCACAGACTTTCATGCAAAACCCAGGAAAGGAAAGAAAGAACCGGGCTCGTGAGCCTTTATATGCTCGGTGCGGAGTGACCGAAGGGGCTACGAGAGACCGGCGGGCTACACTGGCACCCTCCGTGGTGAGCACTGAGTCCTGGTTGGCGCCCGCGGTGTCTTTGCCCGGACCCCCGAGCTCCGACTGGCTCCCCGTTGCGTCGTCCGGCCTCCCACTTGCGGCCTGGCTTAGCGAACGACGCGTTGGAAGGTGAATGGCTCTTGACATCGGCCTCCGGTCGCGCAGCGAACCCAGCGAACCAACTGCCCGAACCGAAACTCTCCAGCTCTCGTTGGGGCGATCTCTCCACTCCCAACTCTCACCGACTCCGAGCTTCCCACACCAATCAACTCTGCACTCTCCACACCGATTTAACCTACTGCCTAACTTGGACTACAGCTCCAGACTCTCTCTCAAGGCCCAGCAACCATCTGGCTCAACTCAACTCTGGCTCACTCAACTCGGCTCAACTCAACTGCCAAGCCCAATCACTGTCAAGCCAACTCACACTGCAAGCCCAACTACTGCCTTTTCGGCCAAGCGAACGCGGCTTTTTATCGCGTCCGGGGCGTTCCGCCCCTCCTTCCGGCCGCGGGGGAAAAATTCTTAGGAAGTGATCGCTTTGGCTCTTAGTTGTTGCTGTAATAACGTCATCCGTGTTTTACAGCCGTTCTGATGGACCCGCCCCACCGTCATTTCTCTGTTTCCTTCTTCGCGTGGCTTTCTGGGATGGTGTTTTTGGTTCTGTAGAGGAGGGTCGCTGTGTTTGGAGATTGACGAGGTTGTTGAGAATGCTGTTTGTTGTGTTGGAGGTGGCGTGGTTGTTGAGTTGTTCCTTTATGTTGTTGTTGCTGTGTGTTATTGTTAAAATAAAGATAGAAAAGAATAACATACCTTAAAGATGCACAGCCGCACACGAATATCCGTTTTACATTGGTGGGAAATCTAACCTGGAAACACAAATTTGACATAACTGATTTGTGGGAACCTGAATGGTGTTCTGTGAATTTCCAACCGTAACAATATGATATGTGGGGCACGGTGCCCATATTGGGCACACATGGGGCCCATGTTAATTAAATAATTGGCTTATAATTTCAGTTATGGAAATCTTCAAAGTGAGGCCAGATTACCAATCAATTACATCCATTAACCCATGTAAACGGCGTTGTAATATTTCTGTCCATCTGTGGACGCAGGATGGCAAAAGTGGCCCAAAGTGCCACCAAAGGCCTAAAATGGGCACATGATAAATGCAAGTATCAACTGGTTTTTTCCGCAAAACAAGATTGAATTATAAGTTTGAAGGGGTGCTGATTTCATTGAATTGATCTCAAAATAAAGATGGTTATTTGAAAACAGAACTTTCTTGTTTACAGTACATGTAAATGTCAATGTTTTTCTTAGGTTAAATCTAATCGTGCTCATGTGAGGCTCTTTTTTCACCAGAGCACACATTATATTACAACAACAGTCACCATTATTCATCAACAGCATGGGCTGAATTGGAGAGAAAAAAAAATCATATTGCAAGCTGCATAATATGAAGGTCCTAATTCTTTTTTTACTCCACAATGAGAAATGTCAATGAACTTTTCAGCATATATATTCTTCGAAACTATTGTAATTAACCTCACTCATTTGTATTAGTGGGTAAAGTTGCGACAGAGCAAGCAACAGCCATTAGTGTAACAGGCCTTCTCGTATATTAATTTTCATACTCATTTAGGTTTAAAGTCCTTCGAGGCAATATTGTCACTACGTTCGTTAATCAGGCGCATCAAGGGTGCGTGTCGAAGTTTTTGTCCAGATCATTGCCTATGTTGGCTGCAATCCAGTATGCGCTGGTGTGTCGCTGCCTGAAAAAAAGAATAACATATATGAATAAAAGGTCAAGAAAAATTTAAACATAGCAATAAAGGAAAAATGTCATAATGAATTAAATGCAATTTACCTCTTAAACTTCCTATTCGTGTTTTTAAAATTACTGTGTTCTTTGTCTATCGAGAAGTAATGAGAAATCCTCATTCAGGGAAATTCATCTTTCGTCTTTCAGAGCTGCAGTCACTTTCTGCTTACATCTGATTCTATCATCTGTTGCGATGTCTCCTTCCTCGTGGACTTCTTTTTCAGGGCTGTTAGGTTGTCTCTTTTTACAGTGTTCATTTTGTGATCGAGTAACGTGTGGGCAAGGCTTATTTTGCAGCTGGTCTGTTGTGGACACTATCCCCTTCGTGCCAGATAGGAACAAGGACACCATCTTCGAATTTCCGCCGTAGTTAAGGGGATCTGTTTGCTCAAATGACGCAGTGGAAGGCAATTCACCACCGTAGATAAGAAGTTGTTCCGTTGGATGTGAAATCCCAAGGAATGATCTCGGAGGCATCTTTTGATGAAGTGAACTTTTCTGGTGTGTCCCTTTCCACGAATCAACATCGATTACCTGCTTCCCAGGGTTCCGCTCCTTCTTGGGTTGTGGTATATGGTGTGGCCAACACAAAGTCGGCAACTTGTATCAACACAGCGGTCTGTTAAAGGCCTGCTTAAGAGCCTGATTGATTCATGGATTCTGTCTCATTTTTTAAAGCTTTGAACTTTGAACGCCCGTTTAAATGGCTGGGTATAGTCGCTCCCTGTCAAGCGAGAAAGCCGGAAGAGCTCCACAACCGTCCTGCTGATGTGGACGCGAGCTCTTGATATGTGATATGTTATTCCTTCCCTAGTACGACGACGTACCTTGCTGAAAATGACTGCCTTCACACTGTTTCAGACAGAACACCAACAACATACACATTCGTTGTTCATCTGCAACTACACAAGTTTCTCTTCTGCAAAGACGCATGAGTTGTGCGATTAGGATCAAGCCTTCTATGGAGAGATCTCAGTTTTTCATTTGCGTTGAAGGGGCTGACGAATCGCTTGCCCAAAAGAGACACTGTTACCTTTCTGACAATGGTATCCTTCTGGATACTGATATCCCGTGACATGATGAAATCTGTGAGAAGATTGGACAGCGAAGTTTGTCCCTATCATTGGTGAGGAAAACCATTCCAATAGCAGTTTTTGGAAGCTGTTGACTCAGATGAGAATATTTTCTTTCTCTGCCTTTGTTTGGATCGACCTTTAGAAAGGTAAGTCTGAACCTGGAACTGCACTGTAAGTCGTCAAAAACACCAATGCAAATATTCCCTGGAAGAGGCTTCCAGGTAGTTACGATGCGAATGCCATGAAAAAAGTTTGTGTTCTTCGTCATGTGATGGGGATTATCCGAACAACTCTCATTGCGTCGACGAACAACATTCTATATCCTCTGGAGGCTTGGACATCGCGGTTGTGGTGATAGTTTTTGCAAGTGTTTTCGGAAGAGGGATTGAGAAGCTCTACTGAGTACATTGCTCATTGCAAATAGCCCAGGGTTTTACTGGTAATAAGGGCCATTCCTTATTGACCTCAGATGAGCTGCTTTCTATCATATTCTGGTCAATATAAATGGCAGCCAAAAGACTTTTTTCGTCCTCACGGTACCGAACACTTTCCGGAATTGCGTTTCAGTTTTCGAAGATATCACTTCTTGCCAGTTTTATGGGGTCAGTGTATTTTGATCGTCCCTTTTTTCAGGCTAGAGCTTGTGTCTCATGTGTCGTGGAAATCAGACTTCTCACTGGCAGGTGATTCTGTTTTTGTTCTAGTGCGCTATAATCTTGCTTATCTTTTGAGAAATGTTCAAGGAATTTCTTTTGGCTCTTGTCCACGTCCCTTTGTGGATGGACGTTTCTTCAACATTGAATCCGGTGTACTTCACGGCGACTGGAGATGCACAAGAGGTTGAGAAGGATCCACAAAGTCGAACTCATGTATTCAGACCATCAACAACTCTTGATACATTGTTGTTCGTCCCTTTCCTTTCTCTTTTCCAAATTCTCAATCGCAATACGAAGCATGCCTTCCAGCTGGTATCTAGATGGGTGTTGCAGGGTTGTCAGACAGTGATTGATTCGCATCCAACGCTCACTAGCGCCAACAATTTCGGTTTTCGGACAGTCCTCCGTGTCTTTGATAGTCTGTTTATTGCTCCTATTATTTGATCCATCGGGATTTTCGTGTGCTTTCTGCCAGGAACAAGGATCCAGTGAAGCCCCGCTAGACAAGTAGCGTACGTATTGGATTCCTCTCGCTTCAGGTCTGCATGTCGACATAGAAAATAGCTCATATCTCTTTGCATAATTCTGGCGTTTTAGTCCGAACACACACGTAGAACAAGAGATCAAATAATTTCAAGAAACTTCCCAGTTTCCCTATCCATTTGAAATGGAAGCATTAGCAGAAGCTCCAACATTTTCTAACAGGGAATCGATCCATGTTGCATTCCTCCGATAGAGCGGGT
>CM068956.1:77298191-77316681 GCA_035128595.1 Eptatretus atami | reverse complement strand
CTAATGTTGGCGTTCCCACTCCCCACCCCCCACCCTTTCCTGCTGTTGCATTTGTTCTGTTATGTCCTGAACTATTCTGTGTTATTGTTCTTCCATGAGCCTCAACCCTGTGCACAAAAGTATATCGTCCCAAATTGGAGCATCTGCTTGACTCTCACTACTTACTGCTCTTGCATTCAAATCTCCTACCAGCAAGTACGTTGTCTCTGTGAACACCATCAAGAGTTGCCTGTTGGTCATCATGTAACTTTTCCTTTTTCCCTTAGGTAGCTCAGTGTGTTGGTACATACAAGCTTACTGCAGTTATAGAAATTGGAAGATAACAGCTTTGTCTGTTATCACCCAGTCAAGCAAGCTTCACTGAAGCCACAGGAGTCCAACACAACACCCTTTCCTTCATTTGGTTCAACCGGTTGTACCTCCTATGGAATTGGAAATCCAGCATGGAGTATGGTGTTCCCTTCCACATCAGGTTCTGTCTGTCCAAGCCACTTAGTCTCACTATTTCCTTTTATGTTTAGCCTAAAATTTTCTGAACCGTTACCATGGACTTGCGATCCACTGTAACCCCTCTTGAATAACTCTAACCCTCTCAGACAACATGGACAAACATCTAACCACTCATCCCAACTCTCTTCCTCATATGTGGAGATTTCAATTGTCACCTTGCCAATTGGCTGGGTGTGGGTACCTCTCTCACCAGCCATGGCATGTCAGTAAAGGACTTCTGTGACTCCATGGGGCTGACTCGATCTGTGAAATTTCCAACCCTGATTTCTCCCAATGACAAATCCTCCCTTCTGGACTTGATGATGACTAACTTTCCTGTAAATGTATCCTGCTCTTTCTCTCCTCCAATTGGTTAATCTGATCATATGCTTGTGAAAGTCAACATCTCTCTGGCTATTCTCGGAGAGCTGCCTCAACGCAGGTGACTCTGGCAGTTCACCCAGGTAGATTGGCAGGGACTGCAAGCGGCCATATCTCTTCAGGACTGGTCTCCCATATCTACTGCCTCTGATGTTAACACAGCCGGGAATTCTTCCACAGAAACCTGCTCTCTGTCTCCCTCATGCACAGATTCATCCCATCTCGTCTTCAATTATCCTACCCTTTTCCCACCCACGGCACAATGAATCCTGCGGTGAGGCAATTGCTGTGAAACAACATTCCTTCTCTTCATGGAAGGCTCATCCAACCGGAGGCACTCTCACTGCATTCCAACCAGTCCACAAGTGTGTGTCTACTCTCAGGAGAGCCAGAAAACATCTGTCCAACCTCAAGAATGAACTTTCAAACTTATCTCCCTCCTCTAATACCTGGTGGCACCTTGTTAAGTCTGTCTCTGGTATATGCTCCCCTCCATCCGTCCCTCACTTCGAAAAGCACCACAGTCGACTCTGCTCGTGAAAAGGTTGAATGTCTCAATTTTGTATTTGCTTCCAAATCTTGTGTCCCCAACACACCACTCTCAGTACCCATCCTTTTCAGCTGTACCCAACTGATCCTGCATTCTGTTTCTTTTGCACCTGAGAAGGTGGAGAAGGTTATTTCAACCTCGACTTGAACTGTGCCACTGGATCGGATGGCATCAGCTCACATGTCCTAAAGACCTGTTCTGCAGCTTTTGCGCATCCTCTCTCTGCCCTTTTCACCATGTCATTTGCCCGAGGTCATCTTCTATCTGCTTGGAAATCCGACAACACCACCACATTACATAAAAAAGGTACAAAAACTGATCCCTTGAACTACAGACCTATCAGCTTACTTACAATCATCCGCAAGATCATGTACTTCATCATCACAGTTGATATGAAATCTTTCCTTTTCTCCAACGACCTCATCTCAGATCACCAATTTGGTTTCAGACCTGTCCCTCCACCTTGGACATGCTGCTTCTACTCACCCAACAATGGATGTAAGCCCTCAATATCAGACAAGAGATCATGGCTGTCTCTCTGGACATATCTTATGCTTTTGATACAGTTAGCATCCTGCTTTGCTCTACATACTCTCTGCGAATCACATCCAAGGCCAACTCAACACATGGCTTTCTGAGTTCCTCGACTCTCACAGCCAACGTGTGGTACTCAACGGAATCCTTTCATCTCCTCTCTCTGTCAAGGCTGGAGTGCCCCAAGGCAGTGTTCTGGCCCCAGTTCTATTCCTGATCTTCATCAATAATCTCTCTGACTCTCTGGAAAATCCTCTATATCTATTTGCTGATGATTCCACCCTCTGCCATGACATCCCTCATCCTTCAGACAGGTAGGCTGCAGCCTCTTCCCTCTCTGCAGATCTGGATAAAATCACAAGCTGGTCCAACACTTGGAACATGTCTATCAACCCTGACAAATCTCATACTCTCACTATGTCTCTCCAAATGGACTGTCTGGAACCTCCCCCACCCCTGGAACCCACCTCCCCCATCCCCATCTACTTTCTCAACAATCCTCTTGAGGAAGTTCAGTCATTCAAACTCTTGGGTCTCTTTTTCTTGGGTAAACTACTTTTCAAAGTTGGCCTCCAAAGCCAACTGGGCATCCTCTGTCATTCCTTGGCACACCCGAACTCCGGTCCACCTGCAAGGCCTTCGTCTGCAGCTTGATGGAGTAATGCTCTCCTCTTCGGGTTGGCTTCCCTGCTTCAGACCTTTCTCAGCTTTATGCCATGAAACCCAAGGCCTTCAACATTATTGGAATCTCCCACAATGAAGCTAAGTCTATGGGCTTATCACTTCGCTGTTACAGACAAGTCAGTGGTCTCTCTCTATTCTACCATCTCCTTTCTTGCCTTGCACCCTCTGCTCTTTCTATACTTGTCTCCCCCACTCCCCCCCCCCCCCCAGCATTTCTGCAGGGCAAACACGGTCCACCATCAACCCCCTTCTGGTGAAACTACCTAAATCCAGTCACAGCTCACCTCCACTCATTGTTCTCTCTTTTCCCACATGTATAACCAACTTCCTCATCCTCTTCTATGTCATTCTTCCCTCCAGGTCTTCAAGACAGCTGTTCACCACCATCTCAGATTGTTCTCAATCCAAAACCATGATCTTTTCTACCCTTGTTAACCCCACCTCAATCCCTACTCCTTCCAAATTTTCAGTTTTCCCTCCTGAGTTTCCTTCTGTATCCATCTTGTCTACCCTATGCATGCTCTCTTGCCCCATTCCTCTCCACATACATTGTTTGTCCAAGTCTCCCTCTATATTGGCCTTCAACTCTGCTGTTGGTGTTTCCCCCTCTCTCTACTGTTCCTTTTGGCCTGTTGTGTCCTGATCCATTCAGTGTACTAGTAAACCACGAGCCTAGACTATGTATACAATTTTTTTTTATATAATAATAATAAAAAAAACTGTGCTCGTAAAGCTGCCAATCAACCTCCATGAGAATGCACATGTTCCAACATCCGATATTAGGCTGTGACATTGAAAATGACCATCACGACTACCATGGTCCTCCAACTGGCGACCGAGGCCTGATGCCATCTATCCCAACTTCTCCTGTAAACTTGAATATAGAGTGAAGATTTGCAATATCACTGCCCTTCCACACTAAACTGAGATGACCAGAACAAATTTACTGCATGACATAACACAGTACCTCTTATGTGAGCCAGCACATAGAAAGTCTAGGAGGTATGACGTGGAAACACACACACACACACAACACACACACCACACACACACACACACACACACACACACACACACACACACACAATGTTTTACTGGTTATCCACCTTTGTTTCAGGCTTGTTGACGGAGGTGCAGTGCAAATCAAAACGTCTTCGCAAAAGCATGAAGAAGAACATCGACAACATTCCAAACCAGAATGACAACAAATTGGTTTCGTCAACCACCAAAGTCTGTGAGGCAAGTCATATCATAGAATATTAATAATTTTGTTTGGCTTTTTCCTTTAAGTTGTCATGTCACCAGCCCCCTGCAAGAAGAAAAAAAACAAAAAACTAAGTACAAGACAGGTGGCAACATCATTTACTTAATCATTTTAAAATATTGTTTTGTGCACAATATTTTGGCCACTTAAGAGAGCCGATTGTAAGGTGTCGTCAGCTTTGGTTACTGGTTCAAATCCTCACATTTTCCTTTATATTTGATGTATTGCATTACACTTATGGTCAATTTGACTTTGTACCAGATCTAAGCTGATGAGGCCCAAATGCGAAACATCTGTCTTGAGATGATACTCTGTTATTGTCACACACACACATGCACACGCACACGCACAAACGCACACACACATGCTATCAAAAGTGTTCGGACGGCATGCCTAGATTTGAAATTAACCTTCCCAATCTGCAGGTGAATATTTTTCCCATAATGCAAAGCAGCCTGAAATCTGTAAATTTGTCTTTCTGTGCCATTTTGCACAATGCTGTTTCATTGGCTTTGTGGTACCATGGTGTGGGCCCACCATGGTCAACCGGTGTGACACCATGGCAACACACCGTACCATTCAATTTTAATTGCATCGTTTGTGATCAAGATGATTGTCTTCAAAATATTTACCATGAACAGATGAATGACTCGAAGACAGTGTCATGAATTTTCCATTTTTTGTTTTTTTTAATCTCGTGTTATGTTTTCGTCACAACCACAGGGTTCAGAGCTGACGGCTGAGCAGCAGGAGCTCATTGACAGGATCATGGAAGCTCATAGGCAATACAGGCTACCCCGTGACCTCGTAGGCATCTCATTCTGTCCTTCCACATACAGTTGCATATCTATACTACAAGTTTGTCTGTCTGTCTGTGTGTGTGTGTGTCACCATTTTTCTCAGAGATGGCTGAACGAATCTTCGGCAAACTTTCAGAGGTTCATCATTGAGTGCCAGGCAGTGTTTTAGGCAAAAAAAAAAATTGAACATTTTGAAAAAAAACAAAGTTGGACGTTTTAGGATTTTCTTTAAAAATCACTCTTTAGATCTTTAAAAAATCTTTATGTATGTGAAAGGTGATATTAAATGATCCCCAGCCCTATTCCTTAGTGGGTGTAGGGAAGTGTAAAGGCTCCCACAAAAAATAAAAATAAATCCTAATTTGATATCTTCAAAATGTCAACAGGATTAGAACAGTACCAGGTGATGCTGGGTACCCCTGCAAGTAAGCCTGTCCACCTGCGCTCAGCGGAAGGTGTGTGTGTGTGTGTGTGTGTGTGTGTGTGTTGTGTTTTTATCTGTCTGTTTTTCTGTAACAGGATATCTCGAAAAGTTGTAGACGGATTTGGAGGAAAATGGTCAGGTTGGGTGTTCGACAAGGAAGAATTAATTTTATTTTAGTGAATATCCGAATACGAGAATTTTTCGAAATTCTTCAGTGATTCTTCACCTTTAAGAATGGATCTTCAGTTAAAAACCCAGCTGATTCATTAATGATCTGAGAATTGGCAATTTGTGTGTCCCTTCTAGTCTGGTCTACACGTGATGTCAGGCCACACATGGTGGTTGCCTCTTAATTCACTGGGAGCAACTTGAGATGGGCACAAAAATGTTACCTGTGAAAGTCACGCCACCCAACGGACTCCCCTTCCCCCACCTTTCTCACCGAATAGAAAATGATCGATGTTTGCTTTGTTGCTGAGATACAATTGATCATACTATTGATTTTGCATCTCTGAAAGACTAAACAATTGTATTTCTATGCCTATGAGTGCATTAGGTAACTGTGTTGGTGGTGAAATGGGCCATTGCTGGGTGCGGAGTGCAGGAGGAGAGGGAAGAACAGCAGCACGAGGTGGTGGAGCTGTTTCACCTTTCAGAGTTGGCCACACAACACGTGCAAGCACTTATCGAGTTCACGAAGAAACTGCCAGGTGTTTCACCAACACAGTACAACAGTGTGTCAAACTCTAACATCGAATGGTACTCAATAAGGGAGAAATTTGGTCCATTGGGAATACCATTGGTGGATGTTTTTGGAAGGGTTAAAAAAACCAAAAAAAAAAACCAATGTGTGGTTCTCCTGGAGGGTTAACCTTACAAGCAAAAGCTTCTTGGTGAGACAGAAGGTACAGTGAGGTGGGGGTGGGGGTACACCTATCCACAGTATGAAACACCTGAGTTCCAGAGTATGAATGTTGTAGATTCAAAATATGGCGCAAAAAATTACAAGCTCACCGATTGCTCTTTGACTGTTCTCCCGGCAGGCTTTCAGACCCTGGGCCATGAAGACCAGATTGCATTACTCAAGGGTTCAGCCATTGAGGCCATGATGCTCCGTTCAGCACTCACTTACAACGGAGAGCAGCTTGCTCGCATGTCACCTGGCTGCAACATCCAGTTACTGCGCAACGCCGGTATGTCTGGATTCCAACCTTACAATGGCATGTCAAATTTTTTTTTTAGCTTTTAAGGGTTGTTCATTTAAACCTTAGAACAAGAACAGACTTTGTGCATAAATGGTGACATTCTGATGGGTATGAATATTGTTTTTCAAAATCATCTTGCAGCTGAAAGCACCTCTTCATCGAATGAACCCATTATTCCAAGGAGGAATTTTGACCCAAAGACCCGGTTTCCCTATATGATTCCCTGTGCCGTTTTAATTAATTTGTATGCATTACCATTTTGTGACGAGTAGTGTTGGTTTAGGCTGATAGGATTTTGACGCTCATTTGCCTCTAAGCTGTCGAGCCTGTGTTTGAATCCCAAACCAACTATAAACTGTCGTCCTGGTGTTTCACAGGCAGGGTGATTCATCAGTGTGTGTGCCATCCCTCAGATGGACATTAAACTTGGCGTCCCATCTGCCAGCATTAGTTGGTGGACGTTAAATATCCCACAGTGTCCTTTGTGAAGAGTAAGCGAGTTATTACCGGTACACTGAACAAATTCCAAATTCCTGCCCCAACTACTTAGGGAGAAGTATGGCAAACTATCAAGCATGACCCCAGCCCAAGAAACTGCTTCGGAAGAACCAATGCTCTGTAACAGAGTATAGTACATCGGAGTGTGGGTTTATTTACAGTACAAATGGAGATACGGGTCACCCAGGTAGAGGAGTTTACCCATTTTATAAATTACTCAAGTTTTGCAAGAATGGTCATGTTATTGTATTCAAAGTGACTTCACTGCTTTGTTTTTCAAGTTCGTCATTATTAATTGTAGTTTCTGTTTCAGGGATAAAGGATGAATACATTGCCCCGATGTTCAAGTTCTACTACAGCATGGGAGCACTGGGTGTGACTGAGATGGAGTATGCATTGCTTACTGCCACCGCCATCCTTTCTGCTGGTAAGAAAAGACAGACAGACAGACAGACAGACAGACAGACAGACACACACACACACACACAATTTTCCATTGTATAGAAATATAGATGGATTGAATAAAATATATCTTACAAGGGTGGGTCAAAAGGTTTTCCCCTTGACGATAATGTGAAAGGCCGACAGAAAGATGTTGAGGTGGCGCTGCTACTTTGAGTTTCCTCGTCTGACCCGACTATAAACTGTTGGATTGGTACTTCACAGGCAGGGTGTTGCATTAATGAGTGCGCTGTCCTAAAGGCCCAGTCAACCTTGAAGTTTTAGCCAGCAATGGCAACGTATCAAAATGTATGTTAAAACACTGGCTTACGCTGAACTTTTGATGTTTTTTTAAAGATTCGGACGTATTCATAACGAGTTGGTCTATGCATAACATATTAGTAACGGACACAGAACGTTTCAATGTCTTATAGGTAACTTATACCAACGAATGCTTAGCCTGTTGTCGGCGTTCACACCTATGCCCAATGATAGTCTAACTTATGCATAGCGCGCTGCACGTATCGCCGACGATCACGTGGCGTAGCCTATTAAAAGGCTGCCGCACAATGATTCAAATCATAACCGCCGGAGAAATGGAAGTGTCAACATCGCAGTCACACCTTGGCGATCTTGCCAGCGTATGCCGACCTCTGAAAAATGCGTCTAAAACGCTGGCGCACGTCGAATACGGTATGGGTAAGTTTGGTATACGGGAATAGAACGCTAAAGTACGCTATCATACGTCGTAGTAAGTGGAGTACGTCTTGAAATTTTAAACGTGTTAAAAATTTTACGACTTACTTGACGTATGCCTCACACGTTCCGCATGCGATGGGAATAAGTTGTACGCACGATATGCGAACGTTGGCACACGTCGACAAAAGTTACTTGTAAGTTACTCATAAGTCGAAACACGTCGAGGTAATGGTTAGCGTCAGTGTTCCAGACTCCCTGTTTTGTGTTTTTTTTTTTTCTTCGGTATGACGGTGATGTTGACACTTCGATTTCTAGTGCGGTTATAATATAATATATTAATAGGCTGCCGCTCAACGATTTAATTCATAACCGCACGAGAAATCGAAGTGTCAACATCACCGTCATACCGAAGAAGAAAAAAAAAAAACCAGGAGTCTGGAACACTGACGCTAACCATTACCTTGACGTGTTTCGACTTATGAGTAACTTACAAGTAACGTGTGTCAACGATCGCGTAACGTGCCTACAACACGTTACTCATAGGTTAGAAATAAGTTTCGGGTATGCTAAACATTACCTCGACGTGTTTCGACTTATGATTAACTTACAAGTAACGTGTGTCGACGTGTGTCAACGATCACATAACGTGCCTAGAACTTATGGCCAGCGTAGCGGAACTTGTGAGTCATACGCTGGCATAAGTCGTAAAATTTCAAGCATGCTAAAATTTGAGGACAACCGCAAAGTACAACGATGAAAGCCAGCATACTACGACGTATGGCAGTGTTTTCAGCGTGCTCTCAATGTTTCCAAAACTTACCCATAACGTATCGACATGTTGCCAAGCGTTTTAGACAATTTTTTCCAAAATCGGCATAAGCTGGCTAAAACGTCAAGGTGTGACTGGGCCTTTAGATCTCAGCCTGTCATCGTTCCGAGGTCGGCAAAATGAGTACCAGCTTGTGGGATTATTGAGCCATTCGGGTATCCTGCATCGGAGTGGTGACCCGTCCAGGATTGTGCCCAATAGCCCAGGAGACTGCTTAGGCAGCACCAACGCTCTGCATAGAGTATGGTCCCAATGGATGGATGGTCCCTTAGATGGATGTTAAGGTTGGCACCTGCCTAAAACCAGTCTGCGAGAATTACTTTTTGGATGTTAAAGATCGCACGAGGCCTTTGGCAAAGAGTAGGGAAGTTATTCCCAGCACCTTAGAAAAAATTACAAAATCCTGCCAAACTTTATGCGATGGTTCTGGAGGGCCACACAACTCCTCACTGCCAAGGATCAATCATGGTACAAAAGTGGGTCTGCACAGCTGACGTTCAAATCAAAAAAGGCACACGATGATGATGAACAATTGTGAGTCATTTTTTTTGTTCTCCAGTTTCCAGCCAGTTTTACACAATATATTGTCCAGGATGTACAGTGCTTTATTTAAATATTTATTAAAGTATATATTTCAGGCCCACCCTGTACAGTGAACTCTTCTGCTCTCTCAAAACCTCCAAATCTTTGCCTCGACTCCCCCAACCCCATTCCACCTCACCCCAACCCCCAAAGACCGACCGTACGTCCGTGACCGGTCGAGGGTCGAGCACCTGCAAGCTCCCCTTGTCTCCACCCTCGAGGCGGTTTCTCGAATGAGCAAGCCCCATGAGCCACAACGCTTTGCCCGGTTATTGAGCAAACTCACTTCCCTGCGAACTCTTAACCACAACCACTCCGAGCTGCTTGTCGCGTGGAAGATGAAAGACCACAAACTGACGCCATTGTTGTGTGAAATCTGGGATATGCAGTAAGAGTTAAGGAAGATGAATTGAAGAGATTTGTGTGACAATCGCAGCCTTGCCTCAACCAAAGCTTGAAACAAAAGTTAACTTTGGTATTGATCTGACTTATCCAGAGTCGTTTCCATTTTGGCCTGGTGATGTTGTGTAAGGGTGAAAAGCACTTTATTAGCACTTAAAGCAACATGCTGCTCTTGTGCAGGATAATGCATTATTTCATGTTATATAAAATGAATTGTTCAACATCGTGATTTGAAAACTATTTAGTTCAGAATTTTCCGAAAATAAATAAACATTCCATCCTCATCTGCTACATGCTACTTCATCTAACGCTTCTACCTCCTCAGACTTTTCTATCCCAAGCATGATTCGTTCATTGCATGACTATTCCATCTTTTTGTGATGTCATCTCACCAGATGGAGATGGAATGGTTTTGTTATTTTATCACAGTTGGATTAATCTCCTCTGAGCTGTCTAGTCTGAGTTTTGATTTTAAAATGTCATCATTATGCTGCTTCGCAGCCATTGAGTCAATGAGTGTGCCATCCTCCAGAGGGGACATGAAGCCGGCTGTCCCATTGCTCACATTTCCATAAATGGCCAGTAAGGATGTCATGGCTTCCAAAGGAGTAGGCCATTATTGTTCTCCACAGTGGCTAAGGATAATGGAGTTAACCTCATTGGAGGATCATGGAGGATCATTACATGCAGATATGCACATTAGAAGACATATTTGATGTACTTTACATGAATTACAGGAGAATTAGGACACAATGTGGGGAAAAAAATACTATACTACTGTTGGACCCCGCTATTCGCAGATTCGCTATTCGCGGTTTATAAAATGCGACCTGCTTCTACATTCATGGCCCTGTGCTTCGCATATTCACGGGGTTTTTTCCTGGGTTTATTCCCTTTTATTTTTCGCTTTTTCACGGATGTATTCCCGTTTTTGTTTGCTTTTTCATGGGAGTATTCCAGTTTTTTTTCTCGCAGTTTTGCCATTTTTCGCGGGTGCATTCTCGATTAATTTTGCGCGTTTTCGCCGTTTTGCACGGGTTTATTCCGGGTTTTTTTTCAGGGTATTCGCGTTTTTCACGGGATTTTGATTTTCCCTTATGAATCACAAACAGCAGGAGGTTTCCCCCTTTTTCCCATTGAAATAATTCCCAACATTTGACATCCATGGCATTTTTCAGGAACATATCCCCTGCGAATGATGGGGTCCGACAATATATATATATATATATATATATATATATATATATATATATATATATATATATATATAGATTACTTTATATTATATATATATATAATATATAATATATAATATATAATATATATATATATATATAATGAGATTTGAACCTGGGAGGTACCAGCATTGTGAGTTTGCAGGTGAGAATTCCAAACATATCAACCATGGCCAAACACAAAATGATTGCCCTTATTTACCGTGGGTACACTATCAGTGGTGTAGCTGCACCCAGAGAAGTGAAGCAACCAGCAAGCCAGGTGCTAATGCATTTGCGAAAAGAAATGGAGTCAAATCTCATTACAACTGTTGCCAGAAGGGACTAGCCTATAGTAGGATAGCCTATAGATCTGTATACTGGCCTTTGAGCTGTCTAGCCTGGGTTTGAATCCCGACCCAGGTATAAACTGTCATCCCGGTGTTTCACAGGCAAGGTGATTGATCGGTGTGTGCCATCTTTCGGATGGACGTCAAACTTGGCGTCTCATCAACCCGCATTAGTTGGTTGATGTTAAAGATCCCACGGTGTCCTTCGCGAAGCTATTGCCGGCACCCTGGCCAAATTACAAATTACAAATTCCTGCTCTAACCTACAGGGGGCATTGCATCAGCGGCAGCAAATATGTTACCTGCAGCCATGTGGTCTATACGAAAAAAGATGTTGCCAGAAGCAGTGAGACTGTATCATACATAGATCATGCCATCCTTTGGAGAGGATGTTTACTCGGCTATCCTTTCTGGTAGTACTCGCTTATGGATGGTGCGAATTTCACGTTGATGTTTTTTTTGTTTTTGTTTTGAAGGGTAAACCTTTGAGGCTATACCATTATTGTGCAGGTCTGATGGTGAGGGTGGGGAGACATTGTGTCAGCATATCAGCCACGAATGCAGAACCCAGTACAATCTGGGAAATGATAATGCAACCAGCAGACTAGATATTGCTAAGATATGCATTTTCTGTGCATAGATTATCACAATCGTATATTTTACCTTTTCTTCGCTTCAAAATACAGTTACAGCCTATCAGAGCCATGGGGTCGAGGTTGTGCATTGCCTTTGCCCAAACAATTCTCCATTGAAGTAACAAACTGGTGTGCTTGCATAAGATTATGCCTCAACTGATCCACAGCTTTATCCCTTGGGCCCTGGAAGACCTTTAAAAAAAAAGTGATGAAAGTTAAACTTGTTTCTCGTTTTTAAGTGATTGGCTGGGGGTGAGACTACAAACGTCCCAATGCTATGTTTCCTCCATTGTGGTGAGGGTTTTGCCGCAGAAGTACCTCTGATAAAAATCATTGCAGTTCTAGTGATAAATTGTGATTTTGTGCTGTTTCTAGTGATAAATTGTGATTTTTCTTTTTGTGTTGTAATAAATATTGCAATGCACAATTTGACTAGGTTAATCATCAATGCCGACTCTTAAACCAGCTTAATATTCAACAACTGACATGTTTACTGCAGGAAATAAAAACACTCGTGTGTTGTGAATGTGAGAAAATAAACTTATTTTGTCATCTGTACCATGGATATGAGTGAATGTTATTACCAAAAAATTAAGATAGTTTGACTTTCCTTTCTCCTCTGATATACAGCATCGCATCGCAACACACACACACACACACACACACACACACACACACACACACACACACACACACACACACACACCGTTACATCATAAGGCATGCCATCTCTTGGATGGACGTTAAACTGCGTGTCCTGTCTGCCAGCACAGGTCATTGGTGTACGTTAAAGAACCCACGGTGTCCTTCGTGAAGAGTGGGTGAGTTATCGCCGACACCCTGGCCAAATTCCAACTTCCTTCCCTAACTTCCTGTGTCAGAGCAGTGACCTGTCTGAGATTGCAAACCGAGCCAAGAAACTGCTTAGGCGTACCGACACTGTGCAGAGCATGGCACATAAACTAATATGTATTTTTGTTGTCTTGGTTGATTATTCAGTAAATTACACTTGCTTGTGGAACTTTTTGCTCGCCTGACACATCATCAAATGCTTGATCCTATTCAGCATTTTGTTAAAACTATTCTGTAATACAATTCTCAGATTATCAAAACCTTTTGTATACAACTGTTCGTCATCTACTTTCACGTTAAAGTAAAATAATGTACATTACACTGCCAAAAGTATTATATTTCAGGGCTCCGAAAGAGTTTAAGTTTGGATACAGGTTTTCCAGGCCAACTCCTTGGGGGAAATCCACTCCGTGCTTTGACAGCCGTCGGTCTCAAAAACAGAAAACGTTTGTATGATTACGGATTGTGGCCCTTTGGGCTAAGATATGAGTCTATGTATGATCATGACTTTCGACTTTAGGGCCAAGGTGCGTGTGCAATATTTGTTTGACAAGCTTTGTTTAACTGTGTATTTTATCTCGGGGTTGAAGTGCACATGCTTAGTTTTGTTATAATGTTTGCTTGTTTGTTTGTTTTTCCGATAAAAAGAGCCCTTTCAACAAAGATGGCTAGTGAGACAGAACCCCATCTGTAGATTGATTAGTTTCCCAACCCCCGCCAAAAAAAAATGAAAAGGAGGGGGGGGGGGAGGCGGCTGGCATTGCCAAAAAGGTTTTCAAAACTAACATTGCCAAAAAAGGCTCAGCCTTGGAATTCTTCCAAAGAAACCTACTTTCTTGTGCACAGAACCATCCCATCTCATCTTCAGTTATCCTACCCTTCTTCCCGCCCATGGTACACTGAATCCTGTGGTGAGGCAGCTGCTCTGAAACAACTTGCCTTCTCTTCCTGGAAGGCAAATCTGACCAAAGGCAATCTCAGTGCATTCCAAAAGGTGGCAAGTTTCAGGAGAGCCAAAAAACATATGTCTAACCTCAAGATTTAAGGTTCAAACTTGTATCCCTCCTCGAAAACTTGGTGGTTCCTTGTGAAGTCTGTCACTGGTGTATGCTTCCCTTCCGTCCCTTCCCTCACTTAAAGTGGCATCACAGCAGACTCCGCTTGTGAGAATGTCGAATGTCTCAATTCTGTGGTTACTTTCAAATTTTGTGTCCCCAACTCCTCACTCTTGGTACCCATCCTTCCCTGTCATTCCCAATTCCTCCTGGACTCTGTATGTTTTGTACCTGAGAAGGTGGACAAGTTTCTGTCAATGCTCATCTCTGACTTACTGGACTGGACAGCATCGACTCACCTATCTGAGAAACCTGCTCTGCTGCTCTTGCACATCCCCTCTCTGCCCTTTTCACCTGAAATTTGCCCTAGGTCATCTCCCATCTGCTTGGAAATCAGCCAACATTACCATAATACATAAAGAATGCAAAAATGGATCCCCTCAACTACAGACCCATCAGCTTACTTCCAATCATCAGCAAGGTCATGGAATCCATCACTGCAGTTGATATGACATCCTTCATTTTCTCCAACAGCCTCACCTCACATTACCAATTTGGATTTTAGCGTGAGGGAAAAGACGTCCGAGACGTTTGGATTCCGAGTCCATTCTTTGTTCTGTTAAACCGCAATTGTAAAAGCTCTCAAACCCCCTGCTGGGAGACCCCGTTGAACCAAAGCTAAAGCGTATTCACATCATATAAAACCAAAAGCAAAATGATGCCGCTACCCCCCCCCCCCTCCTCGTGTGTTAATTTAAGGGAAGGTGTAAACAAACGGCAATATGGTTTAAGAAAGAGATGTAGACTCCTGAGGGGGGGGGGGGGGGGGGGGAGGCACAGTAAGGAGAAATGGTTAACAAAAAAATGTACTCAAATATCATGCTTGGAAAGTGAACATTGACCCAGAGCGAGTCGTATATGGCGGTAAGGGCAATGTTGTAGTCGGTGGTGACCCGTTGGTCAGTGGGAGAGTCGGCTCTAGTGCTGCATCAAGAAAAACTGGATTCAAGCGATCCATGGAGACTGTATCACGACCACCGTTAATATCGAGTATGAATATCTTATCAGAGCACTGTAGAACTTTGTAAGGTCCATCATAAGCTTGTTGCAAGGGTTTCCGGACAGCATCACACCGTATGAATATGTGGGTTGATGTAGAAAATTCCTGGGGAATAAAAACTGGGCGTGACAAAGGCGAACGTGTCGGTGTCAGTTGGATGCCCTTCCTGGCTGAATGAAGTTGGCTGGCATAGTTGGTGGTGTCAGGCAAGGTGTCATCGGACGATAAGAATAATTATCCTGGGAGATGAAGCGATGCACCGTACACTAGCTCTGCAGTGGAGCCTCCAAGGTTGTCCTTTAGAGCAGCTCGTGTACTAAGCAGACCAGAGGTATGACGTCCGTCCAGTGTGTGGAGTTGTCGTGCGCTTTCAGGGAAGACATGAGTTGGTGGTGGAAACACTCCACCATACCATTCACTGCTGGATGGTAAGCAGAGGATGCACACACGGTCCGTACCCAGGAGTCGAGTCAGCTCACGAAATCGAGCCCATTCAAACTGGTTACCACGATCTGTAGTGATGGTTGATGGAACACCAAAATGAGATATCCAGGTGAGGACAAAGGCCCTGGCGATGGTAGGTGCGATGATGTTAGCTACAGGTGTAGCTTCCAGCCAATGGGTGAAGCGGTCAACAAAAGTCAGTAAATAGCGGTGCCTGTTTGAAAGTGTCAGGGGACTGACAAGATCCACGTGGACTCTGTCGAAACATCTATCTGGTGTTGAAGAGCTACCGAATGGTGTGACAGAATGACGTTGGATCTTGGAGCATTGATAAGGAAGACTGCTTGGCCCAATGGCACACATCAGCGATGATGCATGGCCAGACGTAGCACGTGATGATTAGTCGCTGGGTTGCTCGAGTACCCAGGTAAGCGAGTGAGTGATAAAGTGTCGAAGACTGCACGATGGAATGTTGCAGGAACGAAAGGGCGTGACTGTACCATCCATGCATCACACTCAAAGGTAGTGTTTTCCCTTGGGAGCAGTACCTCACAAAATATAAGCAAACTGGCTGCAGACTGTAGACTGTGGAGCTCCGTGTCCTCTCATTACGCTGCTGCAAGTGCATTAAAATTGATGGTCGGTTTGTTGGTAGAAGACAATGCCAATACCTCTGTGTGAGAGAGCATCGGCTGATGAGTTCACGATTATTTTGATGTGCTGGATGTCGGTGGTGGATTGCAAGATATAACTGAGTTGGTGAAGTCTGCGAGGAGAGTGAGAGTCTGAATGGGTGGATAGAGTGAAAGTTAAAGGTTTGTGGTCAGTCGGGACAGAAAATGGTCTGGCCTCGAAGAAGTGGCAGAAGTGTTTGAGTTATACAGGGAGTAATTCCCGTTTGGAAGACACTGTAATTGCGCTCTGTTGGTTTCAGCGTTTTACAGCATAAGGCCAGTGGACTCCAGTGGGCATCGATTAATTGAAGGGCCACACCCACCGTGATATCAAACTCCTCTTCCTTCACCCTTGTTGGCACCTGGCTTTGGATGAATCAGAAGTGAGGCATTGGCCAGTGCGTCTTTGATGGTGTGGAAGGCTGACAAGGTTGTCTCCAACCATCGGAACATTTTATGGTGCTTACCAATTGCGAATAATTCGTTCAGCGGCTGCAGTGTTGTGGCTGCGTTTGGAATAAAATGATGCTAAAAGTTTACGAGACCCAAAAACTCTCGCATTTTGCGTTGAGATGAAGGTAACAGGATATCCCAAATAATCTGCACCTTCTCCTTCAGCGGACGGATGCCTGAGCGGTGAACACCATGGCTGAAGAAATTTAACTCCGGAATGCAGAATATGCACTTCATGGGATTGATGATGATGCCGAAGTCCTGCAAACGGGTGAAGAGGAGACGTAGGTGTTCCTGATGTTTTTCTGTGGTTGAGCTGGCAATTACAATATCATCAACATACACATAGCAAAGGTGTAATCCACAGAGCAGCGGATCGATAAAACGTTGAAATGTTTGTGTGGCATTGCGTTGGCCGAACGGCATCGGAAGGAATTCGAACAGGCTGAAAGGCGCACTGACTGCTGTCTTGGAGATGTCATCTGCATCCACGGGAATCTGATATTACGCACAAATGAGGTTGACCTTGGATAAGATTGTCGTGCCATGGAGTGTCGTGGTAAAATCCTGAATGTGTGGGATGAAGATAAACCTCATCCTTTCTCTCCTCGTTTTTAGCTCGCCTGTTCGAAGAACAGAGAGCTATAGCGATACCCCCGGCGTGAGCGTCAGCGTCAGCGTGAAAATGTTAAAGTTTTTGGTGCAAGTTATTTAGAAGCTTGCCATTCATTTAATATGTGTACTAGGATGCTGATATTTGGCATGGAGGTTCCTTTGGGGTATACTATTGGTATAGTGAAGTTGAAATTAAGAAATAATTTCAAATGTTTTAAATTTTTGACCTGTTTTGAACTTAACTTTTTTGTAGCACATCAACGTTAAAGTTTTTGGTGCAAGTTATTTTTTAGAAGCTTGCCATTCATTAATATGTGTACTAGGATGCTGAATTTGGCATGGAGGTTCCTTTGGGGTATACTATTGGTGTAGTGAAGTTGAAATTAACAAATGATTTTAAATGTTTTTAAAATTTCAACCTAAGATGGTGTCAAAACCACCCAATGCTCGCCTGTTTATACTAGACGCTTGCCATTCATTTAATATGTGTACTAGTTTACTGATTACAATATACAAATACATATATTGCTTTAAAATTATTTGGATCAGACTTCACTGCAATGCTTTATAAAAAATATTATTGGACTAGTCTTTTAAAAACGATAAATGTATAAACAGGCGAGCATTGGGTGGCTTTGACACCAACTCTCTGGTATTCTTATCTTCTTTTGCGGTTGGTCTGATTGGGCACCCATATCTTATGTATAGCCGGTAGGTAAGACATTGAGTTAAGTTCTGCTTCTTGTCCATTTTCTTTCCTGTACTCGATTGCACTCTTAATTGCTTGTGACCATTATCCTTGTGTACATTATTATTATTTCTTTACTGCATTTCCCCTTTTTGATGATTGCTTGCTTGTGCATTAAAATGCTGCATCTCACCATACCTTCACATTTTATATTGTTTTGTACATAATAAATTCCCTTTTGTTGAACTTCATTTCAAATCTGTGTTACTCTTTGCCCCATTGGTACAGCGCTATTCATGCCGAGGTTGGTCTGGGAGGTTATAATTCCCCAATTCAATGGCTTTCATCCAAGTCCGGTATACACGAGCGGTTGTTTGGCCACCCCAGTTAAGATCTAATTAAGATGAGCTTAGTGCATAACTGAGGGCACATCCCCCGATCAGGAGACAGCTTGACCTCCAGTTAAACGACAATTAGACGGAGGATACTGGACCACGTGGTTGACTACTTGGCGTTCGCGGTTTCCGAGCAACCCATCGCGACAGTTATCTGTGTTCGGCGGCCTCAGGCACGGTAAGTCCGAGGGGAACCGAGGATACCCCTTCGTGGTTGACCCATAACCCGTGGCCGTAACAATATATTGTTGTGGTTTCCACCCGTTCGGCGTG
>CM068956.1:77254244-77270954 GCA_035128595.1 Eptatretus atami | reverse complement strand
CACGTCATATCCTACTGTATCTTATTTGAAAGTGCACTGATTCCGGTGCCAACCTCCCCCGTTTAGTCATTATATCTCTGGTATATTAATTTTCTAATGTCAGTTCTTGACAACACCTTGTATAAGTGCACCTGAATTGGTGCCAATTGTCTAATCATTAAATGTGCCAGTTTGTTGCGGCTCTCCTGCATTCAAATAATTTTAGGCCAAAAACATTGGAACATATTAAATCTAAGCTGAGATCAATTTGGTTAGTATGCGATGGCAACCTCAGTATAGATGCGTCAATGCTGCATGAATACGATAGCATACCGGGTTATCAAAAAATTATATATTATAATTGTGCCCCCCCCCCCCATTCCAGTTCATATGTCCCCCTTAATACTGAGCCCTGGCGACGGGCCTGTGAAGAAGTCATATCATATTTTGACTGAAGGGGTATAACGACCATATAACAATAATAACGATAATTATCATGAATGCAATATGTACTGAAGCTTGTCATCGTGGAAGTGAGAACGTGGCTTTTGTTGAACAGTTGTTTTGTGATCCGAGCCCCATCAGTACTCTGGTTCATCTTGAGTGCTTCATTGATCTTGTTCCACCATTGCAGATGCAGCGACCATTGGGAGCCAGCTTCGAACAGCTACGTTCAACTCTTCAGTCATTTACCAAATGCAAGCCCATGGGTTTGTATTGCTGATAAACACAATCTGTTGAAACCAAAACGTGATAAAGAGAAGAATACTTGCTATATTGATATCTATACTCTAATCAGGCCGTGCAACTTGCGCAAGAGTGAGTGCGTCCGTCCAAAACAGCAAAACGTCCTTTCCACTTCCTGTACTAAGGCGTACCTCCTGTAATGTCAGTCATGACATTTGTCGGTTAGTAAAGATTTACAATACCATTAATGTTCTTAGCAGATGTTTTGGGCGGAGCTCGGAGCGAAGGTTCTGGGCGTTGCTCAGAACGGATGCAGATGCATTCTGGAAAGCCAAAAGCTTCGGCTCTCTGTGAAGCGAACAGATGCTACAAGCTTACATCACTCTGCGAAACTTACATCGTGTTGTAAAGCTTGTACTGCGTTGCCAGGTTCATACCTGCATAGCTTACATCATGTTGTAAAGCTTATACTGCATTGTGAGGTTCATACCTGCATAGCTTGCATTGTGTTGTAAAGCTTGTACTGCGTTACGAGGTTCATACCTGCACTTACAAACATGATGCAAGCTGTGCAGGTATGAACCTCGTAACGCAGTACAAGCTTTACAACACAATGCAAGCTATGCAGGTATGAACCTCACAATGCAGTATAAGCTTACAACATGATGTAAGCTATGCAGGTATGAACCTGGCAACGCAGTACAGCTTTACAACACGAGTAAGTTTCCGCAGAGTGATGTAAGCTTGTAGCATCTGTTCGCTTCACAGAGAGCCGAAGCTTTTGGCTTTCCAGAATGCATCTGCATCCGTTCTGAGCAACGCCCAGAACCTTCGCTCCGAGCTCCGCCCAAAACATCTGCTAAGAACATTAATGGTATTGTAAATCTTTACTAACGACAAATGTCATGACTGACATTACAGGAGGTACGCCTTAGTACAGGAAGTGGAAAGGACGTTTTGCTGTTTTGGACGGACGCACTCACTCTTCGCGCAAGTTGCACGGCCTGATTAGAGTATAGATATCAATATAGCAAGTATTCTTCTCTTATATCACGTTTTGGTTTCAACAGATTGTTTATCAGCAATACAAACCCATGGGCTTGCATTTGGTAAATGACTGAAGAGTTGAACGTAGCTGTTCGAAGCTGGCTCCCAATGGTCGCTGCATCTGCAATGGTGGAACAAGATCAATGAAGCACTCAAGATGAACCAGAGTACTGATGGGGCTCGGATCACAAAACAACTGTTCAACAAAAGCCACGTTCTCCACTTCCAGATGACAAGCTTCAGTACATATTGCATTCATGATAATTATCGTTATTATTGTTATATGGTCGTTATACCCCTTCAGTCAAAATATGATATGACTTCTTCACAGGCCCGTCGCCAGGCCTCAGTATTAAGGGGGACATATGAACTGGATGGGGGGGGGGGGCACAATTTAATATATAATTTTTTGATAACCCGGTATGCTATCGTATTCATGCAGCATTGACGCATCTATACTGAGGTTGCCATCGCATACTAACCAAATTGATCTCAGCTAGATTTAATATGTTCCAATGTTTTTGGCCTAAAATTATTGAATGCAGGAGAGCCGCACAAACTGGCACATTTAATGATTAGACAATTGGCACCAATTCAGGTGCACTTATACAAGGTGTTGTCAAGAACTGACATTTAGAAAATTAATATACCAGAGTATAATGACTAAACGGGGGAGGTTGGCACCGGAATCAGTGCACTTTCAAATAAGATACAGTAGGATATGACGTGCGATCATCACGTTCAACTATCAACAGCAAATACGACCAGCCTGAAATACACAAGGTCCGCATTTAAACAGTCAATTACACAGAGGTAAGGTTATGCACAAAACACTAGATATGGGATATGCAAAGCACAAACACAACATTTAACTTAAACATCAGAAGTACAAAGCAGCCGACCACGGCGGGTGCTGACCACAACCACAACTGCAACTTTTTCCTTTTCTTAGCCATTTTCGTATATCCATGTCTTTTTCTACTGCTGCTAGCTCGCGCTCTCCGTGACTCGTGTCACTAATCTCACGACTCGCCAGATTTGACGGTTGACGGTTTTTTATTATTAAATGATGCATTGCACCAAAAACAGGTTTTATCTGCATAATTTCAAATGTAAGCACGATTGCAAAACACACATATTTTTTTTATTTTTATTATAAAATTACTTTTGTAAGATGGAGGGTTTGTGAAGGTCACGCGGTGCACTTCATCTTTAACTAGAGGAGCACTCGGTAGAGTGCAAAACTTCGCGGCCAATACCGCTGGTCACTTAAGTGAACTGATACCTATCATTGTAGGTCAAAACGGAATCAGACTCTACTGAACCACGATTGAATAAACTAAACTAGATTGACGCGCATTGTAGAAATGCCAAAAAAAAAGAGAATTTTTTTGAAAAAAAGTTGCAAATCTCTCTGTTTTTTTTTTTCTCTAACAAATTTTTTTTGGGGGGGGGGTTGGAAATCACTTAAACATGTAGAGATGCAAAAAAAAATTCAAATATTTTTCAAATAAAATCGAAGTTCTTTTGAAAAAAAATTTTTTTTTTTTTTTTGGACCAAGTCCAAAATATAATGGCATGATCCTTGGACCATACCTAATCCCCCCACCAAGTTTCGTCGAAATCCGTCCAGGAATTTTTCCGTAATACTGTTCACAAACAAACAACAGACAGGGGTGAAAACAGTAACCTCCATCCATCTTCGATGGCGGAGGTTAATTATGTAGATTTATGTCTTTTCCTTATTCATATTATCTTATATGACTATATTACATTTATACCTAACTTACAACCAATTCAGGTAACCTGCTTATAGGGCCTCCATATCGAAGACGCTGATTGGCTATTCCTTAAAACTAAATGATCCACGATATATATAACCACCACACAACATCGACATTCGACACGAGTCTTGCGGCTGTCTGTCGTCTTGGCTGCTGGTGTGGTGCTGGCGTAATTATCTTTTATCTTGTGGGCTTGGACTGTATTGTCTTGCCAATTGCTTTTGGAGATGCGTTGGCAAGCGCAACACTTATCTCTTGACTCTTATTCAAAGAAGGATATTATTAAAGAACAGTTTATCCAAGAAGGCCTTATTATTCACCAGCGTTGAACATCGGGAATAAGGGGTTTTAGTTCACAAGGTGAACTCTTAACAGCAAGGAGTTCACGTGGGTGCTCGTCCTTAACACTAAGTTGTTCACAGGGTGCAACAGGCATAAATGGGTGGCGTACAAGTGGGGGCACCAGATGCGCCATGGGGGGTCATTGCACCCAAATGCCCCCCCAGCGACGGCCTGCTTCTTCATGACACATCTTTGATGGAATGGTCTTGCTGAGAAAGCTGGCCTAAAGTGTCTAACTTTTCAATAATACTGCAGCCAGGTATTCTTACAGGTGAAGTACAATGCTTTGTGGAAGACTGTAACACAAACCGTAGTACACACTGAGTGACCAGTTTAATGAATTAAGTTATGGTGCACACAACACATAACATTATTTAAATTACTTCCATAACAAAACCACTTGAGGAGGTGAAGCCACTCAAATTTTTGGGCCTCACCATCAAACATATCTTCTTAGGGCAGATTATATTTCCAAGAAGCCTCCAAAGCCAGCTGCTGACGGGAGATCCTTGTCATGCAAGGTCTTTCCTTGGCCAATCTGAACTTTTGACAATGTACAAGGCCTTCATTCACAGCATATTGAGTACTGCTCTCCTCATTGGGTTTGCACCTCTGCTCATACCTTGCTATTGATCCGTGGAAATTCAAAGCAAAGCCTTAAAATCATTGGAATCTCCCATACGAAACTGAGTGTCTATGGCCTGTTACTGCACATTGCAGACATGTTGGGGGCTCTCTGTATTCTGCCGCCTCCTTTTTGGTCTTGCACCCTCTGCCCTCTCTTGGATCTGTCCCTCCAGGTTTCTACGGCACACACAGTCTGCCAGTAACCCCTTCTGGTAAAACTCCCAAAATCCGAATCACTGCTCACTCCACTCATTTATCTTCTTTTTCTCCGCTTGTGGAACCAACTTCCCAGTCTGTTCAGACCTATTCTTCCCTCCAGGGCTTCAAGACAGCTGTTCACCTACCCTTGGGTCATACCCCATCCATATGCATGATCTATTATACCCCAAATTACCCCGTTCACAAGTACTCCCTTTTCCAGATTATTGTTATTTTTGTCCCTCTCCCTTACCTCTTTTCATTTGTTGGTTGTCGGTTGGTTTTGTTCCTTTTTGGTTTTTATCCCCAATTTCCCCTTCCTCTTTTGCTGTGTTTCATTCAGCTTGTATGCAGCTTGTTCACCCCCATGTATCCTTCTCCCTCTCCCTTGATTCTAACTCTCACATCTACTCTGCTGTTGGTGTTTCTCCCTTTCCATTTTGTTCCCTTGCATTTTGCTTCGAGCTCTTCATGATCCTTGATCATGCAGAGAAAATAAAATAAAATGGAACACATTTCGCACTATTTGTTGTCTTGAAGCAGACGAGTAAACCCCTTCCAGCCCTTTCTGTATTGTGAAGAGACAAACTTCTATATTTGTCTTGTTTAAGTGCAAGGGGCTGGGTGTTCCCTCCGAGAAGCATTCGTTTATCGTTATATTCATGTACATTGAGCCCTGTATTTGACACCTGAGCTTGATCACTCTGAAGGGTGCAGGTTAAAAACATGCTGCAGGTCATGGGCCGCCCGATAGTACAGAATCCCAAACTCGATGGTAATGCATTGAGAGGCTGATCTATCAGCGGGTGTAAAATGCTGGGTAGCTGTTCTGCCATGACATGCATGGATGGCGGGCCTTGCATTCTATTCCGGTGCTTCCCCGAGGCCATCAGGGTGCTGCCTGCTATGGCTAGGGGTAATTTGGGCTCTTGATGCTCCTCGCTGTGGCCTTGTACGTGACATGTAGATTGGTTGAACTTAAAGATCCTATTTTTCTATTCCTTCTTCCTTTATAAATGATAACACTATGACTATTCAATCTAATGAAACCTGTTCTCAACCCCATTTCGAGTCGTCCACAAGCGCACCTAAGTCTATGCCGCTACCGTATTATGCTATGCTAATATTAGGAGGGTTCGTGGCAATTAATCTGCCATCCAAGCCTTCTTGAAACTGAACTCTCCGGACTACTTGCTGTTCGTAAAACTCATCTCCACACTGAGGTTTATCTAAATCTTTGCAGTGCCTGGCTACATCATCCATATGTTTGATTTTCCACCTTCTCAGGTTTGTTGTATTTATGCAAAGGCCTCTCCACCACTTGCCATGAGGTCTCCTGAGGATACGACACAAGACTTTATGTGTTTTTCGTCTCGCACTTTTGCATTTCATGGCTACCTATATTTTGTAGAGCTCTCCATCATCACCCAGTTGTGCTATTTTTGATGCTATCACTGATAGTATTGATATGGCACTGGTCTTGACATCCAACTGCTGATATGATGGTATTTGTGGACTTTTAACGTTCACACACAAAGAATGGTTAATTCACCATCACAGCACAGATGCTCCTGGTGTAATGCATTTAACTTTACCATGTCACATGACCTTACTCAGATATTTCAGCTCCAACTCAAATTCCTGATCGAGTTACTGATAACAGGTATCTTCTTGATCTAATTTGTGCTCAAATCCTGGGATTGTACTGCAAAAATTCTCCCCTTTCGGAAACCTGGTCATGTCAACATTGAAGTTCAGGTTTCTTACTCCTCACATCAACTGTTGTTAATCTCTGTCCATCGAACTGTCTTTCAATATAGCAAGGCTGACAGCATACCTTGCTGATGTTCACTGGAACTCAATCCTTTGTCACAACCCATCTGAAGCTGCCAGGAAGTAACTGAGTGGATCCGTGTTTGGTGTGGACCTCTTTATCTCTTCTCGGACCTACCACACTTTATCTGAAACCACACTCTGAGCCATGGTTCCTCCGGCTTGTTCTAACTGCCTATCGCGCCATGGCCAATCACTTTTTTAATCAGTATCAGTATTTTATTTAATTCAGTATTTTAATCAGTTTTTAATCAATGGCTCGAGTGAGGTGCATCACTTGTTTCACCTTGCGAGCAACCACTGTAAACAAATATTAGAGATGCTTCGTGACAGTATGAAGAATCTGTTTTGTGATTCTATGTCAAATAAACGGCTAGTGTCCAGAGATTTTTGGAGAATTGCTTATGCATTCTCAAGCCGAGTCAATCATCAATTCCTGCCCTCTTCAATAGCCCTGAAGTGCTTATGTCTCATATTGATAAAGTCAACCCTTCACTGAGCATTTTGCTGCAGACTCTACACTTGAAGAACACGAACACTTTTCTATTTGCCTTCCGCCTTGACACCAGGCTTTCCACTACCATGGCGCCCAGGCAAAGAACAGCATTCCTTTCCTGTAGTAATTCTCTGCAGACTACTGGTAGTCGGACCTGTTACCAACTCTCGTACATGAGAATACTACTCTCATATACTATAGTTCTAACTGTAGCATTTTTTGCTGATCATACCACCCAGGAAAGTTGCTGAGATTATTCAAGGGCTTGATATCTCAAAAATGTACTGGAGCAGATTGAATCCCTGCAATTGCTTTGAAGATGTGTTTTACCTAACTGCCTTCTGTTCTCTCAAAATTGTATCGCTTGTGTCTGTCAAAGTCTGTTGTTCCACCTAGCTGGAACGAGGCTCTATTGTCCCCTGTCTTTAAAGGCTCTGGTGAGAAATCTGATCCTTCCAACTATCAGCCTATTAGCCTCGACCCATTACAAGCAAAGTGTTTGAATCCCTGATCAAATGGCAACTCATGACTCACCTGGAAACCCACAACTCCTAACTGATGTTCAATATGGCACTCGACATTCAGGTCTATTGGTGATGTTTTATCCTAATCAATGAACAGGTGAATTAGGGCTTTGGATCATCATGGAGAAGCCAGGATTGCTGCTCTTGACATCTCAAAGGCTTTTGACAAAGTGGGGCACAAGGCCTCATCCATCAGGTAAATCATATGGTATCTCTTGATTGCTTGATACAATTTTTGACTTCCTTGCAAATCGTCAAATCTCTGTGGTACATGAGGGACAGTTGTTCCCTGTCCATAATATGAATGCTGGTGTTCTCTCGAGGGTCTGTGCTGTGTCCAATATTGTTCTTGTTATATATAAATGATCTGCAGATTGTATTTCATTCTCAGTTAAGCATTTACACAGATGACTCACACTCAATACTACCTACCAGGAAACCTTGTCTCCTCCTTCCCGTGTCACGCCAGGACCACTCTGATCAGGACCTAGAGAGTATGATTAACTGGGGAAAGAATGGCTTGTTACTTTCAACCAAAAAAGACCCACTTGTTGTCTGTGTCTAGTTCTAATATCACTAGTTTTCCAACCCAGTCTATGGATTCTTCAACTTTGCAGGAACCTCCTGTTATCGTCTGCTTGGATTTTATATCAGCTCAAAACTTAGCTGGAAAAGTACATCAATGGATAGCTACAAAACTTTCCAGCACCTTGGCTGCTTATTTTGTGCTCGGTGATTCTCAAGCTGCTATGCTCCATATATAACAAGGCCATTATACGACCTGTCATGGAGTATTATTGCATGTTAGACTGGTGCTTTGGCCTGTCACCTTATCTCGCCTTGAGAGAAATACAACGATGTGTTGCATTCTGGTGGGAGAAGTTGGCATCATCCCTGAACCTCTCTCGGTCCATCTGCTTTGTTGCTTCTTTGGCCTTTTCTATAGATATCACCATGGAATGTGCTCTGAGCGGTCTCTCACGGGTTGTTCCACCTGAGCATACTTCAGCCACTCTGCACATTGCAGTTTCTTCCCATCCATACACTCCATCTGTCCTGAGGAGTAAGACTATTAAAGTACTGTTATAGTATTTTTTCCTTGCACTGTATCGCTTTGGAACAATTTACCTGCATCCTGCTTCCTCTCAATCCAAGGAATGTCAATAGATTTCTCCTTTCTGTGTAACATATATATATATATATATATATATATATATATCATATATATATATATATATATAACATTACAAGCCGGTAGGTGGCGTGGGTCGCCGAGCATGGAAACTTAAGATATAGAGCAAAATGGATGTCATATAGCGGATAGGGAAATCACCTTAAGATTATGCATATCAAATCTCATCCAGTTCCATCTACTGATAACTACTCGGTATCCATTTGAATGAAAAGTACGAAATTGCGGTTTGAAATCTGGAAATCCCCAAAGTTCGAGGGGGTGCTGTGGTGACAAAGATCTAAATCAAAAATCCGGCTCGATCGTTTGTGCACAATGTATTCCAGACGATTAGTGTGAATTTTCATGACCATCCGGTAGCATTTGGCGCTAAGCACCTCCAGCTCTCGCCATATTATCGATTTTTGCACTAATTGACTTTGACCCCTGACCTAACGGAAATCGGTCAATATGTCCTGAGGCAAAGTTTGTAGTACTCATTGAGTACATGAACCTGCAAAGTTTCATTCCGTTATCGATGCACGCACCTGGTCGCTAGGGGCCGCCAATTTTCGCGCATACCCTAATTGTAGGGGGCGCTGCGGTAAGTATTCCATATTCACAAAAAGCCGGAATATATTTGATAGAGCATCACCTGTAGATCATTTCTTGCCAATTTCATAACCCTACCTGGGATAATGGCTTTCGGAATTGATTTCGCATGCAACGTAACGATTTTGAAGGTTTTCGGTCTGTTGCTGAGGGAGGAACCAAAGGGTCCTACGCAACATCTACATTTTCCAAAGCACTTAGGTCATAAGATGTACTACCACCGAGTTGGTCAAAATCGCCACGTTTTACTACCATTATGCTGATGACAAACGAGCAAGCATCAAACAGAACATCCATACAAACAGACAAAAAGAATACTGACATAGAGGTCACCTATTTCGGTGACTATATATATATTATATATACATAATAATAATACACATATATAATATACATATCCTTTGTATAGCCCCACCTGAGTGGCCTTGGATTGTTGTGGGTGAATCTCTCATTTAAAAAAAACAAAACAGAGAGCGGCACTGTAAAATAACTCAGGGTAAAATTCGCTGGTAATTCATTCTGCAAGAATCTGTAAGCTCATTACCTTGGGGAGGCAGTGGTGGGTGGAACAGTTTTGGATGAAGTCGAGTTTTTCACAAGGGAGGAGTTAAGGGAACTTATCTGGGTTTCTTTTTGAATTCTGCATTTAGTTTTCTTGTGTGTTCATCCGCAAAAAACAAAACTTTTAATGAATAGCCTCTAAATACGATTGGTGCCTTAATTTGAAGAACGTCTTATATTTGTGCCCCAGACATGATGGTGCTTTCTATAATAAACATCCAGTCGAGAAGGACTTTGTTCAAGTCTTCACGAAACCACCTGGTCGGCCTGACGTTGCAACTGATTGGTATGAGCAGGAATTTGAATTTTAATTTGTTTAAGTGGCGAGATAATCACGCTACTTTTCAACAAAACAGTGTGGATCTTTAAGTCAATGCTAGTAGAAGGACACCCACTTAATGTCATGCTCCATCGAGGGTGGTGCATTGTAATGCAGACGCACTGCTGCAGAGCCACCAAATCAGACGTTTAATAATACGGTTTATTGGGAATGGAACTCGAACTGATCGCCATAATCAAGTGTGCAACCTCACACCATACAGCTCATCAACAGCATTAAACTAGAAGGACACTCGTGTTGTGCATACTTCCGCCAGGCTGACATTACGTTTTGATCCATGGCCACTGATTAGGCCGGATCTCACCAAATCGAATCAATCCGTCCTCGTCACACCCAAGCCTGTCCACCATTTGCCTCCGAATCCGACCCACAACTTTTGAGATATCGCTGTTCACAGACAGACAGACAGACAAGACAAGAGGCATCACGGTGCTGCGTTGCATGAAGGTATCGAAAATCATGCAATGACGTCACTGACCTTGCACTTTAACGTAATATGTCCAAAAAAACACATGGACAGCCTCACTTTTATCCTTGGAGTCTCTGGGAATATTTGACAAGATATGAAAGTGTTCGCATCACGAGCAGCATCGCAATGATATATACATGACAAGCCGCATAATGAAATTTTTCAATTTCGTCATAATAACAGACAGACAGACAGTGGGCTGTAAAACACAATATTCCATCCCCTTTGTGGCGGAGATAATGATAGAGATAAGCCGATTAATCACAAAAATCATATTGTAAGGATCCGTCACACACGAGAGCAGATGCCCCTGTGTAGCGATTTCAAATACCCCTCTTCATCTTACCCCACCCCCCCCCCCCGAGAATGAAATCGATTCCCTGGGTAGCTTGAAATCGATTTCACTTACCCCTACGATTCTAATTCCCCCTCAAAACATTTATTTATTATGTTTATTTACAAAAAATAGTAATATTTAATTGATATGAGAAACTAATAGGGAAAAACATTGCCACATGACACTAGAAAGAGTTTTGCAATGAATTTTGATTTTAATATGCCATGATTTTATTTAATATTGTATTATGAAATCAGTATTTCTCATACAGTTTATAGTTTTTGCCACATTTTTTATGATATCCTTTCTTCCGATATAGTTATACAAATAGACATAACTGGTATCAGTCTTTTTTTTAACCTGACATCAGACTATATTTCAATTATGGTAAAACAGCAATAAAATAACTCGCACTAACCGCGCCTCTCGCGCGACATGTTTGGGGTGGGTGTGTTTTGAGAAGGAATGTCAGAAGCAGTAGTAAGATTATTTTAGCTTTAATGAGTAAGTGGAAACGATTCACTGTTCAGAACATTTTTATTTTTTTTGTACCATGACCTCATATGTCTTGAGGATATATGACACGAATATACGTACCGAGCCGTAGAACAGTCGAAGATAGCGCGAACACGAACCACAACTGAAATAATAATTAAGATGTATAAGAAGGCAATGAAAAATCGCTTACAAATGAGACTTATGGAGATACCTGAAGTGGGATAATTGAAGCTATAAACCAAAAAAAACAAGTCAGGCACCACACAACTCCTTGCCCGATCTGATGTTTCTTCGGCAATTGGACTCCTCTGTAACCAACTGTAGGTACGGTTGTCATGCACTTTGAAGCAAGTGTATGAGTGGTTTAATACAACTAACATTTTGTTACATTTTATAGTTTCCACTTTGAGAGAGTTTTCAATCTTTGTTGTTTTACGTGTTTCTATTCAATAAAACTATCATGAGTTGGTGGGCATAAGAATTTACTCATCTACTAAATAGGGAGGGGGTAATGTAAAGTGCGGGGTAATATGAATCGGTGTTCAGCTACCCCCGGGGGTAACTTGAAATAGATTTCAATTACCGGGAAGGTAAATTGAAAAGGGGGGTAAGCTTTGAAGTCTTTACACGGGGGGGGGGGGGGGGGGGGGGGGGGGGGAGTTTTCTTTTGACGATCCGCCCGTGGGCGTTTTCTTGACGATCTCGACCCGGAGGGATTTCTTTGACGATCCCGGCCCCGGGGGCGATTTCTGACGTCCACGGGTTTCTTCGTCGCCACGGGGGAGTTTTCTTGACGATCCCCGCACGGGGGCGTTTTCTTGACGATCCGCCCCGGGGGCGTTTTCTTGACGATCCCGCCCCGGGGGGTTTTGCTCCCGTGGGCGTCAGTCCCGCCGGGGCGATTTATTGACGATACCCGCACGTGGCGTTTTTTGACGATCGCCACGGGGCCTTTTCTTGACGATCCACGCACGGGGGCGTTTCTTGACGACCCTGGCAGGGGGGCGTTTTCTTGACGATCCCGCCCGGGGGCGTTTTCTGACGATCCCCCCGGGGGCGTTTTCTGCGATCCGGGTCTGACGATCCGCCCCGGGGCGTTTTCTGCGATCCGCCCGGGGGCGATTTCTTGACGATCCGCCACGGGCGGCTTCTTGACGACCCGCCACGGGGCGGTTTCTTTGAAGGATCGCCGCACGGGCGGTTTCCTTGACGATCGCCACGGGGCGTTTTCTTTTGACGATCCGCCACGGGCGGCTTTCTGTGACGATCCGCACGGGGGCGATTTCTTGACGATCCGCACGGGGGCGATTTTCTGACGATCCTCGCACGGGGGCCTTTTCTTGACGGATCCGCCCGGGCGATTTTCTTACGATCCCCCCGGGCGATTGAAGCGCGGGGGTTTACTCATTGATCGGTGCAGGGTACGCGCGCATCCGCAGCGCACGTCGTCACAATCGGGGATCTCCCGAAGAATGAACGTCGTGAAGCTGTTTCAGAAAAGGCTTACTACTGTCCATTACCCATTGGACGCTTCAAATGTCGGCAACCGCGCAATACACAGTTTAACTGTAAAGAAGGCAAAAATAATTTATTTTCCCCAATATGCTGAAATATGAAAGGAAAGGGAAAATACGTGAACGGCATTTCTTATTATTTTTTATTATTATATCTTTATCACATGAGGAGGATCTGATCCAGTCGTTCGGCGTGACAAGACGATTGCTCATCTCATTCGTGCGGGCCGTGCGCACGTGATCGCTGAGGCATTTCATGTTTGTTGCTCCAATTAGAATTTACCAAGACATCATCACTTCAATCAATCTTTGTCATATCCTTATATACCATCATATTTATGGTTCGTCGTCGTGATGGAAAGCCGTCGAACTCTTTTTCACTCACATTGAATGCTGAAAGACGTAACAATCGGCGTGCGCTCCTCTGCTGCACGACGTCGTCGATGCGTGCGTGGTTTCACTCCAATGCTTTTCTTCTTTTGAGGATTTTCTTCTTCATTTCGTGTTTGGATTCTTATTCTTCTCTTCTCTTGAGGCTGTTCTTCTTCTTTTCTCTTCGTCAGAAGAATTCTTCTTCTTCTCTTTTCCTGTCGGAGGATTCTCTTCTTCTTTTCCTCGGCGGAGGATTCTTCTCTTTCTTAGTTCTTCTTCTTTACTTCTCAATGAGACATGGACAGTTTGAACAAGTTATCGTTTTCATTACGCAAGCCCATTTATTAGTTTTGTATTTATATTCTTCTCCGTTTCATTTGTTTTGACCAAATCATATCCCAACGAGCAACAAGACCTATAAACAACAACAATGATAACAACACAGCCGACACAAATGGCCGAAGAGTGTCGGTGCTTTCGTGTATGTCATTGTGAGTGTAACGTTGACTACTGAGTCATGGGAAATGGTGCTGGCCTGCCCTAGAAGGCAGCAGCGCTGATGGAACCCGACAGGTGAGCAAGACGATCGCTAACGGTGAAATGTCGAACAAGCAAACCCTTTTTCGATTGAACAAGCCCAGTTCTGGAATCTAGATCTAAGAGCTTGTGTCTCCTGTTTGTCACCCTTCCATTCCCGATTGGTTTGCACACGTGGTGCCAATACCGACATGATATGACTGGATTTATTCTGTACTAGTGGTGCGTAGTTGCAAAAAAGGAAAAGAACAAAAAGAATTGTGACGTCAATGTGACGTCATAGCAACCGCTGTCCTGTATTGTTGGTAAATAATGGCCATAATTGGAAGCAGTTGTCCGATTAATATCAACCTTGAAAAGGCAATTACTCAGTCCCAGCAATATACCTGGCAGTTTCATAGATCGACAGTGGGTTGTCGCAGAAACCGGTCAGAGCAGATCAGACACAACAGATGCTTGTGAATTATAGACTAGATTTTGCACTTGAAACTGGAAGTACAAGAAATCAACTTCAGAAAGGTAGTGCAGAAAAACTGAAAGGTTACCAAAGGCTTGGGATGGAGGGGTACAAGGATATTTTGCAGGATTGGTGGCTGTTGGAAAGCTGGTTGATGTGTGTCGATGTTAGCACAAGGCATGATGGTTCAATTCGTCCTCTGTTAATTTCTTGTTGTAATTGAATTAGCCTCCTTCATCTGGCACCAGGTCATGATACAAATGTGATGACAACAAGGGCAAATGGAGTCATCTCATTTCAACGAATACCTGCACATTGACAACGGAGTACAGTGAACGAGTCGTATTCTTCACCGCGCCACAATTATTATGTTGGACATCTCAAATAGTGTGGATGAATTGAATGGACAATTTTGTGGGATGAGTAGGTAGCGTGACAAGAACATAGAGTATGAAGCTTTGGTTCAGGTCCGGACAGGATCCGGCCTATTGTGGGGATACAAAGAAACAGTTCAGCTTTGCGGAGGTAGCGTCTACCATGTGCCGTTCTAGTCCCACTCTTTGTGTGGGCGCGGGGGAATTGTGCACCCTAAATCTTTTCACGAACGCAGCTGGCAGGCCTAACGCGTTGACCGAATTGTTTGGGCTGAAGTTTGAATCTGTTTAGGAGCGTGGTGGAATAATTGCCTACTCTTCGCAAAGACAACATGGGATCTTTACATCCACAACTTAATGCTTTAGCATAAAACAAAGCTTATGTCAACTGATGACGATCACAACTTCTGGTTCATGCCCTGCTGCGAAGCAACCATTCCAACAGTTTATAGCTGGTCAGCTCAAAGCACAGTGTGCTACCTTGCACCATCCGTCGATCACAACTCAGATGCAATGAATATTTTTTGATTTAAATATGATGCACCAATTAATATACAATGGCAAAATCAAACTCATAACCCTCTGGGTGAGTCTGCTTTGGAAGCTACTGAATTATGGTTCCTGAAAGCACTGAAAGGCAATTGGATAATGCATGTTCCTGATGCTGGTGTGCAAGGACTCGGAGAAGGCAATTTGCTGAAGCAGTCAGAGAAGCGTTCAGAGAGAGTGTGACCAAAAAGATTTGAATTCGTCTTTTAGTTCAGCATTGCAACACAAATCTTGGTGACGTCATGACATTGCCTTTTACTCTCTCACGAGCTGTTGTGCTTTTGTGAGCCGGCACCATGTTAATGTCATTCCTCCCTGCATCCTTGTCCTCCACACCTGTGCCCTGTGCGCGTCCTGGGCCTGTTACGCCCTCCAAGCGTCATTGGCCTTTATTTGGCGCATGCCTCGGCCTGCTCCCCGCAACTTCAGCACTCTGACTTGCGCCTTCTTCGCACTACCCTTTGGGCTGTCTTTCCCCCACAGACCTTGTGCCTTGGGTGGGGCCCCCCCCTCCCGAGCCACTCTGGCACACCAGCCGCCCCGTGCACTCTGCCCCACACACCTTCGGCCGCCTTACTCTGTCTTGGCAACCTGCCCCACGCATTTCACACCTGCTCCCGTACTTTTTCGCATTGCGCTGTGCCTCTGTTCCTCCCCACCAACCTTTGTCATTCTGGTCTCCACACCAACCTGTCATGTCTCTCCCACACACCTCTCGTCCCACACACTGTCGGTCCGCCACACACCTTCTCGGCCTCCCACACACCTTCTCGTCCATCCCACACACCTCTCGTCTCCCACACCCTCTCGTCCTCCCACACACATCCTTCTCGTCCTCCCACACAACCTCTGTCTCCACACAACGGTTGGTCGTCGCCGACAGCTTGTCATCCGCCACTTTTTTTCAGTAGGAATTTGCTCAATCCAATCAAACATTGAAAGACCGATCTCTTTATTTTCTTCTGATCAAAAGCAGTTGACCTCTTTTCACAGTCTTCCCCTCTCTAAATCAATGTCTATACATATTTTTGCTGCTAACTTTTCCATGGATTGCCACCACACTCACTGCCAGAGGACTTAAGGATCCCAAGGCGGCACGAGACGTCGAAAACAGATGGAAGAAACAGGACAATTGCAGAATGCTGCTGGCCACAGACAGGGCTAAGGTATCGTCAAATTCAAGGACTGTATTGTTTTTGCATAAGGATATTTTTGATATATCAGGGCTAGCTCATGGAGAGCTGAACAATAAGGGCAGCAAGTTCACAAATCTAATGCAATAGGGCTTGGATATACACAAAGGAGGAAGGAGAATAACACAAAAAATTAACTAGAGGGAGCACTCGGAGTAGTGCAAAACTCCGCGCAATACAGCTGGGCACTCAAGTGAACTTATATCTTA
>CM068956.1:77198568-77208712 GCA_035128595.1 Eptatretus atami | reverse complement strand
GATCACTTTCCAACTCACCAATGAACCCCCACCTATGCCCTGAGGATTGTGTTTCCCTTTTGGTACAATATCCTTATTTTTTGTTTGGTTCGGAACACATTTGGAACACATTTTGTGTTCGCATACGCGTAAGTCGTCACATCTCTAAGTCGGTCACTTTTTTCTCGGTCCCGATGGTGACGACTTACGCCTGTCTACTGTATATATATATATATATATACATATATATATATTATTATAAAATTTATTATATATATATATAATGTGCACCTGTACATACAGACTGTGTGTACATACACGATTACTTGCAGAATCAAGAAGTCAAATCACTCACACAATATCTAACTCCCAAGCTTGTAACATAATTTCACTCTGGACCTGCAACAACCTTTTTATTTCTCACTTTAGTTTTATATGAACAACACACTTTACATTCCACATCAATCAGTTCCATATTGTGCCTGTGTTTTTGTAAATCCACAGCGCAGATACAGTGTGAGGAAACAAAGCAGGTGTACAGGACAATTAAAGCACAAGTGGAGGTAGGTTTTGTGTTGGAGAGAGTTCATAGACTTTACATAAATTGCTTAAAGTCAACATTCACTTGTTACATTGTTTTCAGTTATGAGTAAATGCTTCTTAAACATTGCATTCTACAAGCACATGCACACACATGCTACTGAACTAACATGTTGTATGAGATGGTGATATTTTTTTCCTGGAAATTTCTAATTTTTTATTTCCATTTGGATTTAATCTTACAAGCTGAAAAAAACACATCAAATGCATTTCAAGCTGCTGTTTCCTTCAACAGAAACTCCAGGATGAGTTCAGCAATCTGCATATAACCACTCAGCAGACAGCCAAGGACATGATCAGTAAATGTAAGAAAGCCTCCTCCTTTAGCCTCACACAATCCCAAAGGGGCAAGAGAGATTATTGTAATTGGTCTGTGTTTCAATGAGAGTCCACATGCAGATCTATGTAAATATGGATCAGTCGTTCTCAGACATACTGTAATACATATACATACCCTGGCGAGCTTTGCATCATTAATTGCTCAGTCTTGTTTGTATTGTGGTTTTGTGATAAGTTTTGTTGTAATCACTCCAGATTCGTTTTTATTTAATGTTCGTGAACTTTCAGAGAATTTCAGGCTGGAAGCAACATCTCATTGATTAGTCTATCCTGAGTAGAGAGTGTCTGTGAAAATATTAATCTCAGAATTATCTTCTTAATTTTTATATGCCAGATATATATATATATATATATATGTATATATATATATATGTATATATATATATACGTATATATATATCGGGGCGTATTATGTGATACCGGTCGTCCGTCCGTCCGTCTGTCTATCTGTCTGTCTGTCCGTCCGTCCGTTCCTGTCCGCACTCTATCTCCCAAAGTTTTCAACTTTCACGTTTCATATTTGGTACATAGGTACAGACTGTGGAGACGGTGTGTCGCGACATACGTTCGTCATCTAAAGTGGTTGCCATGGCAACCAGGATGCTGTTTTCCATGTAGTAGCACAATTCTGTATATACCTTCTTGTTCTTCATAAATTGACGTGTTTGAATATATAATTGTGTGCGTGCGTGTGTGTGTGTGTGTGTGTGTGTGTGTGTCACAGAGACTTTTTCGGGCGTATATTGTGCTCACTTGCGCTCTTGTTAATTATTATCATTACCTCCACCACCAAAGATGGACATAGGTTATGTTTTCACCACTGTTTGTTTGTCTGTCTGTCTATCTGTGAGCAGGATATCTCTAAAAGTTATGGACGGATTTGGACAAGACTTGGTGGACAGTTTGGGTTTGTGACAAGGATTAGGATATATATCATGCTATATATTAGATTTTGGTGAAGATCTACATCGAGATCTGGATACAATAATTTTAAAGTGATTCTTTCACTTTTGAGGGATATGGCCAAAAATAATATGCAGCATGATATTTCAAAACATGGATGGATTCGGCCGAAACCTGGTGGAAATGTTGGGTGGTTCACAAGGACAAATTGATTCACTTTTGGTGAAGATCCGGATCTGGGAATTTTTAAGTGATTCTTCACTATTGAGAGATCAGACCAAAAACGATACATAGCATGACATTTCAAAAAGTTATGGACTGGTTATGACAAAACTTGGTGTATGAGTTGAGTAGGTGACAAGAACAAGCCGATTCAATTTTCGTTAAGGTCATGATGCAGATCCAGCCTATCGGTATGATACAAAGTGTAAACTGTTCAGCCTGATGGAGGTATGCACTCTACCAAGTGCCATTCTAGTTTTGCTGTGTTGTATGTGTAGAACTTAAAATAAACTTCTGCATTTTTTAATGTTTTCAGTGGAAGGTGAAAGACAAGAGAAGGAAAAATTTCAAGAGATGCACAAATATGAGATGTTGGAAAAAAGTCAGGAGGTCAGTTAGGCATCCACACAACAGTTTGTGTCTCACAGGTACACACAACAATTTATCACCGTAATGATCTAATCATAATGCCACTGATATGTCTGGCATAATGATATAATTATAACCGGAATGATCTAATCACAATGTCACTGATATGATCTGTCTGGCATTTTGTACTAAAAATACCCCTGATTCTGTTGAATGAGTTTGTTTGTATCAAGCTGGTTGTATCCATTCTTTAACCTGTTTGCCTCAGTTTGAAGAACTTTGGAAAAAAGCATCACAACAAGAGGAAGAGTTGAATTCAACGGTTTCCCAGCTCCAGACGTATGAGGAAAAATGCAGCCAGCTGAGGGATATGAAAGGCAAAAAACTCAGTGTGAACTTTCACCATGTTCTCTGGAACATGGGCTTCCTTGGAAATTACAAATTATGCATTTTAGTGATTTGAAACACCCTCTCCCTACGGAAGCGGCCATGTGGGGTGAGTTATGTGTATGTGCATGTGCACACCATGTGGAAGGCAGTGTGTTAAAAGTATTATTATTATTACTAGCAAAAGTATCCATCCCCAGTGAGGTGAAAAGCAAACAAAAGTACCCGTCTCCATTGACGGGAAAAGTTTGAGTTAATTTATCAATTTAAATTATTTAATGGACTTTAAAAAGGTTAATTGTGTTGTACTCTTGGTTTCACTCAGGGCCAAAGCTCTGAACTACTTATACCGCCCTTCGCAAAATGGTGGTGCAAAATCGGGCAGCAGAGGTTGGATTTGTCTCAAAAGAAGGCAAAATATCCAACTTGCGAAATAAAACTTGGCATCTACATTATTACCTCTGCCACTGAAGGTGGATGGAGGTTATGTTTTCACCCCTGTCTGTCTGTCTGTTTGTTTGGCTGACTGTGAACAGGATATCTCAAAAAGTTGTAGACACATTTGGATGAAACCTTGTGGATAGATTGTGGGTATGACCTGGAAGAATTTATTTGATTTTGGTGAAGATCCGAATCCGAATCCGAGAATTAAAAAAAAAAATTGAGCGAATCTGAACCATTGAGGACAGGAATAAAATCGATATATAGCACGATATCTAAAAAAACGTTATGGACAGATTTGGATGAAACTTGGTGGGCATGTTGGAAATGTGACAAGGATGAATGAATTCGATTTTGGTGAAGATCCGAATCCGGATCCGGATACGAGAATTTTTTGATTTTGTTTGTTTTTTGAGTGAATCTTCACCATTGACAGATGGGGCCAAAAACGGTATATAGCATGATATTTCAAAAAGTTGTGGATGAGTTGTGACAAAACTAGGTGGATTAGTTGGTTAGGTGACAAAAACAAGCCAATTTGATTCTAGTTTAGGTCCAGATCCAAATCCAGCCTATCAGTGGGAAACAAAACTTAAACTGTTCAGTCTGGCAGAGGTATGTGTGTGGATGTGTGGATCAGTGACTCATATAGCTTATACAACCACCCATGTGAAAGTACATCCAGTTTTCTCCAAATTTCCCTCAGGCGAGTGTTAAACAATGCTAGTAACTGTTAGGAACAGGGTTATGCATCGAATAAAGGTCACAATTGGGCTGTAAGGTCGTCAGGGGCAACATCACACATCACACTTGAAGCTATGGCCGGGAGAAATCACAAATGAAGCCCCAATATACAAGTTATAAACAATCCATATGCAGTCCATATATAATCTGATGGCCAGAAATATCAGACAGGCAATGGGATACATCATTCATGTGTGAAGACTCATTCATAAGCACCATTATTAGCTCAAGACCATTACCACCTCGCTTGTGGCCTACGTAGAGGCCAAGCAAGACCAGATGGCTCAGATCCCTTAGCCTATGTGGGACGCGATAATCAGAGAATGCCTCAAGGATGTCAGGTTTCCTCCAAATTTCTTTCAGTTTAGTGTTAAACAACAGCAGCAACTGTTAAAAAAGGCAATCATACATTGGACAGAATTGACTGAATAGTTTGTGGTTATAATAATGTTTACTTTCTTTAGGTGTACTCCATGAAACACCACAATAACTTGCTTATATGCCTTAACACAGAGTTCGTCTAAGGTGGAAAATCCCTTTGGGGAGGGGGGGGGGGGAAATGAAATTGCCACAAGCTCCTCCATGTGACCCTGAGTCTCAGTGTCAAGTTTGGTTGATATTGAATAAGTAATGACTGAATGTACCGCAGTCAGACACCAAATTGTGTATTTTAGTTTGATTACATCCCTGGTGGATGTGTGCTGCCGATGTTATGTGTAAGCTTTTGACAAATGAGGAACGAATAACAGCAACATATTTGATACACCATTGTTATTATCATAATACAGTACCAATGTTTTATTACAACCTTTATTATTTTCAACTTAAGGTTAATAATCCTTTAGAATAACAGGAATAATGGAAAATAATGCTTCGTATTTACATCACTGTATTTATTTTATTTTTTCACATTTTATGTCATTACGTCACCGCTCCAGTCTTGTCTCTTTAGTGAGCGCATTATGAAAATGCACACTTTACTTATTTATTGGTTTATTTACAGTTTTTTAGTTTATCTATTTTTATATAACACTCGTATAAGTCACCTCGAGGAGCTTATCATAAGCACATGTACGACAAGGCCATTGGGAGACAACAGCGAACATTTTAAAGATAAATTGCAAAGACTTGACAAAGATGAACAAACAAACACAGTATATGAGATTTGAAACATGTGATTCCAGAATCACGAGCTGTGTGCTGGACACTCGACACTGGGGTAAGTTTTTAGAATTTGTAATACTCACAATATGGATGTGTTTCTCCTTTGTGAACAGAGAAGTTGCAGCAATTGCTTGAAGAGGCGGTGTGCAAGGTTCAGAGTGTCAATGCTCATCTTGCAGAAACAAAAGCTGCACTGGAGTCGACCAAGGTACCTCGCTCCATGGTTTACCTTATACTGTAATTTAAACATGCAAATGACCACCGCTTTCTATTTTGCTATTTATCAATCATGACTTATCACTGTATAATTTAATTCATCGATGCTAATAAAAGGCTGTGTGTGTGTGTGTGTGTGGTGTGTTGTGTGTGTGTGTGTGTGTGTGTGTGTGTGTGTGTGTGTGTGTGTTCATTATGCATAACATTATTTCTGCTAACTTCTCTCACTCTCACTCTCACTCTCACTCTGTGTCTGTCTCTGTCTCTGTCTCTGGACATATCCGGATGGTAGTTATGTGTGGATGGTGTTTGTCTCCGGACATGTCCTGACGATGTTGGTCTCTGGACAGCTTGGCTCCAGACATGTCCAGGCGGTATTTATGTCTGGACAGCAGTTTGTCTCCGGACTTGTCCAGACAGGAGTTTGTCTCCGGACAGGAGTTTGTCTCCAGGCTGTGTTTATAGTATGACGGTAGAAAATGGATTTCACACATTATTTTGTTTCCTCTTCACTGTTATTCGATGCAGAATCATTTGATGCGACGGTATGAATTGTAATTAACGCTCCACCACACGACTGCCTTCCCTTCCTCTCATCTCATACTGTCTTCCCTTCCCCCACCCCTCCTCTCGTTTCCCTCCACCTCTTCACTTCCCCCCCCCCTCTCTCCCTCTTCTCCCTCTTCCCCACTCTTTTTCTCCCTCCCCCCTTTCCTATTGCCATCAGTGAAGCGACGGATGGTATTTGCTAGTTTTGAATAATCTTATGACAGTCAAAAAATTCATTGAACGGAATAGAATTTATTTTCCATCTCAGAAAAAAAACTCTTCATGGCATTTTGATTGACAGGATAGATCAGTGGTCATGCAATTATTTCTGAATGAATTGTCAAGACTGAGTTTGATTCTTAATGGAATACAATTAATATAACAAAGAAACCAGTCATGCTTGTGCTTTGCAGGCAGGGCATTGCTTTCTTGTACATAATTTTTTGGAGAGGATGATAAGCAGCATTGTGGTCATTAAATATCTTGTTGTCCTTTGTGACACTCACACTTTGGGTCAGTATTTGAGGAGTTTCTAAATTTCTACCTCTATTCTAAAGTTTTGCGCCTCACTGGCTAATATTATGAGCAGTGCTCAAAGCCTGAATCATATGGTTGCAGGGGTCTTATGCATATTTCATCAATGTTTCGTCAATGCTAATGAGGACATTGCACCTTATCTGGATTGTTCCTTCATTGCATAAAACATTTTAAAGGGGTGTTGGAGTGGATTTTGTTTGCTGTTTTGCAGGCTGAAAAAGACAAGATTGAGGGTGACTTGGTTGCTGCACACATGGCCTTGGAAAAGGTAATGCGTGAGAAAGAAGAGGAGTTGTTCGTGTTTGATCAGAAAGAGAAAAGCTTGCAACTGCAACAAAAACAACTTGAAAGCACAAAAATTGATCTGGAAGAGAAACTCTCTGATTGCATGAAAAAGTGAGTTCCTCTGGGATATTTGTAGGTTGGTTTAAATAGATTCTGCATCTAAAAGCATCCAGTATCCTTTATCTTGACTGCTAAGTGAATCAACGACCCTTTGCTAACTTTAACAAAAAGAGCCTCACAGCTTTACTTGCCAGGCCACGCACAAGATGATAGCGGTTATTGACCAGGAAATAGATGTAAATTGGATCAATTGTCTCAAAAAGACGGAAAAATAATATTCTTTACATTTCCGCAGGAGTTTCTCATTTGATGTCAGTACTTCTATCAGATAAAGAGAAATGAAATGTTTAAAGTGCAGATGATGCAAGGATAATTAAGTCACAACTGCATTGGCTTATCCATACATCCATTGGGACCATACTTTGTGCAGAGCGTTGGTGCTGCTTAAGGCCCAGTCACACCTTGACGTTTTAGCCAACGTATGCCGATTTTTGAAAAATTTGTCTAAAACGCTGGCACACGTTGAATACTTATGGGTAAGTTTTGATAACATTGAGAGCACGCTGAAAACACTGCCATACGTCGTTGCACGCTGGCTTTAAACGTTGTACTTTTCGGTTGTCCTCAAATTTTGCATGCTTGAAATTTCACGACGTATGCCGGCGTATGACTCCACGTTCCACTACGCTGGCATAAGTTGTAGGCACGTTATGCGATCGTTGACAGACGTCAACACATGTTACTTGTAAGTTAATCATAAGTTGAGACACGCCGAGTAATGTTTAGCGTACCCGAAACTTATTCCTAGCTCATGAGTAACGTGTTGTAGGCACGTTACGCGATCGTTGACACACGTCGACACACGCTACTTTTAAGTTACTCATAGGCTGAAAGACGTCGGTATAATGCTTAGCGTGCCTGAAACTTATTTATAACCTATCAGTGACATGTTGCTAACACGCTACGCGATCGTGACAGACTTCGACACTCCTTGCTTGAAAGTTACTTATACGTCGAATTGTTTGGGGTTATTGTTTAGTTGTTTAGGGCATTGTTTTGTTATTGTTATTGTTATTGTTTAGGTTAAGGTTAATACGAGTTATTGTTTAGGGCAAAAGAGGCTTTTATCTAACCTATGAGTGACGTGCTTTGCACCTGTGTGTAACGCACCTCTGCCGTATGTAGATGTATTTGACGTTTACCGGACGACTACAGAACTTAACGAACGAGTTCCCAACCTACAGATACCAGATAATGATGTAATGGCAGCGATTAGGGGAATTGGTAAATAAAAAGGGTTTCACAGGAGGAACCCGTCAGTGTTGCAGACTACATAGCGAGTACATGTCCATGACATTACGAGAGATGGAGTATCCGGCAACGATGACACTACAATATCTACCTGTCCTCCAACAACAGCATACCCTCATCGATTTGGCACTGCACCAGTTGCGTGCCAAATAAACGAGAGAAGAAGACGTGAACGGAGGAGAAGGTACTGGGTGACACCATGGATCGGGATTTGATTTGCACCGATAAGATTTGCACCGATAAGACACCAGTTGTATTGCACGATAAGAACACGTTAAGTGTAAACAATTGCGATTGTTTGGCGCAAGCGTCTATTTTCAATAGTGGAGTTTGAGCAATTTAGCACGTTGAATAGAAACGCTTCAAATTTCCGAGCGCCAGCGTAAAACAAAGGCAAGTGACAGCAATTTAAATCGTTCATTGTAAACAATTAAAATAGTTGAGTGGCACCGTTTAAAAGTCGTTGAGTGTAAAAAATCCAATTGTTGAGCGCAAGCTTCTACTTTCAATAGTGGAGTTGCAGCCATTTAAATCTTTGAGTGGCAGCCTATGAATAGCAAACCCACGTCACCGGCAAAGATAAACTGCCGCACGATATGGATAAGTTAGGCTATCATTGGGCATAGGTTGTGAACGCCGGCTACACGATAATTATTCGTTGGTATACCGTATCTATAAGGTATCGAAGCGCTCTATGTACATTATTAGTACCTTGAGCATTTGTCCAACTCGTTATGAATACACCTAAAACGTAAAAACAAGCCATAGCTCATTGTTGAAAAAACCCCCAAAAAAATTCGCCGAGAAGAACTTCGAACAATGGTGCAAAGATGTCTCCTACCCGTGGACATGCGGACGCAAGGAGGATCCATCATCACCCACACCCTCCCCATCACACTCACTACTACTGCCAACATGAACAAACTACTACTAATACTGATACTGATACTGTTATGCTGACATGGACATCGACTCAAAAAGGAGCGAAAACATTGATGGGTTCCCCCTTGTGAAGACCATTTTTATATACCAATTCCCCAAAACGCTGGAACACGTCATTATATGGCAGTTGTAAGTTAGAAACACGTTCATTTAGTTTTTTTGTCGACCGGAAGACGTCAATGGAATACGTCTACATACGTCAATGTGCGTTGGGACTACATAAAGAATTGGTTCAAAGCACGTCAAACATAAGTTAGAAATAAGTTCGCGTAAAATAGACATTACCGCGACGTGTTTCGACTTATGAGTAGCTTACAAGTAGCCTTTGTCGACGTGTGTAAGCGTCCGCATATCGTGTGTACAACTTATTTCCATCGCATGCGGAACGTGTGTCATACGCCAAGTACGTCGTAAAATTTTGAACATGTTTAAAATACTTGACGTACTCCACTTACTACGACGTATGATAGCGTACTTTAGGGTTCTATTCACGTATACCAAACTTACCCAGACCGTATTCGACGTGCGCCAGCGTTTTAGACACATTTTTCTTAGTTCGACATACGCTGGCAAGATCGCCAAGGTGTGACTGCGATGTTGACACTTCCATTTCTGCGGCGTTATGATTTGAATTGTTGTGCGTCAGCCTTTTAATAGGCTATGTCACGTCATCGTCGGCGATACGTGCAGCGCGCTATGCATAAGTTAGACTATCGTTGGGCATAGGTTGTGTAGGCCGACAACAGGTTCAGCATTCGTTGTATAAGTTAGCTATAACACAACGAAACGTTCTGTGTCCGTTACTAATACGTTATACATAAGACCAAGTCGTTATGAATACGTCCGAATCTTTTAAAAAAAACATCAAGTTCAACGTTAAGCCAGCGTTTTACATACATTTTAATACGTTGCCATCGCTGGCTAAAACGTCAAGGTGTGACTGGGCATTTAAGCAGTCTCCTTGGCTATTGGGCACAATCCTAGACAGGTCTCCACTCCAACACAGGATATCAGCAAGCTGGCACTTATTTTGCTGACCTTGGAAGGATGACAGGCAGAGTCAACCCCACCTGGTATTAATTCAACAGCTAAGTGG
>CM068956.1:77155879-77168525 GCA_035128595.1 Eptatretus atami | reverse complement strand
AGGCATAGCATGTCCACACACCTGCAGAGAGTCCGTGGAGATCCAAATCTACCATGTGTACCACGTCCGTGTGTGCTGTATACGTACCTCTTGCTTGTATAACTGTCGACTGCATATCCCGATCAGGACACAAACTGTACTGCACAGTTCGGTAAGTGGCTTAAGCACTAAAGGAGAGATCGTATACAGCACACCGGACGTGGTACACATGGGTAGATTTGATCTACGGACTCTCTGCAGGGTGTGGACATGCTATTGCCTGTTATGTGCTCGTGGTGGCAAAGTTTCATCTCGTATCTTATATAGTTCTTTCAGCCGATTTCTGAGCTGTTTGCGCATATTCACGTATTTTCTTAATACCAAGCCAATTTTTTTTCCACCCATCAATGTACTATTTATAAAGAAAGTGTTTGAAATTCTCCCTAAATCCATATAAATGGTTACAGCGCTTTCGGTGAAGCTACTTAAGGTTCTGGTTGTATGCATACATACTTGAGAGTCGGTAATACACTGACTCCAACCTGCTGATTCCCGAAAAATTGCCCAATATCGGCAATGCGCGTGTGTGTGTGTGTGTGTGTTGTGTGTGTGTGTGTGTGTGTGTTGTGTTGATCTCCACCTGTGTGGGTGGGTGTTGGGAGGCGAAACACACCGAGTCAGTTGGCATGTGATGTGTGTATACACGAATGTGGGAGATCTGTTGTTGCCGCTTATCTCCACGTGTAGTGGGTTCATCAGGAGGTGAAACAGAGACGCTATCCAGGTGTTGTGTGTGTGTGTGTGTGTGTGTGTGTCGTTGATTGGTAATTTACATAGTGGGTTTCAGAATGTGCAATGGAGTTCCCCCCCCCCCTCTCAGGACAGCTCAAAGCATCCATCTTCATCAGTAAGGGTCACGATGATTATGGACGCAAGCTGTGAAGTTCTGTTCCCAAGTTTGTGCCGAGGGTCTACTTCAGGATTGTCGCATGTGCCCCAGACAGCGCAACGTAGTTCGTTGTTGTAAATATTCTAAGGATGGTTTTTAGCTCACCTGTAAAGGAGTTCCGGGAAGCTTATGGGATGGACATCGTCCGTCTCGTCCATTCCACAAGTACTTGCAACTCTTCTCAGAACTAACACATACGATTTCAATAAAATTGACCACAACCTTCATCAACTAGATTCATCAACGGTGATTGCATTTTAAAAATATACCCATCAGAGATGGGGAATCCCCCGAGCCATTGAAACATTTTTTTCAAGATGGCCGCCTCAATCGGCCATCTGTGATCCGGCCACGCCCAAAATCAATAGGGTTCTTCCTTTTCAGGTGGTACATGTGATGACCCAAATTTCAAATCGATATGGCGAACAGTTTATGATTCCCGTTATCTTGCACTCACAGCTATAAATGTTGACCGCAGCTCGCGGCGACGGACGGCGACGGACGACAACAATTCCTTCCGCACGGGCGGGGGATAAAAATGGTCATTCTTATTAACATAAATAGTGTACTTGAAATTGTGTTATGAAAGTTTTATAGTTGTCTTTCAATAGTGTCAGTTTGTGTAAATATGTTTACTTAGAAGTAGTGCATAATGGGGAGTACTTTTTTACTGCTGCTTTTATAAGTTCTCGTCTATCGAGTGCAAGCCTGGTGGCGTGTTTCTATTGGTTGGACGCGCTATGCTGCTGCATGCAGTGCCCCTTACCAATACACTGGCACGCATTTTGCCGCTCCAGATAGGGATGACGGCCGGTCAGACCTCCTGGTGTATATTACATCAGCAGCCATGGGGCTGAACTCAGGACCCTAAGGACACAAGCCGCCACCCGAACCATAAGCTACTCATGGGCTTGCTTTAAGTGAGTTGGAAGTAGTTAATTAAGTTTAAGACGCTTAAGCGGTTCGTGTCCGGAGTCGGCCTGTGCGTGGTACGAATCGCTCCGGTCGACCATTCGGCAGGTACTTTAGGGAGGTCGATTTGGCGAGCAACCCTATCCTGCGCGGGGGCAATGGCAACATAGGTGAGGTTAAACCCCACCGCGACTAGCCTCCCGGCGTTGTTCCGAAGGGTCACGATGAAATTGTCCGTTCCGGTGGCGAGGCGGCGCCATTTTGAGTCGACGCGCCCACGCACGCGGGACGGCCAGAATCGCAACAATATATATATATATATATAATATATATATATATATATATGATGTGCGAATTCGCGCACCGTCGGCGTGCGGACGGCCACGTAACTTCGGATCGCGGCACTCGCCCAGCGACCGGAAATTCAGTCGTGACCCGGAACTACCCCGGAGCCATGTCACGGGTGGGCTTTCGACTCACCAAATCGTGCCAATGCGGCCACTCCGCGTACGGATAGGTTTGTTTCGCCAAACTCGACCTACCTAAGTACCGCACGGCGGATGGAAAACCGGGAGAGTCGTACCTGCGCAGGTCGAATCCGACACAGCCCGGCTTGGCGGCCCGTTCCGTACTATCCGGGATAACGCGGTCGACGTTCTATCGTCGCGAACCTTCTGCCGGTTCAGATTATTACCGGGCTTTTTGCACGCCATACGACCCCTTTACGTGAAGGAGATGGGGTCAATGAAGAAAAGACGAATGCGAAACGGGAAAACAGTTCATCACAAATGCACAGTGTCGATATCTGCAGCGGCGGCATCAATAACAGAAGCTATACGGTACATATACACGGACACGGATTTACAGCCATAATTCAGCAAATGCACATTATAATCAATTTAGAACAATAACAATAATGCATCAGCAAACGCAGAGCTACGACCGACTTAAACGCGAACACTGCGGCAACACTTATACAGTTCTACTTAAAGACCGCGGCCACATACACGCATTCCACAACCAAGCAAAGAAAAGACCCCCTCAAGGCATAGGGAGTAAGACTGGGCCCGTGGGCCCTAAGCGCGTGGAACTGGGATGAGCGGCCAGGTCCACAGACCTAAGGGTCTAACCCACAGCCAGTCGATGTGCGAGCCGCAAAATGTCGCTGCGCATGGCGAGCTGCACGGCCACGTATGCGTGGGAACACCTGCCTTGAGTAAAGTGGGCACGGGGCCCCTGTCGGCACTCTCTCACGGCGCGAGAAACGGACATGGGTGACATTGTGAGTGCTCTGGGGGGGAGTATGGCTGCTTGCTCGAGTATCCGAACGCGCATGCGCGATTTAACGCGACCCGTCTGCTGACTTCCTCGTTCCAGCGGAAACCGGCCGAGCCTCCAGGCTCTTCCTCAACCATCTCCCTCCGCAGAGCAGAGCCTTCGCCCTCCGTAGCGTCTGCCCCACTTCTGTTCGAAGCTCCGTCTCCCGACTCTGACCCACCCCGTACTGCTCTCGAGCTCCGTCTCCCGACGTCTGAGCCGCCAGACCGATACTGCCTGCGAGCTCCGATCCCGACTACTGCCCCATTCCGATACTGCGCGATTCGGCCTTCGCTCGCGTCGTTTTTATCGGCTTCAGGAACCCACCATAGTGCAAATCTGATCCAACGACTCCAGGGGCGGAGCCCCCACGTCTCAGCCGATTGGATGGAAAAAAGGGGGCGTGGTATCTTTCCTGATCCTCAAATTTTGCATACCCGTATTTCCGTCAGGCGCGTCTGGAGGTCGGGGCCAAGCCGCCCCGCGCTTCCTATTGGATGGATTCAGCATGTGGACGTGAGCATTCCTTGAATCCGAATTCTCTCTCGGAAAAACCGCCATCTTACTCGCGCTGTCGCGTGTATCGCTGAAGAAGCCCGACGCTCGTGTGTTCACAGGTGTCGGAGTGGCCCGTAGGAGAAGGGTGGAGGGTTTTCGCCGGTGGTCCCGATGCCATGGCGCTGTTGGAAGGCGGTGCGATGTGAGTGTTGCGTAGGCGAAGGAGTGGGATGAAGGGGTAGGGAGGTAATGTTGCTGAGACTGGCGTCTGTTGTTGGCATGGTGTAGTGGTGGTCAAAACAAAGGAGACAGCAGAAAATACGCCGCGGCTAAACGATAACTAGGATCGCAGCCCTACATGAACACAACATTAATTACCCTCTAAAGACAATGGGTTTCGAGACAACACACATACACATGGTAAAGCTTAAGAAAAATAACGTCTCACCTACGGACTGTAAGTGGTTAAGTGGAGAGCACAGCAGGAGTGACGAGCGGTTGACCTTTAGGGTCGGTAATGCGACATTTGCCACAGCCGTACCACTAAGCCATAATCCATCCCCTTTTTACGACTCGTCCCGAGTCGTACTAAATGATCGTGTGCCATCAGTTACCCTCCCTATGGAGCTTTTTACCTACGGAGCCCTGATGCGGACATTCACGATGAGTGCCTCGGTGTCGTCCCAAATAAATAACCTATGATGGGCTGTCGTACGAGCTAACTAAGCAAACTCACTCACACAGAACGACTTAAATTTAAAATTGCGCCTGTCGGCGCTCAGACAGACATGCGGGGGCGCACCGTCATATTTAAACTATCAGACTTAACAACCTTAACTTACCAGAATTTTACAGCTAAACCATGGCCCAGGAATCAATTGAGATGTCTGGCAGGAAAAAGGTACCGAGTCACAGAAAATCCGGTGCAGCGCGTGCCGGCACTTGCAGGCCGCGCGCATTGTGTAGCGAGCGGTCTCTGGATACATGAGCGACTGTTTCCTGCACGAGCCTTACACATAACTGTTCGTTACAGTGGATTGCTGGCGCACCGATGAAGTGAGATGACAAGGGGGCGGCGGGCTAAAGGCAAATCGAGAACGTAGTTACGCGACCTGACTGGACTACAGGGAACTTGGAGCTATCAGCGAGCAGGAGAGAGACACACCGAAGAGGCAATACACTGACCGTTGCCAGGCAAACATGGAGTGTGTCACACAGTCACGGCAGACGAACACATGGCCCGCCACACAGGCCTATGCAAAAGTGACACTGCCAGGTCTCAGCAGACGATCGCCGGACACGCGACAGGCCGTTGTAGCAAAGACAACAATCTGCCGACACTGATCGATAGCAGTTGCGCACGCGAGCGCTGTGCACCAATCCGCTCCTGCAAGCAGAGAGAGCCGACGTCCGGCCAGTGCATCCAGGCCTTGGCAGCAAAAAACACAGCGAGAACAAGTTGCACGGTAAGGCGCCGTTGTAGAATATACAGCCGACCGAGTGAGAGCCGAGGTTATGTACACAGCGGCCTTTGAGACAGCAAAAACAACCAGCTGTCCTGATTGTAAAGCTCTGGCCGCCCCTACGGATTGCCTGTTCGGCTAGCAGGCTTATGTGACGGGAGCTGTGCGAGGCTGGGGGGTCGCTTATGGCGGCCACCACAGAATGAGGGCTTCGGGGAACCTGCCATATGGTCATCCCTCACAGCCACATCGAGCGCCTTGTGCAACTTAGTCCCACTGAGTTACACCGGCACCGCTTTCCTTAATTTGTCAAAAAGCCTATGCAATTTAGCCCTCCACAACGATAATTTTTATTTTCACTCCTACATTCCCACCTATATGATAAATTTCGGTTCCCCTAACCCCTTTATCGTCCTTGTGCGGTCTAACCTAACGTCGGCCCATATGGCCTAGCCCTCCAACCCCGGTACGTTTCCTTCCCGGAGGGGAATAAGGAGAGCTGAAGCAGCCTGTGTATCGAGAGGCCCCAACGAAGCCTCAGGATGGCCTCCCAGATTCTCAAGCGATCTCTAATCCCAAAGTGGGTCCAAGCGGCTCACAACGAGAGCGAAGGATGATGGTGGCGCGAGGGTAAACTCCCTTAATGCAAGTCTCTAGTCTCGCATTAACTGTTGAAATCTACCCCGGGGACTTCAATAAGCGCCTCTTCGCATTAATCTATTTGTTCTACAAAGAACCCAGATTCCCGTCGCCTGTTGTGTTCCTCACTATTTGGGCCTCCGCCCTCCAAGTTTCTCTCGTGCCCTTGTCACGGTTTCGTGGCGTGACGCACGTGGCTCCCTTCTGCAGGGCAACGACCCTCTGCAGGAATCCCCTAACGACTCACGCCGGCGTGCATACAACTGCCTCCGAGCCTACAGCCCCTAAAACCCGGGGATGCCCCCATCTGCAACCTCCCCTGAAACGCAACAGTGGCAGGCTCTTGGGCCCCCGGCCCCTTTCCGAGGTCACCCGTGCCCCACACACTGCCCACGTGGCTAACGGGCGCTCCGGCTCCCGCACCAAGCGGCACACCGTGCCCACACACTAACCCGGCCCCCCATGGGCCCTTTGGCCTATCCACGGCCGACTAGCCCGGTGCCCAGGGTACCCATCAGCGATACTCACCTTTTCGCAGCCACGCTCCAGCCCGTTCAACAGGGCCAACTGCACCCCTCCAAACGGGTTTCGAGCTACCATTCCCACCAACAACAAACACCTCATTTTTATCATTTGACTAACCCAGCTAACTCACTCTACTCTGACCCCGGGGTCCCTTGGGCGGGAGTCATCCTCCCCAATCACTCATCGCACCAGATGCATTCCACATCAGCTCCCTCACACCAGAACCCACTGGCCTCACTTCACTCAACATGTCTCCATTTCTCTCACAACCATTGCTGAATCCTGCATCCTTCTAACTACCTCCCCTAACTACCTCGTGCTCCCAACGTCATCCCACACTACAGGCCCACGTTTCCATTTAACCGACGTAGCTAAGCTACGTCCACTACAATTCACGTCTTGTCACTGTTCCAAATCTTTAAAATCCATTTCCCAACCTAAACTTCACTACAATCCCTCTAAACTAATCCATTCTCAACGGGCCCCATGCCGGATTTAACCACCTGCCCCCATGAAGCGTCTAATAAGCTTAACCCTTCCCGAGCATAGTTCATCCTGTGCCAGGTAGGGCTCTTCAGCCCCCTGCCCAGGGATCCGCTGTTCACTACCGAAAGCGAGGCTTGCTATTGTTAAATTTGTTTTCCAATTAGGCGCAGTGCACGCAGCGCGGCACCTCGCAGCTCGCGCACGTTGCACCTTGACCGTGGACGTCATGCAGCTTAGCACGGTACCTCGTCCTCTTGGAACGGTAACATCCGCAGGGATACCTCTGCCGGATTCCAACCCCAGTGCACACCATAAGTCACCCTGCGCACCCCCACAAACAACCTCGCACCCGAGCGGCTCCCCACGCGAACACATGTGCCTGCCCGTTGGAGCCTAACACCGCTCGCGTGGAGAACCCATCCGGTCGCAAATCCGTATCCTGCCTAAACTTTGTCCGTCCCGGGATCTGGCAACATCCACCGCTGGCTTCCGGATCCGGGCTTCACTCCCGGCAAGGCGACGCGACGTGGGGGCCTCGTGCGTTGCCACACACCCACGGGGAAAAAAAAAACCCCCCGGTCCCCGCTCGCTGGCGTGAACCCGCCGTTCCCACAACAGCTACGGCGCTACCCGGCTTTGGTCCCTCCTGTCTGCCGGTCGTCTCCGTTCCCACACCCACCTGCGTGTCACGAGCGCACCAACTCCACTCCACAACACTCACATTCCACACCGGAGACGCGGCTCGCATGCTCACGCATGCGACCCGACATCTCCCTCCATACAGAGACCTCCACCACACGGCTCCCCTCACACGGACCCTCTCACTCACACCCAACCTTTCACCTGCCCAGGGTTCTCACTCACAACATGGCGTGCCGGAAAGCACGCATTCTCCGCACACGTCGCAGACACACATCCCTCTGCACAACCACACGGGAATTCGTGTCCCCACAGGGTTTCCGGGCCTCTATACCCCAATACACGTGCACTATCCACAGCCTCGTCCCTCAACTCCGCTGGCACGACAGAACCCACCTGGTCGTGACTCGCTCAAAGGGCAAACTCCCTTCCCCTCGTTCCTGGAGCAGCCATCCAGCTGCTCACACCGGGTCTCTACCCAGTCCGCGAGCTCACCCCCATATATCCTCCACTACCTCTGTGTGTGTGTGTTCTTTCTTTAACCTCTATTATCATGCAGTCTCTTCATTTCTCTTTCTTCCGCATCTCTATACATTTGTTTAGTTTCCTGTTTTCTGAGTTTTCCATCTCTCCTGGATTCAATTTTACTCTCCCTTCGTTCATTAAGTTCAAAAACTCGTTTTGTTTTGTTCTCTCCCACTCTTTCATCATGCCTCATTTCCATCTCATCGTTTCTTTCAATTGGCTCATTTCCTTCCCTGTGTTCATTTCGCTGTTTTCTCTCATAACCTTCCTGCTTCCTCTCCTGTCCTTTCTTCCATTATGGTTTGCTCATTTGTTATCTCCTTTTGTGTTTCAGTTGCTGGGCTGTCCTCATTACTCTTCCTTGTTTCTTCTCCTCTCCTTCTGCAGTTTCAATGGTTTCCTTCATGTGGTTAATTTCCCTTTTTGTTCTTCGTGTTTCTTGGTTACCTCTTCAGCACTCCACAGCCTTGCCTTTTTCTTTCAAGGTCAACCTCGGCTTCTGTTCCTTTTGTTTTTCTATCGCCATTGTTCCTCGCGCTCTCCCTCTCCAATCTCGTTGTGTCCTTCAATCTCCTCATTTCTCCTTCCTGCTTCATTCGTTGCTGCTCCTCAACTTCTCATATTTCCAACCTATTTTTCGTTTTGTCGTTCAAATTTTCAAATCATACTCTTTCAGTTTTATTCCACTGTCTTTCTTTTCCTCATTTGAATCTCGTTATTTCTTTCAACTGACAGATTCCTCTCCTGTCTCAATTCCTTGTTCCAGTACTCTTCTTGTTGCCTCATTCTGCAATCTCGTGGTTTCCTTCCATTGATCGATTTCTCTTCTGTCTCATTTCGTTCCTTCCATCATTACTCTTTTTGCATCTCCATTCTTAATCTGGCCTCCTTCACAGCTGTTGGATCTGTACACGTGGTTCCTTTACTTTCATTCCCTTTTCTCGTTCTTTCCTCTCTCACCATCCTTCAACTCGTTTGTAATTCCGTCTCTTTGTTTTGGGTGTTTTCTGTAACTCATTTCCTTTTCCAAATCCTTTCTCCATCTCCGCACACTCCGACCTTGCTTTGGCTTCCTAACTGTTCTTTCCATCTTGCCTGTGTTCTGTCTATCACAGTCTTCCAGTTCCCTGTCCCGTTTTACTCCTCGTCCCCGCTTATTCAACTCCTTCCGTTCCCCAGGGTCTTTTTTGGAAAAAGCCCTTTTTTTTTTCTTCCCCCCTTCCACATCCCAACATTTTTATTTCTTCGTGCACGTCTCCTCGTCACCCATTAATTTTTCACCTCTCGTTTACCGTACTTTTCCGTCCCTCCACACTCTCTCGCCCACACGTCTCCCGAATTATTTTTTTATCCACACCCGTCCTTCACCGCGGGCCTTGACAAACCGTTGCACCCGTCCCAGCTCGTTCGCTCCCACACGTGGCGTCTGCCATTACGCACTTCGCTGTTGTGCTTCGATGCCGCCTGCAAGGCTCGGCCCATTTGCTGCGTCTCACCCCGCATTCTTTTTATTTCTCCTTCATATCCTTGCGCATTTTGTTTCCATATTCTCGTTATGCCTTTTATTTCGTTTTTCATTCGAGGAGTTTTCCATCCATTTTTTTCGTTCATTCCGTTTGTGTTTGTTCCATCTGGCTTTGTTCACTCCTTTTATTCGTTTTTCATTTCGTTCATTCTTGTTCATATTGCTGCTTCATTCGCTTATGCCTGCAAAATCATGTTAACCACTGCCACGTAAGTGGTCCCCAATCGCTTCACCCTCAGGCGCGGGTCCGCCGGCGACTGGGAGGACTTTGACGGAGTGCGGGCGTGGGGTGGGTGTATACACCCGCGGCTCTGCCGCGGCGCAAGCGCCCCACATTCGGGCCGTTCAGTTGGGGAAATTGTTCCTGGGGCCTCATTAAGCATTTCCTCGTGCATGGGGGTCCTAATCCGTGGACCATGGATCTACACTCACTACACATATACATCTCTCACCCCTCGGCTTCCCGCTCGGCTTGAGACGCCCATTCTTATTCCCATGTAAGGGGTTAAATTGAGAAGCGCGTCGTTAATTTAAGGGAATCGGGGGGTCGCTCCTCCCGACCGATTCTCCTTGATATTTAGTGAGCCAGGGAAGTTTCCGTTTCCCCGCCCCGCTTCTCTACACCAGTGTTGCGAATGTCGCGCTCTCGCGTGCGGACGGACACGAGAATCGATCGCGGCACGTCCCCACCGGACGGACAATTCAGTCGTGACCCTCCGGGAACTATCGCCCGGAGCCGTCACGGGTGGGCCTTTCGGACCTCACCAATACGTGCCAACGGCCGACGCCGCGTAGATAGGGTTGTCGCCAAACTCGACCTATCCTAAAGTACCCACTGCGGATTGTATAAACCGGGCCATCTGTACTGCGCCGCAGGTCGACTTCCGACACTGAAGCCGCTTTGGCGGCGCCGTTCCGTAACTATCGGATACGAGCGGTGTTGATCGTCGACCTCGATGGTTCAGAATTATTACCGGCGTTTTGCACGCACTACAACCCATTTATGAAGCAGGGGAGGGTCAAATGAAGAAAAGACGACAGCGAAACGGAAAACGTTTCACAACATATGCACATTTATTCCGCGACACGACGGAGCGACACATATAGCACTTATTTTACAGCCACAATTTAGCTAAATGCACATGATATCAATTTAAGACAAAACAATAATGCAAGCAACGCAGAGCTGACGACCGACTATACCGCGAACAACTCGAACACTTATACAGTTTTCTACTTACAAGACACGGCGCCACAAACACCCATCCACCACCTAGCAAAGAAAAGACCACCCCTCAAAGGCAAGGAGTCAGACTGGGCCTTGGGCCTAATGCGCGGGCAACCTGGATGACTGGCCAGGTTCCACTGAGACCGAAGGGTCCTACCCGCGCCGTCGGCGAGCCGCAAAATGCCCGAGCGCGCCCCCAGTTTCGTTGGCAACCTGCTTGGAGTGGGAACGGGGCCGTCTTGTCGCAACTCTCTCAGTCGCGGGAAAGGGGGAATTGTTGATGCGACTGAGGGAGAGGGCTGGCTTTGCTCGACGTCCCGCGATGCGGCGATTAACGCGTAACGTGTCGCTGACTTCCTCGTGACGGACTCCAGCCCTCCGCTCCCTCATTCGTCCTCCCTCCGCAGTCCGTTCGCTCCGTAGCCTCTGCCCCACTTCTGCTTCGAGCTCCGTCTCTCCGACTCTGCCCCAACCGATTATCTGTCTGCCTCGAGCTCCGTCTTCGACTCTGCCCCACCGATACTTGCCCTCGTAGCTCCGTCACCGACTCTGCCCTTTCACGATACGGCGCGATTCACCTTGGCGCCGTCTTTTATATCGGCTTCAAGAACCTGCACATAATTGCAAATTCTGGATCCAAACGACCTCAGGGCGGAGCACCTCCGGCCCAATTGGTGGAGAAAAAGGGGGCGTGTATCTTCCGATCCTCAAATTGCATATCCCGATTGTCGGTTCAGGCGTCGTCTGGAGGCGGGGTCCAAGCCGCCCCGCGCTTCCTAATTGGATGGATTCACGATTGTGGCGTGTAGCATTCCTGATCGAATTCTCCTCGGAAAAACCTGCCATCTGTACTCGCGCTCGCGTGTATCGCTGAAGACAGCCCGACGCTCGGTGTCCACAGTGGTGCGGGAGTGGCCGTAGGAAAAGGTGGTGAGGGTTTTCGCGTGTGTCCGATGGCCATGGCGCTGTTGGAATGGGGTGATGTGAGGTTTGCGTAAGCGAGTGGAAAGGTAGGTTTTGGCTGCTGGCGTTGTGTTGTTGTTTGTGTGGTTGCTCAAAACAAAGGTAGAACAGAAAAACGCCTAACTCAAATGGATCGGCAGCCCGAATGAATCACATTAATTTCCCTCTATAAGACAATGGGTTTGGCTAACTACACAGGTATCTAAGACAAGATATCTCACCTACGGACCTTTATGGTGTAATGCGAATCCACAGCCCGTAACAATATTATATATATATTATATATATAATATATATAATATATAATATTATATATATATAATATATTCCTTGCCACAATGGTGTGGCATGGATTTACTTCTGGGAGTGCTTCCTCAATTCAGAATTCTCTTTCTTAGATTGTCTCCCTCCTCCACCCGACATGGAAGTGCATGAGGTCAAAATATAGCTTAAAAAAGCACAACAATTTGTAAATGCCTTCATCTACTAAGCAAAAACGAAAATTGTGTGTATGTGTTACTGTGTGTGTGGTGCCATCAGTGTGTCTCCTCCATAATCCAAAACCACAAAACCTAGCAGCCTGAAACTGCATGCAGTACGAAGAAACTCCAAGGAGTGCATAGAGTGAAAATCTCAGTGTTGGATTGAATTAAAAAACACTCTTTGACGATAAGTTATTATTTTTCACTTTCCTCACTCATATTACGAATGCCTTTCATCAGAGCTACAAATCGCTGGTATATTGCAGTGCTTTACACATTGGAGACACCAGCATTGTGGTTTAATTAATTTGGGTACAGTAATCCCGAGAGAATCTCTAAACTAAGCATTATTTTCAAAAATGTAGAGCTCCAAAATGAAAGTATCAGCAGTTCCGACTCCCCTAAAAAGTGTTGATTGTCCAACTCGGACACTGCTATGGGGTTTCGCGGTGGCATTAATTTTATGACGGCAAATTGTAATCGCCTTGCCAAGCCAGCATTCCGTTTGAGTGCTTG
>CM068956.1:77135832-77150099 GCA_035128595.1 Eptatretus atami | reverse complement strand
CAAAGGAGAGATGAAATCAGAGAGTGGAAAAACTCCAGAAAGAAAAGAACTACAAATGTCTAGAGATGCGGAAGAAAGAGAAAATAGAGGAGAGAACTGCATGATAATGAAGGGGTTAAAGGAAGAAGCCACACACAGAGGTCGTGGAGATAATTGGGGGTGAGCTCGGGACTGGGTAGAGACCGGGTGATCAGTGGATGGCTGCTCAGGAACAGGGGGGGAGTTTGCCCTTGAGCGAGTCCGAAGGTGGTTCGGATCGTGCCAAGGGAGTTGAAGGACGATGTGTGGATAGGGGTGACGTGTAGCTTGGGGGGTATAGAGGCCGGTAAACCTTGTCGGGACACGAATCAGTGTGGTTGTGCAGGGGTGTTGTTGCGGTGTGCGGAGATGCGTGCTTCGCACGCATGGTGTGAGTGAGACGCCCTGGGCGGTGAAGGTTGGTGTGAGTGAGAGGTCGTGTGAGGGAGACGTGTGTGTGAGGTTCTGTATGTTAGGGAGATGTCGGTCGCTGCGTGCATGCTGCGGTTCGGTGTGAATGTGAGTGTGATGGAGTGGTCTGTGGTCGTGAACGCAGGTGTGCGTGGGTGAACGGAGACGAGGCGACAGAGGAAAAAGCCGGGTAGCGCCGTAGCTGTTGTGGAACCGTGCCGGGTTCACCAGCGCGGGGAGGTCGTGCTGTGCAACGACGAGGCCCAAGTGCTCGATTGCGGAGTGAAGCTGGTCGGAACGCCAGCGGGTGGATGTTGCGAATCCCGCGGACGGACAAAAAGTTAGGCAGGATAAGGATTGGACGGGATGGGTTCCCACGCGAGCGTGTGTTGGCTCAACGGGGCAGAGACTGTGTTCGGTTGGGGAGCCTCGGAGTGGCGAGGGTTGTTTTTGTGGGTGCCAGGGTGAACGTTCATGGCTGCACGTGGGGTTGGAATCCGGAGGAGGGGTATACTGCCGATGGTTATCCAAAGGACGAGGTACACGTGCACTGCATGATCAGGGAAGGTGCAGTGCGCGAGTGCGAGATGCCGCGCTGGTGCTGCGCAATAATTGGAAACAAATTAAACAATAGCAAGCCTGGGGCTTATCGGGTGAAGGATCCTGGGAAGGGGTGAAGCCCGTTACCTGGCAGGATGGAACTACTCGGGGGAAGGGTTACTTAGTTAGACGGCTGTCATGGGGCAGGGGTAAGTCTCATGGGGCCGTAGGAATGGATTAGTTAAGGGATTGTAGTGAGTTTAGGTTGGATGGATTTAAAGATTTGAGACAGTGACAGCAGTGAATGTGTAGTGGGAGTAGTTAGCTACGTAGGTTAAAGGAACGTGCTGAGTGTAGGGATACGTGGAGCAGAAGTAGTTAGTGGGAGGTAGTTGACAGATGGAGATTAGCATGGGTGTGTTGAGAGATGGAGACTGTTGGTGAGTGAGGCCAGTGGTCTGTGTGAGGGGAAGCGAATGGGAATGCATGGTGCGATGAGTGATTGGGTGGGAGAGTACTCCCGCCCAAGGGACCGGGTCAGTGTAGAGTGAGTTAGCTGGTTTAGTCAAATTGATAAAAATGGAGGTTCGTTTTGTTTGTTGGTGGGAATGTAGGCTCGAAACCCGTGTGGAGGGGTGCAAGTTGCCCTTTGAGGCTGGGAGCGTGGCTGGCGAAAGGTGAGTATCGCTGAGGTGGTACCGGGCACGGGTAGTCGGCGTGGTAGGCAAGGGCATGGGGGGCGGGTTAGTGTAGTGGGCAGCGGGTGTGCCGGTGGTGGGGGGGCCGTGAGCGCCGTTAGCCACGTGGGCCAGTGTCGTGGGCACGGTGGACCTCGGAAGGGGCCCGGGGCGAGCCTGCACGTGTGGTTAGGGAGTTGCATGGGGCCGGTGTTTAGGGAGCTGGTAGGCTCGGAGGCAGTGTAGTGCCGGGGTGCATCGTAGGGGATTCGGCAGAGGGTGTGCATGCAAGGAGCCACGCGTCCGCCACGAAAACGGTGCAGGGCACGAGAGAAAATTGGAGGCGAGGCCCGAATAGTGAGGACACGACACAGGCGCGAATCTGGGTTTTAGAAGAATAGATTTTTAAGCGAGAGCGCGTTTTGAAGCCCCGGGTATTTACAGTTTAATGGATAGGTAGATTAGGAAAGTGTACCCCTCCGCATCCATCCTTACGTCTCGTTGTGGGCCGTGGACCACTTATGGGTTAGAGATCGCTGGATCTGGGGAGAGCATCCTGAGGTTCGTTGGTCCTCGACACAGGACGCTAGCTCTCCTTATTCCTCGGGAAGGGAACGTAGGGTTGGAGTAGCTGGCGACGATAGTTAGGCCGAAAAGGAAGATAAAGGGGGTTAGGGAGATTATATGTGGGGAAGTAGGGAAGTGAAAATAAAAAATTAGTTGGGGCTATTGGGATTTGACAAATTAAGGGAGTGGGTATGTACAGTGACAGGCAAAGGGATCGGTGGGAGGGAGACAGTAGCAGGTCGAGCCTCTTCTGTGTGGCCAGCACCACCGCACTCCTCCACAACCTGCACGCACGGAAAGAGGCCGGCCAAGTTCATGGCAGCTGTTGTTTTGCTGGCAAGGCTGTGCGGCCAAGTTATCGCTGGCCTGTTTTTAAGGCTGTGCCGGCCAACTTCGTTGCCTGTGTTTTGCTGCAGGCCTGTGCGGCCGGATCGTCCGACGGCTGTTTGCTGCGAGGCGGTGCCGCACTTATCGGCAGCTGTTTGTTTTTGCTACAAGGCTGTGCGGCCGGATCGTCTGCGGCTGGGCAGTTTGCTGAGACACCTGTGACGGACAGATTCGATCCTCCCGGCTTTGTGTTTGCTGCAGGACTTTTTTGCAAAGCGCATATGTTGCCTTTAACATTGCCAATGCCAGCCATGCCACCCTGCACCTCGTTCACACACACTACAACCAAGCCGCTTCAATTCTTGCCATTTGCCCCCCTTGTTCAAACTTCATGTGGCCCGGATCCGCAAGCACAAGATTTGCCAGCTGCGGCACTGTACTAGCTTGCGCAGCTAGAAACACGGGCCTGCAGTGGCGGCGCGTGCTACCGGTTTCTGTTGATCTTACTTTTTCTGCAGAGTCCTTGATCCTGGGCATGGTTTAGTGGTAAATTTGTAAGTTAAGGTGTTAGTTTGTTATTGTAAATATGAGTGGCCCCGGCATTCTGTCTAGCGCGGCAATTTATTTAAGTCGTCCGTTGTGGAGTGAGTTTGTTTAGTTAGTTCTCAGCTCAGGTTATTTATTTTTGGGGACACGAATCGATGAATGTCGACTCAGGGATCAGTAGGTAAAACTATGGGGAGAATAACATGATGGCACCGATAATTTGACGACTGGACGAGCTGTAAAGAGGGGAGGGTAAGTGTTAGGCTGTGGAAATTCGCATTACAGACCATAAAGGTCCGTAGGTGAGATTTATTTCTTAAAGTACATGTGTAGTTAGCCAAGCCATTGTTTAGAGGGAATTATGTGATTATTCGGTGCGATCTTTGAGTTAGGCTTTCGTGTTGTACCTTTGTTTTGAGCCAACCAACCAACAAACAAGCCACAGCCACAACATACCTTCCCAATCGTCGAAACTACATCACCGATCCAAACAGCGCCAGGCCATAGGACAGTGCCGAAAACTACTCCACCACTTACTTACGGCCTCCGCACACCTGTGGACACGAGCGTCGGGCTGTCTTCAGCGATACACGGCGAGCGCGAGTAAAGATGGGGTTTTTCCCGAGGAGATTCGGATCGGAATGCACACGCCCACATCTGATCCATCCATTAGAGAAGCGCGGGCGCTTGGCCGTAGAGGCCTGACGGAAATCGGATTGCAAATTTTGAAGGATCAGGAAGATACACGCCCCCTTTTTCTCCATCCAATCGGCGAGCGTGGCTCCGCCCGAGGTCGTTTGATCCGAAGAATTTGCATATGGTGGGTTCCTGAAGCAGATAAAAACGAGCGCAAGGCGAATCGGGGTAATGCGGTGGGGCAGAGTCGGGAGAGACGGAGCTCGAGCATATCGGTGGGGCAGAGTCGGAGACGGAGCTCGAGGCAGTATCGGTGGCACGAGAGATCGGGAGAACGACTCGAAGAGAAGTGGGGCAGACGGCTACGGAGGCGACCGCTGCGGAGGGAGATCGCTGAGGAAGCTGGAGCTCGGTCGTGACGAGGAAGTCAGCGACGAGGTCGGTTAATCGCGCATACTGCGGGATCTCGAGCATAGCAGCATACTCCGCTCCCAGAGCAAAATTCCCTGCCTTTTTTCCCCCGGCTGAGAAGAGTGCGCAAGGGGGCCCGTTCCCCATTTACTCAGAGAGTGCAAGGGAAACTGGGGGCGCGCCATGCAGCGACATTTTGCGGCTCGCAAGAGGGCGCGGGTAGGACCCTTGGTACTCGTGGAATGGCCGCTATCAACACACTCCATTCCACGCGCATTAAGGCCAGGGCCCAGTCTGAACTCCTTGATTTGAGGGTGTCTTTCTTTGCTTAGGTGTGAATGCGTGTTGTGAGCGTGTCTTGTAAGGTAGAAACTGTATAAGTGTTGCGAGTGTTCGCGTTTAGTCGTCGTAGCTCTGCGTTGCTTGCATTATTGTTTTTGTCTTAAATTGATATATGTGCATTGCTAATTATGGCTGTAAAATACGTGTATATTGTGTGCTCTGTGTGCGCGGAATAAATGTGCATTGTGTGAACTGTTTCATCACCGTTTCGCTTCGTCTTTTCTTATTGACCCTCCATTGCTCACGTAAAGGGTTCGTGTGGGTGCAAAACGCCCGTAATAATCTGACGGCGAGGTTCGAGATAGAACGTCGGTTATCCGATAGTAGGGAAGGGCGGCCAAGCGGCTCGTGTCCGGGAGTCGACTGCGCGAGGTACGATGCGGTTTACCATCGGTGGGTATTAGGTAGGTCGAGTTTGGCGAACAACCTAATCCTAGCGGGTGGCGCGATTGGCACGATTGTGGTGAGGTCGAAAGGCACCCGTGACTGGCTTCCGGCGTAGTTCCGGGAGGGTCACGACTGATTGTCACGTCGTGGGGCGAGTGCGCGATCCGAGTTACGTGGCCGTCCGCGCGACGGTTGCGCGAATTCGCACAATATATATTATATATATTTTATATATATATTATATTGTTGCGATTCTGGCCGTCCGCGTCGCTGGCCGCTCAGTCAAATGGCGGCAGCCTCGCCACCGGAACGGAATTCAGTCGTGACCTTCATCGGACAACGCGGAGCTAGTCACGGGTGGGGGTTTAACACTCACCATATGTGCAATTTCCACCGCGAGGATAGGGTTGCTCGCCAATTCGACTCCTAAGTAGCTGCGCGAGTGGTCGAACCGGCGATCGTACACGCCACAGGCCGATCCGGACACGAACGCTTTAAGGCGGTTCTTAACTTACTTAACTCTCAATTACTTAAAGCAAGCTGGTGTTGGCTTAGTAGGTTCGGGTGGCGGCTTGGGATCCTAGGGTCCTGAGTTTAAGCCCCATTGGCTGCTGAATTAATATACACCAGGAGGTTGACTCAGCCTGTCATCCTTCCGAGGTCGGCAAATGAGTGCCAGTGTATTGGGTTAAGGGGACACTGCATCAGGGCATAGCCGCGTCCAACAATGATGCAAACAGCAGCACAGGCTGCACTCGATAGAGGAGAGACTTACTAAAGAGCAGATAAAAAAGTACTCACCATTATTGCAACCTACTTCTAAGTAAACATATTACACATAAACCTGACACTATTGAAAAAGAACAACTATAAAACTTTATAACCAATTTCAAGTATATTTATGTTAATAAGAATGACCATTTTTATCCCCGCCACGTGGCGGAAGGAGATATTGTTGTCGTCCGTCCCGTCGTCCGGCTGGGCTTGGGCGTCAACATTTATAGCTGTGAGTGCTCATAAAAGATATACTTGAGAGATAACTCATAACTGTTCGCCATATCGATTTGAAATTTGGTCACACATGTACACCTGAAAAGAAGAACCTATTGATTTTGGGCGTGGCCGGATCCAAGATGGCCGACTGAGGCGGCCATCTTGAAAAAAAATGTTTCAATGGCGGGGGATTCCCCATCTCTGATGGGTATATTTTTAAAATGCAATCACGTTGATTGATCGTAGTTGATGAAGGTTTGTGGTCAATTTATTGAAATCGTATTGTAGTTTTGAGAAGAAGTTGCAAGTATTGTGGATGGACAGACGGACGATGTGCCATCCCATAAGCTTCCCGGACTACTTTACAGGTGAGCTAAAAACCATCCTTGAGAAATTATAACAAACGAACTACAGTTGGAAGCTGTCTGGGGCACAGCGACAATCCTGAAGAGAGCCTCGGCACAAACTTTGAGAACAGAAAACTTCACAGCTTGGTCATGAATCATCGTGACCCTTACTGAAATGAAGATGGATGCTTTGAGCCTGTCCTGAGAGCACTCCATTCCACATTCTGAACCCACATATGTAAATACCAATCAACGACACACACACACACACACCACACACACACACACACACCTGATAGGTCTTGTTTCACCTCCTGATGAACCCATACACGTGGAGATAAGCAGGCAACAACAGCATCTCCACATTCGTAGTATACACCACACTGCACAACTGCTCGGTGTGTTTCACCTCCCAACACCCCCCACAGGTGGAGATCACCACCACACACACACACACACACACACAACACACACACACACACGCTTGGCGATATTGGAATTTTCGGGAATCAGCGCGTTGGAGTCAGTGTAATACCGACTTCAGTACGTACTGTATACAACCAGAAACCTTAAGTAGCTTTCAACGAAAAGCAATGTACATTTATATGGATGTTTGGAGATGTTCACAAACACTTTTCTTTATAAATAGCTCAATGTGATGGGTGGAAAAAAAATTGCTGGTAATTTAGAAAATACGTGAATATGGCAAACAGCTCAGAAATCGGGCTGAAAGAAACTATATAAGATACGAGATGAAACTTTGCCACCACGGCACCATAAACAGGCATAGCATGTCCACACACCTGCAGAGAGTCCGTCGAGATCCAAATCTACCCATGGTTACCACGTCCGTGTGTGCTGTATACGTATCTTGCTTGTAGTAACTGTCGACTGCATATCCCGATCAGGACACAAAACTGTACTGCACAGTTCGGTAAGTGGCTTAAGCACTCAAGCACTCAAAGGAATGCCTGGCTTGGCAAGCGATTACAATTGCCGTCGATAAAATTATGCACAGGAAAGCCCATGCAGTGTCCGAGTTGGACAAATCAACACTTTTAGGGGAGTCGGAACTGCTGATACTTTCAATCTGGAGCTACATTTTTGAATAATGCTTAGTTTAAGAGATTTCTCTCGGGTATCATGTACCAAATTAAAATAAAGCCACAAGTGCTGGTGTCTCCATGTGTTTATAAGCACTGCAATATACCCAGCGATTTGTAGCTCTGATGAACAGGCATTCGATAATATGAGTGAGGAAAGTGAAAAAAATACTTTATGCGTCAAAAGGGGTGTTTTAATTAATCCAAACACTGAATTTTCACTCTTGCACTTCCTTGGAGTTTTCTTCGTATGCATGCAAAGTTTCAGGCTGCTAGTTTTGTGGTTTTGGAGTTATGGAGGAGAAACACACTGATGCACACACACACACACATACACACATACACACAATTTGCTTTGATTAGTATAGATAAGGCATTACAAATGTTTTGCTTTTTAAGCTTCATTTTGGCCTCCATGCATTCCATGTCGGTGGAGAGGGGACAATCTAAGGAAGGAATTCTGAATTGAAGGAAGCCACTCCCAGAAGTGAAAGATCCATGCCAACATTGTGCATGGAATTATATATATATATATATTATATATATAATATATATAATATATATATATAATATATATATATATATTGTTGCGAATTCTGGCCGTCCCGGTGCGATCGCCGCTCGACTCGAATGGCGGCCACCTCGCCACCGGAACGGACAATTCAGTCGTGACCCTCTCGGAACAACGCCGGGAGCTAGTCACGGGTGGGTTTAACCTCACACGATCGTGCCAATTGCCCACCCGCGCAGGATAGGGTTGCTCGCGCAAATTCGACCTCCCTAAGTACTGCGCAGTGGTCGACGGGCGATCGTACCAGCCACAGGCCGACTCCGGAACCGACACGCTTAAGCGGTCGTTCCGTGCTACAGTGATAATCGAGCGGTGTATGTCGACCTTTGACGGTTCGATTATTAACGAGTTTTAAACCCATACGAACCCTTACGTGATGCAAGATGGAAGTCAATAAAAAGAAGGAGAGCGAAGCGGGAAAACAGTTCAACAAGCAAGCATTTTATTTTACACACGACACAAAGCAAGCACGTATCCACAGCCATACAATTATGCAACAAACGCAAATGCAGAGTTAAAACCGAATACGCGTCACACGGCAACACTTAAAAACAATACTACTTTAACGGAGACAGGCGCCACCCACAGCTCATTTACACAACCCAAAGGAAAAAGCAAAGTGGCGACTTCCCTGTGGGCCGTCGAGTCCTCTCCCACGTCTGTCGGCGTGGTCGCGCCTGGCCCGACTCCGTGCCCTGGCGTGGTCGGCGAGTCCTCTCCGGCGTGCTTTGCGCGCGGCACGTGTTGGCCGCTCGACGCCACGGACGGGTTTCCTGCGCTATCTCACGCGGATAAAGGGGGGGGGAACCGTTGATGCTCGGGTCGGGAGAGGGAATGTCAGACGCTCCGTCCGCCCGGGGTCTCGGGACCGCACCGACAGAAGACCAGAACCAGACCACCAGCCAGAACGAACGACGAGACCAGCTCCAGGACGAAGAGGAAGAGCGCCCCGCCCGTGTCCGTCTTTCTAGACGGGGCTCCGCCCTTCGCAGTGAGGGGCTCCGCCGTCGCCCCGCCCGTTTTCGGGCCGCCTCCTTCGAGCTTCTCGGAGAAGCTCTCGAAGGGGGCTGCCTCTCGCTCTCCTCATCCACCGCCCCGTGCGGGGGCCGGGGGAGTCAGTTTTTGGCTCAGGGCCAGAGAATTATTCCCCAAAAAGAGGTCCCCACCTTTTCTCACTTTGACCCCGGCTCGGATCGCACTTCCACCACACCGAGCGCGGAGATCTGAACGGGAGAAACAGGCGGGAAAGCCCCGAGCATCGTTATTGGTTTTTGTTTGTTCCTCCGCGGAGATCGTAACGCACGGGGCCTATTGAATGGCGTGGTGAAGCTGTGGTAGCGTAGATGGTGAGGTGGCGTGGTTGTAGTGTGGTTGCGCTGTGGTGGGGATGGCGTGGTTGTTGAGATGCTGTTTGTTTGAAATAAAAGATAAACAGAAAAATGGCTAACTCAAAGCGTCGCAGCCCGGATGGATCACATAAATTCCCTCTATACAATGGTTTGGGCTAACTACACATGTACTTACAGAGATATCTCACCTGAGGGCCTTTATGGTGTATATGCGAATTTCACAACCGAACAATATATATATTTGTATATTGTAGATAATAGTAAATACAAGTCTGCACACCATTTATTTTTACAGCTGTCTGCGACAAAGGAGCAACTTGACAGAGAAACGCTGTTGAAGGAGGGACAACAAAGGTATGACTGGAATCTGCATTAAAAAACAAAACAAAACGAAAATACATTACACTTGGTGTTTCATCTTTACATTACATGAGTCTATCCTTAATTGTAAAACAAATTGCTATGTAAACTCATTCTATCCAGTGTGTCTTTGCTGAACTTTTCAAATGATTGTTGAGTCCTCACCTAACTTTTTTTCAGAGTGAACTGCCCAATCCTGATGTTCAACCCAATATATACAGATGTATTGAATTGAATACGCTTTTCTTTGTTTTTTTCTTGTTCGGAACTTCCAATCCAGCTTAACCACCCATTTAGTATGGATTCACATCCTATAGTTATTCTATCCTCTATAGTTTATTCTTTGCTCAGGCTAATTGTGTATTTTATACAGGGGATCTGTGAAGGAAAAGATGGAGGGGGCTGGGGTATCAGAATTAGAATGTACCAGAAAGTCTGGAAGGGGGAGGGTGAAAATTTTGCCGTTTTCCAGATACAACTCCTGAACTATTTGTATACTCTTATATCAGTGGTGGACATGCTAAGCCACCACAAGCGTCCTTGTCCTCACCATCTTCTGCATTAACATCATACTCAAAAAAAATTGTTAATTTTTCAATAAAATGTATATATTCCATTAAAATAGCACATACAGAAACTGACAGAAATAAATAGACACATGATTTTAAATTATTATTTTACATTTGAGACATTTTATCCATTTTAATACATACACTATATTTGGTAGAACTTTCCATTTGCAGATTTCAATGCTTTACTCTTTCAGGCATAGAAATAACGAGTTCTAAAATTTCTCTTGTGGGATTTCTGCCCAGGTTCACACAAAAGGTTTAGCAATTTCTGCCCATGATTTGGTTTCCTGGACTTTTTCCACAGCTCGATCCAATATGACCAGAGGTGTTCAATGGGATTCATGTCAGGAACGGACTTGGCCATGGAAGTCGCTTGATCCCATTTCTGTCCTGCCATTCGTTGTTCTTTTTTGGAGTGTGGCATGGAGCTCCATCTTCATGAACAGAATGTTGTTTTGACCATCTGACCAGTGGAGAAGACAGGGAGGAGTCCATCCTCAAGGATAGAAATGTATATCGTAGAGTTAATGTTGCCAACACACTCCACAAGCTCTGACCAACTAGCGCTCCAGATTGCTCCCCACACCATCACTGAAAAACCACGTGTTTGACAGTTGGCTGCAAATCGGTCCAAAGAGAACTCTTGACTGGGAAGTCTCAAGACCCATACGTGTCCACTGTCAGAAAATTGAGCAAATTGGGATCATCTGAAAAAATTGCAGTTTGCCAAAACTCCAAGGGTCTGGTGGCCATCTCGTCATCACTTTTTCTCCTTTGAATGTTGGCTGGTCTAAGAGAGGTTTTCTCCTCGCTGCTCTCCATAGTGACCAAGTTGATGAAGGTACCGCATGGCAGTTCTTGAGCTAACTTTGACCTCCTCTGCAACATATGTTGCCTTGCAACGGGGAGTTTTCTCAATCGACCGCTTGACAGCTCAGACACCTTTCTGAGGGCCCAGATCGACCAGAAACGGGAAACTGTGGATTCCGTGCCTTCGGTGGTGATTCACAATCACCCGATTGACCGTAGAAAGCAGAATGCCAAGGTTCTGAGCTATGTGGCGCTGGCTGACTGCATCTTCGATTTGCCAACAATTCGTCTCTTTTGAAAATGCGCAAGGGTCATGTGCTCCCTGGGTTAGAGGCATAGTTAATTGTCATACAGACAGGAACTTGTTTCTGCAATATATCGTTGAATGTTAGTACAAATCATGAGTAAAACTTGCTTTATGCAGATGAAATGAATATATTTAAGTTGTCTATTTACTTCTGTCATGTCTCTGTAATTAAACTACTTCAACTTACTTAAAGCAAGCCTGGTGTTGGCTTAGTGGTTCGGGTGGCGGCTTGGGATCCTAGGGTCCTGAGTTCAAGCCCCATTGGCTGCTGAATTAAATACACCAGGAGGTTGACTCAGCCTGTCATCCTTCCGAGGTCGGCAAAATGAGTGCCAGTGTATTGGTAAGGGGACACTGCATCAGCGGCATCGCGCGTCCCAACCAATGATGCAAACAGCAGCCACAGGCTGCACTCGATAGAGAGAGACTTACTTAAAGCAGCAGATAAAAAAGTACCACCATTATTGCAACCTACTTCTAAGTAAACATATTTACACATAAACCTGACACTATTGAAAAGACAACTATAAAACTTTCAATACCAATTTCAAGTAACTATTTATGTTAATAAGAATGACCATTTTTATCCCCCGCCACGTGGCGGAAGGGAGATATTGTGTCGTCCGTCCGGCTGTCCGTCCGTCGTCCGGCTGGCTGGGCGTCAACATTTATAGCTGTGAGTGCGATAACTCATAAACTGTTCGCATATCGATTTGAAATTTGGGTCACACATGTACCACCTGAAAAGGAAGAACCTATTGATTTTGGGCGTGGCCGGATCCAAGATGGCCGACTGAGGCGGCCATCTTGAAAAAAATGTTTCAATGGCGGGGGATCCCATCTCCGATGGGTATATTTTTAAAATGCAATCACGTTGATGAAGTTGATGAATCTAGTTGATGAAGGTTGTGGTCAAATTTCATTGAAATCGTATGTGTAGTTTTCTGAGAAGAAGTTGCAAGTACTTGTGGATGGACAGACGGAAGATGTGCCATCCCATAAGCTTCCGGAAACTTTACAGGTGAGCTAAAAACCATCCTTGAGAATATTATAACAAACGAACTACAGTTGGAAGCTGTCTGGGGCACAGCGACAATCCTGAAGAGAGCCCTCGGCACAAACTTTGAGAACAGAAAACTTCACAGCTTGGTCCATGAATATCGTGACCCTTACTGAAATGAAGATGGATGCTTTGAGCCTGTCCTGAGAGGATCCATTTCCAATTCTGAACCCACATATGTAAATTACCAATAACAACACACACACACACACACACACACACACACACACACACTGATAGGTCTCTGTTTCACTCCTGATGAACCCCACCTACACGTGGAGATAAGCAGGCAACAACAGCTTCTCCAATTCGTGTATACATGCACACTACTCGGTGTGTTTCACCTCCCAACACCACCACACAGGTGGAGATCTCACACACACCACACACACACACACACAACACACACACACACCAACACAACACACACACACACACACACACACAACACACAACGCGCGCGCGTTGGCCGATATTGGCAATTTTTCGGGAATCAGCAGGTTGGAGTCAGTGTAATTACGACTTCAGTGCGTACTGTATACAACCCAGAAACCTTAAGTAGCTTTCACCGAAAAGCAATGTAACATTTATATGGATGTTTCAGGGAGATGTTCACAAACACTTTTCTTTATAAATAGCTACATGTGGTGGGTGGAAAAAAATTGGCTTGGTAATTTAGAAAATACGTGAATATGAAACAGCTCAGAAATCGGCTGAAAGAAACTATATAAATACGAGATGAAACTTTGCCACACAGGCACCCATAACAGGCATAGCATGTCACACACCTGCAGAGAGTCCGTAGAGATCCAAATCTACCCATGTGTACCACTCCGTGTGTGCTGTATACGTACTTTGCTTGTAGTAACTGTCGACTGCATATCCGATCAGGACACAAACTGTACTGCACAGTTCGGTAAGTGGCTTAAGCACTCAAGCTCAACGGAATGCCTGGCTTGGCAAGCGATTACCAATTGCCGGTGTAAAATTAGCACCCGGAAACGCCCATGCAGTGTCCGAGTTGGACAAATCAACACTTTTTAGGGAGTCGGAACTGCTGATACTTTCAAATCTGGATTACATTTTTTGAATAATGCTTAGTTTAAGAGATCTCTCTCGGATTCATGTACCAAATTAAATAAAGCCACAAGTGCTGGTGTCTCCATGTGTTTTAAGCACTGCAATATACCCAGCGATTTGTAGCTCTGATGAACAGGCATTGGATAATATGAGTGAGGAAAGTGAAAAAAATAACTTTATCGTCAAAAGGGGTGTTTTAATTAATCCAAACACTTAATTTTCACTCTTGCACTTCTTGGAGTTTTCTCGTATGCATGCAAAGTTTCAGGTGCTCGGTTTTTGTGGTTTTGGAGTTATGGAGGAGACACACTGATGCACACACCAACACCACCACACACAACACACACACACACACACACACACATACACAACATACACACAATTTGCTTGATTAGTATAGATAGGCTTACAAATGTTTTGCTTTTTAAGCTTCATTTTGGCCTCCATGCACTTCCATGTCGGGTGGAGAGGGAGACAATCTAAGGAAGGAAGTCTGAATTGAAGGAAGCCACTCCCAGAAGTGAAAGATCTATGCCAACCATTGTGCGAGGAAAATATATATATATTTGTATATTGTAGATAATAGTAAATAAAAGTCTGCACACCATTTATATTTGCCAGCTGTCTGCGACAAAGGAGCAACTTGACAGAAAGACAACGCTGTTGAAGGAGGGACAACAAGAGGTATGACTGGAATCTATGCATTAAAAAACAAAACCAAAACGAAACATACATTACACTTGGTGTTTCATCTTTACATTACATGAGTCTATCCACTTAATTGTAAAACAAATCATTGCTGATAAAACTCGTTCTTATCCAGTGTGTCTTTGCTGAACCTTTTCAAATGATT
>CM068956.1:77059303-77086826 GCA_035128595.1 Eptatretus atami | reverse complement strand
CCTGAAGACCAACTCTCCACAAAAACCAACCGAACCACCAGCCAAGAGGAAGAAGAAGCGCTCGAGGAAGCCCTCCCGTGTCCGTCTTTTATCGCGCGGGGCTCTGCCCTTCGCCCCGCCCCGTTCTCGGCTCCACCTTCCTTCGAGAGGGTTCCCGAAAAGGGCGTGCCCTCACGCTTTCCCTCCACCCCGCTCCGTCCGGGGGCCGGGGGAGTCAGTTTTTGGCTCGGGGCCAGAGAATTATTCCCCCAAAAAGAGGCCCCTCCTTTACATGACCTCTGACCTTTGACCTGCATCGCCCCTCCTCCCACTCCAAAGCGCGGGGAAGTCAAACGGAAGAAACAGGCAGGGAAACCTGCGCATCCTCGCAGTTCCCTCCTTGGCGCCTTTGTTTGCCGTTCGGAAGCGGACGTAGTGGCGAAGATGTAGTAGCGTAGATGGTGGAGGTGGCGTGGTTGCAGTGTGGTTGGCGCTGTGATGGGGATGGCGTGGTTGTTGAAATGTTGTGTGTTTGAAATAAAAGATAGAAAAAGAAAAACGACTGCCTCAAAGCGTCGCAGCCCGGATGGATCACATAAATTCCCTCTATACAACGGGTTTGGGCTAACTACACATGTACCTATGAAGATATCTCACCTAAGGGCCCTTTATGGTGTAACGCAAATTTCCACAGCCGTAACAATACACACATATATATTATATATATATATATATATATATATATATATATATATATATATATATATATATATATTGTGGTTAATGCAGATATCATCGATAATAGTTGAGCTGCAACACGATATTGAACAGTATGAGGATAATACATTTTTGGAACGTTTGTACACGTTTGAGACGAGTATAGCAGACTAGCACAATATAGCTCATCTCTTATTATATTATTGTCTCAGTTAGCTTCTTAGGGAATAGGGTTGATGGAATCCTTACTAAATGATACAGTAATATGCTCCTTTACATGGGAAAGCACATCTATATCCAGCCACCTTCAAAAGCTCTCTACTTCTGATCAGCCCCCAAAGTGAGATAACCTTAGTTGAGTACCTTTCCCAACTGACCAACCTTACCTAACTTTTACATCATTCATTCATTCATTCATTTGTGTGCTCCATCGCCAACCAGTGATGGCAGACGGGTCTTCCAGATTAATGTCCTTCCAATGGAGGGTGCATACATTGGTGTATCGTCCTGCATGTGTAATACCAGGGTGACCGTTTATAGCTGTGTCGAGATTCGAACCTAAAATAAACAGCTCAAATGCGAGTGTCCAACCTCCAGGCTATCTTGTCAGCCCTGTATCTCATTAAAACAATCAAACTACTTCAGAAGATTAAATATAGGATAATACAGCAAAAAAGAAAATGTAGTTAAGCCTCATCTCAAACAAAAGAGTTTTAAAAACGTTTTTTTTTTAATAGAATGACTGTTTGCCCCTGGGAGGGCAATATGGTGTCCTCGTAGTGAGGAATGCTGGACTGATATCTAAGAGGTTGTGGGCTTCAATCGAGCTGAAGGCAGCAGTATATTGGGTTTGATATATAAGTTTCTGAACATCAAGCTCATCTCAGGAGAATTGTGATTATACTCTTAATGTCCCCAAAGCAGCTTGCGATGGGTGCTAAAAAGATGCTTACATAAAGCAGTGCTGCATAACCCTCTCCTCCAAACCAAACAGATATGAAGTACCTTACTATGTTATACCAGTCTCACACAAAACGACCATTGAACATATTATTCTCATTCAACTGTAATCGTGATCGTGTCTGAGATGAGCCTTGTGGTCTTTTGTTTGAATTTTTCTGAATTATTCTGAATTTTTTACTTGTAATTTTCATCCCCTCACTATTATCCTTGGAAACATACACTGTGCTTGAAAAATCCATAAACAAATGCAAGTCTTATGTCAGCCAGAATGGATGGGGATGGTAGACTTCTCTCCATTCACTATGGCTGGATATATTGATGGCTAACACTGTAAAACCACATCCTCAGATCTTGCACAAAGACCCTCCACTGCCTGCAGAGCAGAATCTCAAAAAGAAACGCAAAATTATCCTCGACTGTGATTCGCTGTCAGACACATCAGGGGGTGTTGAATTTGAGGTAAGCATCACCGTCTTCTGAAAAGTTAAGGCTTCGTATATTACTGTTATGGGTCATCTGTGAAAATACATATGATTAACAGGGAAGATAGCAGGTAATTGACAACGTTTTCAAAACTAATTGGTGAACTAAGTGTTTGATTGGAAATCAAAGCTCCTTTCTGTCTTCTCCTGTCTGCATTCTGGTCTTGCACTCTCTACTCTTTCCGTGCTCTATCCAACCCCCTCCCCACCAGGCTTCTGCAGGGTGCATGCCTACCATCAACCCCCTTCTGGTGAAACTCCGAAAATCAGAATCACTGCTCACCTCCACTCATTCATTCCTCTTGTCTCCCACCTGTGGAATCAACTTCCACATTCTCTTCAATGTCATTCTTCCTTTCAGGTTTTCAATACAGCTGTTAACCACCATCTCAGATCACCCCTTAACCCCCCACCCAAAACCATGATCTTTTCTACTCCCGTTAACTCTCCTCAAGCCCACCTCATTCCAATTTTCCTGTTTTACTTCCTGAGAATTTGCTTCTGTATTCATTTTGTCTACCACCTACATCGTCCCTTAGTCCTCATTCTTCCTAACATCCCTGATCTATGAAGTCACTCTCTTTTTTGTCTCTCAACCCTTTCCTCCTTCAAGACGTCTCTGACTCCTCAGCTTCTCTCCCTGGTTACTCCCTCCTCCAGTGTGATAGACCTGAGCCTCATCCTGGCGGCAGAGTTGCTCTCTTTATCAAAAACACTATTCCTCACTCTCTATGTACTGCCCTCACTCCCTCACACCTCCAGGAATACCTCTGGCTATGGCTTCCCCTCCACTCCCACCTCTTGTTTATACAGTGCTTATAGAAAGTCTACACCCCCTTTCTAAATTTTAACCTTTTGTTGCCTTATAGCCTGGAATTAAATTGCATTAAATCAGACTTTTTCCACCTTTATTTACACATTGTAACCCACAACTTCCAAGTGAAAAACAAATTCCACAAATTTCAGAAAATTAATTAAAAATACAAAACTAAAATATTGTGGTTGGAGAAGTGTAATAACAGCAATTGTAAATTAGCTCAGGTATAACCAATCACCTTCAAAATCACACAAGTTAATTGGCCTGCACCTGTGTTAAATTGTAGTGATTCTGATTATTACCTCCACCACCAAAGATGAAGGAGGTTATGTTTTCACCCCTTTCTGTCTGTTTTTCTGTTTGTTTAAGTGATTCTTCACCATTGAGAGATAAGGCCAAAAAGGATATATAGCATGATATCTCAAAAAGTTGTGGACAGATTCGGATGAAACTTGGTGAACATGTTGGGTGTGTGTGACAAGGAAGAAATGATTCAATTTTGTTGAAGATCTGGATCCGGATCCAGATCTGATAATTTTTTTTGTGATTCTTCACCATTGAGAGATCGGGTTAAACCATGATATGTAGCATGATATTTCAAAAATGTATTGGACCAGGTATGTTCTCATGGATCAGGTATTACAGGGTGGAGGTATGCTCTCTACCGAGTGCCCTTCTAGTTTCAGAATAAAATCATCTGTTTCTGTGGGTTTCCTCTGCTGGGTAGTGTATTTCATTGCAAAGACTCAACCATGATAACCAAGGACCTTTCAAAAGACCTCTGGGATAAAGTTGTGGAAATGCACAGATCAGGGGATGGATATAAAAATATTTCAAAGGCCTTGAATATCCCTAGGAGCATAGTCAACGCAATCATTAACAAGTGGAAGGCGTATGGTACCACCAAGACCGCGCATAGATCAGGCTGTCCCTCCAAGCTGGATGACAAAGCAAGGGGGAGACTGATCAGCCAGGTCACAAAGAGGCGAATGGCAACTTCAAAAGAGCTAAATGCTTTTATGGCAAAGACTGGGCACTGTGTGCATGTGACAACAATATCCCAAGCACTCCACAAGTCTGGCCTGTATGGGAGGGTGGGAAGAAGGAAGCCATCACTTGAAAAAGCCCACCTTGAGTCTCGTTTGAGGAACGTAAAGAACAACTCAGGCGATTCTGAAGCCATGTAGCACAAAGTTTTGTGGTCTCACGAAACCAAGATGGAACTTTTTGGCCTAAATGCAAAACGTTATGTTTGGCGCAAACCCAACAAAGCACATCACCCAAAGAACACCATCTCTACTGTGAAGCATGGTGGTGACAGCATCATGTTGTGGGGATGTTTCTCATCAGCAGGGATTGGGGCACTTGTTAGGAAAGAAGGTAAAATGGACGGAGCAAAATACAAAAAAATCCAAGAGGAAAACATGCTGCCCTCTGCAAGAAAGCTGAAATTTGGACGGAGTTCGCGTTTCAGCATGATAACGACCCGAAGCACACAACCAAAGCTACACTGGAGTGGCTAAGGAACAAAAAGATAAATGTCCTCAAGTAACCCAGTCAGAGCCCCGACCTAAATCCAATCGAGAATCTGTGGCATGACTTGAAGATTGCTGTCCATCAACACTCCCCACGCAACTTGACTGAGCTTGAACAGTTTTGTACAAAAGAAAGGGCAAATATTGCCCAATCAACGTGTGCAAAGTTGGTAGAGACCTATCCCAACAGACTCACAGCTGTAATTACTGTAAGAGGTGCTTCCACCAAGTATTAACTCATGGGATGAACACTTATCCAACCAAGATATTTTAGCTTTGTATTTTTCATTAATTTTCTGCAATATGTAGAATTTGTTGTTCACTTGGAAGTTGTGGGTTACAATGAGTAAGTGATGATGAACAAAGTCTGATTTAATGCAATTTAATTACAGGCTGTAAGGCAACAAAATGTGAAAATTTTGAAATGAAGTGTGGACTTTCCAGAGGTACTGTATGTGTATTGTGCGTCCACCAAACAGTGATGACTCCATTTATATCTCGCTCACCGAAAACATGGACCAACTTCTATCCACTCATCCCAACTCACTTCCTCATAATGTGGTGACTTCAATTGTCATCATGGCAGTTGGTTGGGTGTGGGTACCTCTCTCACCTGTCATGGCACTTCAGCAAAGGACTTCTGCGACTCATTGAGATTGACACAATCTGTCAACTTCCCGTCCCGGATCTCAGCCAACGGTACTCCATCTCCTCTGGATTTGGTTTTGACAAAGTTCCTTGCAAATGCCTGCTGTTTTTCTTCTACTCCAATTGGTTCATCTGACCATATGCTTGTTAAAGTGGTCATCACTCTGGCCGTTATGAGAGAACCACCTCAGCACCGAGGAGTCTGGCATTTCACTCAGGCCGACTGGTAGGGACTTCAAGCAGCCATCAAACTTCCACACTGGTCTCCCATTTCTACTCTCTCTCTGACATAAATTCATCCTGGGAAGTTTTCCAAAGAAATTTGCTCTCTCATGCACAGATTTATCCCATCTCAACTTCATTTGTCCTACCCTTCCTCCTGCGCATGGTGCGCTGAAGCTTGTGGCGAGGCAGTTGTGCTGAAACAATTTGCCATTGCCTCATGAAAGGCAAATCCAACTGAAGGCAATCTCAGTTCCTTCCACAAAGCTTAGAACAAATGTGTCCACCATCAAGACAGCCAGGAAACAACATCTTTCTAATCTCAAATCTGAAATCACAAATCTGTCTCCCTCCTCCAAATTCTGGTGGTGTCTGGTAAAGTCTGTTTCTGGTATATGTTCCTCCTCTATCCCCTCCCTTACCTCAAATGGTTGCACAGCTGACACTGCATGTAAAAAGGCTGAATGCCGAAACTCTATGTTTGCTTCTCAATCTTGTGTCCCAAACCCATCGCTTTCCATACCCACCTTACCCAGTCACACACATACTCCTGGACTCTGTGTCCTTTTCTCCTGACAAGGTGGAGAGCTTGCTGTCAAACCTTGACTCTGATTCTGTAACTGGTCCAGATGGCATCAACCCACATATCCTAAAAACCTGCTCTGCTGCTCTTGCTCATCCTTTCACTGTTCTATTCAACCTCTCTTTTGCTCAATGTAATCTCCCATATTCTTGGAAATCAACAATCATTATCGCTCTGCATGAAAAAGTTTCAAAAACAGACCCCTGCAACTACAGACCAATCAGCCTGCTCCCAATCATCAGCAAGGTCATGGAATCCATCATAACTTCTGACACTAAATCCTTCCTCTTCTCAAATGGCTTGATTTTCGATCATCAAATTGGATTCAAAGTCACTCTGCCCTGAGCATGATGCTTCTGCATTCCCAACAATGTATGGAGGTCCTAAATGTCAAACATGAGATAAGAGCCATCTCCCGAGACATATCGCGAGCTTTTGATATGGTCTGGCATCCCGCATTGCTCACCAAACTCTTCTTATGGTATCCAAGGCAATCTCCACTGAAGACTTGTGAACTTCCTCTCCTGTCACATTCAACACAAGGCCCTTCATGGCTCCCTCTCATCTCCACTTTCTTTCCAGGCTGGAGTTCTTCAAGACAGTGTTTTGGGCTCTGTGTTTTTTCTGGTTTTCATCAATGATCTCTCGGACTCCCTGGAAAATCCTCTTTATCTTTTTGCTGATGATTCCACCCTTTGCCGTACCATCTCTCATCCCTCGGATCGGCAGGCAGCAGCCTCCTCACTCTCTGCAGACATGGATAAAATCACAAGCTGGTCAAACACTTGGAACATGTCTTTCATTCCTGAAAAAACCTCTCACTCTCACTACATCTCTCCGAAAGGACTGTTTGGAACCCCCCCCCCCCCCCCCCCCATCTACTTTCTCAACAATCCTCGTGAAGAAGTCCTTTCATTAAAGCATTTGGATCTCACTATCTGCCATGCATCTTTCCTGGGAAAGCCACATTTCCAACCTGGCCTCCAAAGCCAGTTGCTGACTGGGCATCCTCTGTAATTCAAAGTCCTTCCTTGGTACACCTGAGCTCCTGACCACAAACAAAGCTTTCATCCACAACCTGATGGAGTACTGCTCTTCCGTCTGGGGTGATGCTCTTGCCTCATACCTAGCTCGGCTTCATGCTGTGGAGACCAAGCTTTTAGGATCATTGGTATCTCCCTCGATGAAGCTTGACTCTTTCGGTCTCTCACTCTCTCACTGTAGGCAGTTCGGTGATCTTTCTGTCTTCTACCGTCTCCTCTCTTGCCTTGCCCCCCCCCACTCTGTCTATGCTCTGTCCCCCCTTTATTTCCGCAGGGCACTCAAGGTCCGCCAGCAACCCCCTTCTGGTGAAAGTGCCAAAATCAAAAATCACTGCTCACCTTCACTCTTTCATTCCTCCTTTTTCCCACTTCTGGAACAAACTCCCACACACTTCAATCCCACTTCTCCCTCCAGCTCTTCAAAACAGCTGTTCACCACCATCTCATATCTTCCCCCATCCAAAACCTCGATCTTTTCTACCCCCATTAAGCCACGCAAAACCCACGTCATTCAAATTCCCTGTGTTCCTTCCTGAAAGTCCCTGTCATGTCCATCTTGTTTACTCCGTGTACCCCGCCCCATCCCTCTCCCTTCCACAGATCTCTGAATGTCTCTGTTCCTCACTGTTTTGTGCTTCCCTCTCCCACCCCTCTTGTCTCCTGCTCCCCTTGTTATATGTTCTGTGTGTTCGCTCTTATACGAGCCTCGACAATGTATACAAAAAAACCCCTGCTGATGTGTGTTTCCCCCTCTCCTTTTGCTGTTCATTTTGTTCATTTGCATCCTGATCCATTCTATATGATGTTTTCGCTCCTCCACGAGCCTCGGCTCTGTGTTAAAATTAAATAAATAAAGACTGTTAGAAGTTATACATTGAAGGATGCACCAGGATTGGCTTCATTTTAAGGTGAAATGAAGTTATGCGAGCATTGTCTACAAGTCTAGTTAGGCTTGCATCAAGAATACTAGAATGGCTTCTGGTTCAACATTGAGGAAATAGAATGTTGCCAGGTTCAACTTCAACTTGGAAGAACTACAATAGTTCCAAGGTTGCTTTCCTTATGAGAGAGGATTAAACACGAACAGACCTGTTGATATGAAAATGTAATTTTAAAAATTGCCATATTTGCTGAAAGTTTTTTGGGAAAAACTAAATTAAAATTATGTTCATTTCCACAAATTGATGGATGTAAATGAACGGTTTTCATGTTAAAAAATAAAGCTGATGAGTGTAAGTAAATCCTCTTATTCATATCAATGAACAATGGTAAATTCTGTCTGTAAATGTGCTTCCAATCCATTCACATCATGAAACTGATCCATCAGATTAGGGATTCAACTGTTTAACTGGTCTCCTGGTTGCAACATTGCTGAGGTGTGGCGATGCCGCTGATGCATTGTCCCCCATAGATTGCAATGGGGAAGGAATTTAGAATTCGGCCACAGCACCAGAACACAATGACCTACTTTTCTAAAGGTACAGTGAAGTTATTAATTTACACAAGGGAGATTACCTTTTTAACATCCACTGTGATGGTGATGTATGTGACATCCAGCTTGTGTAGCACCAGGATACAGTCTCTGGTCAGGTCCCATTCTGTTGGGAATTAAACCCAATCTACACAGGTCAACAGAAGCAAGGACATTACTTCCTCTGAGCTATCTCACCATCATGATTGTGTTGACATAAATCTACACATATGGAGGGAGGTATAGCATGGCAGGCAACCACTAAAAGGATGTTTCTCATGTTTGAAACACTTTTGTAAGATCTCTGCACTGATTTGGAAACCTTGAGAATTGATGGAGTTTTTATGTTTGTGAAAAGCTCAGTGTTCAACATTGTCAATGTAAATGATAGACCATGAAATCTCTCCTAAATTTCAGCATTCCCTGATCTTACACCGTTTGACTCGTCATTGCAGCTCACCTGACTCGGCACACTCAGCAATGCTAATTTGAAGTCAAATTCACAGCTTGGCTTCTAAATTCACAACTCCGCAAACTTACCATTCATGTTTTATGAATGCATGTCTCATGCATGTCTCATGCATTTACTTATTATTATCCCTCCCCATACTGTGAAAACACACCTTTGGTATAATTGTTTTTTTCCTTCAATTTCAACAGGTTTTGCCGTGTGATCAATTTGCAGAAAAATCATATAATAACAAATTATGTTATTAGAGGTCGCAGCATATTGTGCATGCACTCGTGTAAATGTAAAATCTAATGTATGATATGGTCGTCCTGTCTTTAATAAATGCTTCATGACAATTTCCAGTACGATTATAATTTTAAACAAACTTTTTATTAAAAATTGTTTTTTGGACATCATGAAATGTAACAAGGAATAGCAAGGAATTTTTATGCAGGATGAGGCCATTGGGCCCATCATGCCTGCACTACACCAACACCAGACCACACATCCATCTCAGGCCACAAACCCAATCTTAATGGGGAGATAGGGGAGGTGCCATAAATATTTAGATTAAAAGCATTTCTTTTATTACAGCGCGTGCGCTGTATTCATTGCACCGAGTTTGAAATGTCCCGGCGTCGTCTACCACGTCTCCGTGGGTCCGGTGTCCCCCGTCCCCCCCCCCCCCCCCACGTGCCTCAAGACAGCCAATGACGGCCGTCCGGTAGATGCAGTGCGTAACCTCGACGGAAATGGCGACAATTGACGGAAATACCCGAGTATTTCAATGGAAATTTGTGAAACAATGTGTTATATATGTGAAACCATTTAATTTATTGCTTGACGGAAAAAAAACAAAGAAACGCTCCCCCCATGTACGAACGAACGAAAGACGTCATTTCCGTCCACCATGGCATTTCGCGCCGAACGCAGAAAGCTAAGATCTTCTTATGCCATCATTCTCTTTAATATTAGCCATAAACAAGTGTTTCGTCATGCATTAGTAGTTGAAATTTACTTACAACAAGAACGAAAAATAATCTCCTCAGGTTCAACAAGAACGAAAAAAAACCCGAAAACATCACGTGCAGGACAAGACCAATCGAGCTGAAGGAAACGATACTGTAACTGCACTGCTCCTGATTGGTCAAAGGACACCACGTGTGTTGTGTGGGCGGTGTTATGCACGAGGATTCCAGGCGAAGTTCTTCTTATGCCATCATTCTCTTTAATATTAGCCATAAACAAGTGTTTCGTCATGCATTAGTAGTTGAAATTTACTTACAATCATTCTTTTGGGCCTCCTGCCATGCTGTATCGAACGATTTCATTCCCTCTGTTATATATAAAGGTGCTTATCACAATAATAACAAGATTTTTACATTTCAAATATTAAGTTAGCTTTTTAGTTGTTTTTCAACTGAAAAAGCATAAATTGCATATTTTAACATTAGTGTACTCATTTGATTCACCACACGCGCGTGCTATTGAAGGATTTCACTTGTTATTACTACAAATGTTTTTTAATTGTTTGTTTCATGTTTTTTATGTTTTGTTTTTTTTGGATGGGAAGGGCTTGAAGACAGACCCTCTCACAGACATTGGGAATGATACCCTCACACAGACATGACAATCACGACACATGTATACTCTCACATATCCACACTCAAGTTACCTACAAGACCTGCCAATATCCATGAACCCCTCTATCTCCAATGCTTCTAGGTACCATCTAATTCCAATTTAAACCTATCCACTCTTTCTACTACCACGACTTTTCCAGGGAGACCATTCCATGCTTTAACTGCTCTCTGAGTGAAGGACCCTTGCCTTATTACTGTCTCAACACTCCTCTTCTTTACTCTCAAGCTCTGGCCCCTGGAACTGTCATTGTCTATTCTGCTGAAAAAGTTTTCTGTACTTTGGTTTGATAAATAATCTAATTTTCTGTTGTACTAACAGCTTTAATTGTGACACTGTGTTACAAACAAACTGCCAGGTGAGTGATAAGCAAGCATGTTGATAGGGAATGTATGGCTTATGTACACCTTGTGTGTTCCTGTGTTTCTCCTGACCCACTTACTGGTCTGACACTAGACATATGAAAAAAGCACTTACGACATTGTCTCACACCATTGTGGAGGCAATACGAAGGACATTACATCAAAGAAGATGCGCAGAAGAATGACAACGGTGAGTCATTGCATGCACCAGCAGAGGAAATAATCATATTGTGTTGTTCTGTATGGTGTTCCCATCTGAGCAGTGAACATGCATGACCTTGGGTTTCCAAATTAAAATTAATTTGTATATGCTCAAATTGTCTATTGTGAACTAACGTCCTTGTAACTCATAGAATGTATATGCATGATAAGGACGTTAGTTGACAATTGACAAAATCCTAATGTTCTTTTGCTACAAGGAATATATGTACAAGCCTTGAAGAATGAAAAACTCGTCTTCATGAAGGCGTGTTTATCTGTGTCAGTGAACAGGTAGAACAATGGATGGAATTAACAGAACGTTGATCAAGGTATCCCAACCGCCGTGGCAAGCAGGGAGAAACTGACTTTTCGGGCATCAATCCTTCATCGGAGCAAAAGACAGGGATGAAACATCCTGAAATGTCAAGCCTGAAACATCAGCTTCTCCTTGCTTCCCATGGTGGTTATCATGCTTCAATCAACGCTCTGTTGATATAACCATTAATTAACATGTATATGTGGGAAAAAATACATGCCCAGACCAGGAATCGAACCCAGGTCCCCTGGTGAAAGAGGACCTGGGTTCGATTTCTGGTCTGGGCATGTATTTTTTCCACATATACATATTAAGTTTGTTTCCCTGTTTATTTATGATTGCATTATGACACCCCCTGTGGCGAATAATAGGGAACATGGATTTGTTCCCCCATGCGGGGAAGCCCTCTCGTGGACAGGCCCTTACTGCTCCTATGGTAGGCAGTGAGTGCCCCGGAAGCAGCGGGGAAAAGAGAGTGGCATATATATGTGGGAGAATTGTGTGCCCAGCCCATGAGTCACCCAGATAGCTCAGATGGCAGAGCACTGGTACGGCTCACCAGAGGACCTGGGTTCAATTTCTGGTCTGGGCATGTATTTTCCCCACATATACATATTAAGTTTGTTTTCCTGTTCATTTATAATTGAATCCATTAATTGTATGTACAAACCTCAGCCTAAGATCACTGTTGTGCATGAACCAGGCTGTCTAAACATAAAAAGGATGAGCGTCTCAGCACCCCATTTCTTTACTTCTAGAATGCGAATGCTTCAATCCGGTAAAATATAATATGACATCAAGTTATCCTCCAAATGTAACCAGCAAGGGTTATGGACTTTGTTCCATAGCAAATTGCAGCCATTGTCTTATTTCTCTGAATGTACAACGACTTGCCCATATTCAGCGACACCATAAGTGCATCACACTCTTCTTGTGGCCTAGCATTGTCTTCCTTTCTTTCCTCCACTGTTGATTTCCGCACTCTTCCTTGTATCCCTCTGTTATATTTTTATTTTGATGCAAAATAGATGTGCAAACCAATCTACTGCCCCACAGACACAGAAGGTGATGGAGTTGGATCTCTTTGATAAACTCTTTGCTAAAGATAAGATGACAGCGAGTTTGAAACCACACAAAAAGCTACAAAAGGTAAGGATCACAAACTTTTCATTTCACACAGCAGAGAGGTCTGCATCATAAAATGCACCATCCTTTGACAGGGTGGGGGACTTAAAGCTGGTCATCCTGTCTTTAATAGTTTGGATGGAAAGGTCCTATTCAAGTTAAATTTTGAACAAGAACAAGCCAAAGGCCAACACACTGACCATTCACATTTACATTCTAACAGTAGATTAAGTAAAATGGGAGATGCAATTTCGGCAAAAGTGTTAAGTGCCTGGTAAGTAAAATATGTTGTGTAGGATACTATATACATGAGTAAATGAGTTGTAGATGTGATAGGCTTGATGGACCTTTTCCAGTTTCCTTGTATATGCACTGCGATTCAAGTACTGTGGTCATTTAAACATCGTATTGTCAGATGTTAGCTCGGTTACTATTGTACGGCTTTGTCATTTGGTAGCTCGCCTGTCATATTTGTGGTTAAAAGTGTGAGAATGTAAACAGCTACTACACTGTATCATTGTGAAAAAGTCATGATGAGAATATGATCTCCCTCAGGGTAAGAAGCCAGTGGCAAGCAAGTGCAAGACGTCATATATGCCAACCAGCTTCCTGGTTCGTCAGGCCAGGAAAGATAGCAGAGGTCCTATTGACTGGTTTGACTCAAGCGACGTGTTTTCATTCAGGCCAGAGGACTAATGACAGATAAGTGCAGTATGCCATCTGGCTTGTCCATAACCTTAAAATATCTTGCTTTTCTCCTGCTAAGTATTACCATTTAATCTGCATTTCACTTGATATGAGGCATGTCTGTCTCGATTGCTTTTCTTTAGCATCTCTGAATGCATTAGTTCTATTTCAACTTTGAACACAAGCCACAAACTATGTTTTCATCAGCACTTTTGAAGTTATTCATTACAAATTCCCCCTTTGTTAATTTTATGAGCACGTTGCAGATTCTAGTTCATTATACTTGAATGAGTAGCTCATTAATTGAATTACTATCCAACTCCCAGTACCTTCACTACCTTCACTCAAATGGCCCATAAGTTGGTGCAATGTTGAGATAAGTAAATCTGTGTTTTGTAAACTATGCAGTGCATCACCATGCAACAGATGCTGTAACCACCAGGAATGTACAATCTCATAATGTGTTGCTCTGTAGGAACATGGGAAAGACATTTTGGGAGGAATGTGTCGTGATAAGTTTCCCCAAGCTGTCATTGATGTGCAACATCGGTCTACAATGCCCTTTAAGGCAATTTTGTTTGTCGAAGAGGTTTTGGTGGTTGTAATGTACTTGAGGGACGAAAATGTTGTGCATTTGTTCTGATGGGGTTGCTTTGTACCTTGTGTTGATATAAAGAGTTTCACAGACTCCCATTTGATTATGCCTGGTGTTGGCTTAATGGTTTGGGTGATGGGCTTTGGATCCTTGGGTCCTGAGTTCAAATCCCGCTCAGCTGTTGAATTAATACCAGGTGGGGTTAACTCGGTCTGTCATCCTTCCGAGGTCGGCAAAATTAGTGCCAGCATGCTGGTATACTGTGTCGGAGTGGCGACCCATCCAGGAATGTACCGAATAGCCAAGGAGACTGCTTCGGCAGCACCAACGCTCTGCACAGAGTATGGTCCCAATGGAATGGAATGGAACGCTCTGCACAGAGTATGGTCCCAATATCCTCCTCCTAATTTGATTGAGCACAGCAATAAATGGGGATGCATGATGGGTAAGATCACAAACTAAGAACCTAATGTACCTACTTGTAAACATTTCAAAACGAGATCAGCTTTCCACAGACATTCATTTACAAACATCCGACAAAACTTGTGTGCACATGGGCAGAAAATCATACAAAGTCCCAAATAAGAAGTAAAAGTTTTGGAATTTATTAATTTGTCTGTGATGATTTTCATGAAGGTTAATTTGTGGGTTCGTTGCTTGAGATGATGCGGAGGCTTGAGAAAAAGCCAACTGTTAATATAATCCATTAATTTTTGGCATTCCCTGATCTTACACCGTTTGACTAATCCATTAATATTTAGTACCCATGGGAGAGGAGTAGAACGCTCTGAACATTGTTCTGCGAAATAAGCAATGCTATTATATCTCATAAAGAGGTTGGGATTCCATATCACAATATCTCACAGTACCAAAAGCACGTAATTATGCATCTTTTAGTTCATGCAATCTGAGATAGGACAGGATGAAAATAAAACCACCGAGAATGAGACAGAATGGTGAAGTGTTCATTAAAGTTAACGGTAAAGTGACGTGTACATTAAAGTTACCAGTGTTGGTGCATTTCATTTACTTGAAGCAAACTATGGGAGTCTCATAATCTTTTTGAGCTGTTGTGTAAAGAACTTGGAGCAAGAATCAAATTTATGTGGCAAACCACAATATCCTTCGTTAAATTATTTAAACAACCATGGCATTTTAAATTGAACCATGAACTACTAATGGGAAAGGGTTTTCAAAAGGTTTCGCTAGTACTCCAGGGGCCTCCGTCTGGCCATCCCCCAGGCAGATGCCTGGCCCACCCCCATCTCCTTGAGATACCAATCAACCTGCTGCAACTACAAGGCACGTGGTCGGCCCGTTGGCCTCCTCCACGCAAAGCTCCCTCGCTGAGATAATCTGGTGAGCAGGATCAGCATCAGGAAAACGAGCCACATGTCCATACAGCCGCGGCATCTTTCTTTGAATAATGTTTGGCCCTACACAAGACACTAACTGCGTGTGTGTGTGTGTGTGTGTGCACGTGTGTGCGCGTGTGCGTGTGTGTGCGTGCGTGCGCGCGCACGTGGTGTGTGTTTCGGGTTATAGAAGATTCCGCCATTATAGGTATGTACCATCATTTATATCAACTTGTCTTTAACGCCACCATCATCAACATCACCATCGCATTATTGAATGAAGTTTATCATCATTATTGTTAAAGGTAAATTTAATAACTCAAGAAAATAAACTTTATTTTATGTTATTCATACAGGAAAGTAAACCTGGTGTTGGCTTAACGGTTAAGTTGCCTGACTTAAGATCTTCGGGTCTTGAGTTTGAGCCTCTGTCATTCCGTTAAATAACACCAGGTGGGTTGTCTTAGTCTGTCATCCTTCTGTGGTCGGAAAAATGAGTATCAACTTACTGGAAACAGGGGGCACTGCATCAGTGGCACATCCATTCTCAAAGCAATGATGCATCCAGTATCAACAGGCTGCATATGAAATAATAACAATTCAAGAAAATAAGCTTTATTTTATGTTCTTCATAACTCTTTTATTCATGAAAATAATCACACAAAAACAATGCACAAACATGTTAATTAAGGTTCCAGTTTGGACAAATTTTAAAGTTGAAGTCTCTAACCCTAATTCCCCATTACCTCCTAAGTTTGTGGATTTGCAGTTCACGGGGATTTTCAAGAAGGTAACCCCCGCGAACGGCAAGGCCCTCCTGTGTGCGTATACTTGAACACTCCGTGGGTTATCGTGTTCTTTGAACTCTAGTTTTATTCATGTTCTGATTTGTGTTCAAAATATAACATTCAATTTAAATACGTTGTTCCTCGATCACAAACTGATTATCATAAACTGATAAGACAGACAGAATGACGGACTTGAACCAATTGCTTAACCCCTCTTTTCACTTTGCATGAGCTGGGTAAAAAAGTGCATAAATTGATCCGCTCAAATACAGACCTATCAGCTTACTTCCAATCATCATCACGGTCATGGAATCATCACAGTTGATATGAAATCTTTCCTTTTCTCAAACAACCTCATCACCAATTTGGTTTCAGACAAGGTCACTTCACCTTGGACATGCTGCTTCTACCTACCCAACAATGGATGGAGGCCCTCATTGTCAGATATGAGATCAGAGCCGTCTCTGGACACATCTCATACTTTTGATACACTCTGGCAATCCTGCATTGCTCTCCAAACTCTCTGCCTATGGCATCCAAGGCCAACTCCACTCATGGCCTTCTGACTCTTCCTCCACTCTCATAGCTAACGTGTGGCACTCGATGGAATGCTTTGATCTCCTCTCCCTGTCAAGGCTGGAGTTCCCCAAGGCACTGTTCTGGGTGCAGTCCTATTCCTGATCTTCATCATTGATCTCTCTGACTCTGGAAAATAGTCTATCTATTTGCTGATCACTTCACCTTCTGACATCCCTCATCCTTCAAACAGGCAGGCTGCAGCCTCTTCCCTCTCTTCAAAACTTTCAAAAAAATCACAAGCTGATAAAACACTTGAAATATATCTTTCAATCCTGACAAATCTCACTCTCACTCTCTCTCTCTCTCTCTGAAAGGACTGTCTGGTAAACCCCTCCTATCTACTTTCTTAACAGTCCTCTTAAGGAAGTTCAGTCAATCTAACTGCTGGGTCTCACGATCAGCCATGATCTTTCTTGCACAAACCACATTTCAAAGTTGGCCTCCAAAGCCAGCCGCCAACTGGGCATCCTGCGTTGTCCAAAGTCCTTCTTCGACACACCTGCACTCCTATCTACATACAAAGCCTACATCCACAGGCTGATGGAATACTGCTCCCCACTTTGGGCTGGTACCCCTGCCTCACACCTTGCTCTGCTTGATGCCCTCAAAACCAAGGCCTTCAAGTTTATTGGAATCTCCCACGATGAATCGGAGTCTATGGGCCTATCACTTCACCATCACAGACAGGTCGGTGGTTTCTCTGTCTTCTACCACCTCCTTTCTGCTCTTGCAACCTCAGCCTTGAATCATTATACAAAAAAATGAAGTCAAAAATGTAACTAAAGCGTTTGTCTTCTGACACTTTATTTTGACACCAAACTTGATGAGGTTTATAGCAATTTGAAATGACCCATTTGTTGACCACCCCCTGACCCTTAGATTAGTCAGCTGTTTAAGTCACCTTCGGATTCTTATTCTTTGGGTCCAAATTAATGGGACCATGTTGAAAAATCGCTTTTCACAAGTGTGGCTATCGAACTCTGAATGATTCATTGGGTCCTCGTCTCCACGACAGAACACTCCAAATACCAAAGACATCGTCTTCATGACATCACTTTTCTCTCCACACTCAGCAGGGCAACTGAGAAGGAATTTCCTCTTTCTCATTGATGCTGAGGCATATCCGCAGGGTTTTGGGGTGAAATAACACATCTTCAAAGTTCTGACTGAATCATTTATTCCTCGACAGTGCCACACTGTGCATGCGCAACCGGGTAAGACAAATAACACGTCAAAACTCCCTCCCTCCCCAAAGAGGTGTAGAAGGTACAGAAATCATAAGTTTAAATGCTCATGTCTAGCAGGATGGCCTTGAGGTATGCACATTTGCCTCTCAGACCCAGCTATAAACTGTCATCCCGGTGTTTCACAAGCAGGGTGATTCATCAGTGTGTGTGCCATCCCTCGGATGGACGTTAAGGCCCTGTCACACTTGACGATTTAGCCAGCGTATGCCGACGTATGAAAAATTTGTCTAAAACGCTGGCACACGTCGAATACGTATGGGTAAGTTTTGTATACGTTAAGAGCACGCTGGCATACGTCGTAGTACGCCGAGCTGTTAGACAAATTTCCATGCTTGAAATTTTTCGACGCATGCCAGTGTATGACTCACACGTTCCGCATAACGCTGGCCATAGTTGTAGGCACGTTACGCGATCGTTGACACACGTCGACACACATTACTTGTAATTTACTCATAAGTCGAAACACGTCGAGGTAATGTTTAGCATACCCGAAACTTATTTCTAACCTATGGGTAACGTGTTGTAGGCACGTTACGCGATCGTTGACACACATCGACACACGTTACTTGTAAGTTACTCATAAATCGAAACACGTCGTGGTAATGGTTAGCGTCAGTGTTCCAGACTCCCTGTTTTTTTTTTGTGTTTTTTTTTTCCTTCGGTATGACGGTGATGTTGACACTTCGATTTCTAGTGCGGTTATAATATAATATAATTAATAGGCTGCCGCTCATCGATTTAAATCATAACCGCACTAGAAATCGAAGTGTCAACATCACGTCATACGAAGAAAAACAAACAAAAACACAAAAAAAACAAGGGAGTCTGGAACACTGACGCTAACCATTACCTCGACGTGTTTCGACTTATGAGTAACTTACAAGTACGAGTGTCAACGTGTGTCAACGATCGCGTAACGTGCTACAACTTATGGCCAGCGTATGCGGAATGTGTGTCATACGCCGAGTACGTCGAAAAATTTTCAGCATGCTGAAATTTGTCGACGTACTCGGCGTACTACGACGTATGCCAGCGTGCTTTAGCGTGCTATTAATGTATACAAAACTTACCCATAACATATTTGACGTGTGCCAGCGTATTCGGCAAATTTTTCATACGTCGGCATACGCTGCTAAAACGTCAAGGTGTGACAGCGGCTTGACACTTCGATGTCTAGTGGGGTTATGATTTAAATCGTCGAGCCGCAGCCTATTAATAGCCTACGCCACGTGATCGTGCGATACGCTGCCGCGCGCTATGCATAAGTTAGACTATCGTTGGGCATAGGTTGTGAACGCCGACAACACGCTCAGCATTCGTTGATATAAGTTATCTATATGTTATCGAAACGTTCTGTGTACGTTACTAATACGTTATGCATACGTCCAACTCGTTATGAGTACGTCCAAAACTGGAAAAAAAACATCAATAGTTCAGCGTACGCCAGCGTTTTACATACATTTTGATACCTTGCCATACGCTGGCTAAAACGTCAAGGTGTGACAGAGCCCTTAAATGGGTGTTCTGTCTGCCAGGATTAATTGGTGATCCTTCACGAAGTGTAGGTGAGCATTTGCCGGCACCCTGAACAAATTATAAATTCCTGCCTGAACCAGCGGGGGGATTGCAACAGCAGTACTTTCATGCCCCCAGCTAATGATGTAATCCAGCTGCACACATGAGCAGAGCGTTGCAAAGGAGGTGACTGCGTTTGCGAGATACTGATGGCAGCAGACTCAGGCAGAGGTGAAGGGGAAGGTACAGGTTCTGACACGCTGCGACTCGGTTCAAACACTTTTGGTTCTGGTACTTGGCTTAAAATTGGAATATATACCAGGCTCAATTTCAACAGGCTCAACATATACTGAAACGCAAAAGAAACTTACACTTGTTTGAAATGTAATAAAATTGTAACAGTTCAAAATAAAACAAACACCAATTGCTAATTGAAACATTGGCATTTTATTGATGACATGTCAAGTTTTTGACCAAGATACACCATCTCATAAGTTTGTTCTACAGTACAGAACAGCACAGGGTGCAATGTCAGTCCCCTTTCAATAGCGTGTGTGGCCACCATTGTTTTGGATACAGGCAGTGCATCGTCGGCGCATACTGCCTACCAGTCTTTGGATGGATTGCTGCTGGATTCTGTCCCACTCAGTCCTCAATGTCTGAAGCCATCTGACTTAGGACCATCTGCCTGTCCTGCCTTGCAGTGGTGACTCTTGGCCTCCCTGATCGAGGTCTGTCATCTGCAGAGTTGTGGAGGTGTCTCTGTCCACCAGGGCCGATATCGTCTGGTGTGAACAGCCAAGGCGACGTGCCACCTCACGGTAGCTCAATCCGCCTTGCAGTATGCCAAGGCACACTGCCGTTGATCCCTTGACAATCGTGGCATGTTGATTGAAATGCCCATTTTGCACTGGCCTTTTTAAAGCCAATATCAAGACATCACGTGCAGCTCATTAAAATCATCCCGTACCCCTTGGCTAATCACTGACAGTCAAAAGGCTGTTCAACAGCTGTGCTATGAAGTGACCATTGAAGGTTCAAGTGACCTCCGTGACCGTTTTGTCTGACGTGAGGACACTATTGTCCACAAATATGTTCACACATTTACTACACGCAGTGTTATTGTTGATATTTGAAGGTTTAAAAGGTCGTAAGTTTCTTTTGCGTTTCAGTATAGTTTGGAGAATGAGTTCATAATGCCTTCGGCTGAGCTGGTCAATATGTTTACGTACTGGACGTCCATGAGATGATTCCACAACAAATACAGTTGCCAATTCAATTACATTACCAATGAGCCGCTTTGGTCCATGACTGGGATTCAGTCCAAATACATTGAGCACATTGGTGACATTTGGAAATGAGGGTCATGTTGTGATTCAACTTATATTTAACTTGTGATCAGCAACTTTGGACAGATCATTAGGATGGATCAGGGCTAAGCATGTCTTTAGCATTCAACCGAACATCATTTCTGAAGGTGTGCGTCCAGTGGTTGTGTGTGGTGTGTGGGCATGTCCTATATGCAAACAAAACACGTGACAGTATGGTGTGTAGAAGGGAATCATCACTCGCCTTCTTGAGACCATTCTTGATCACCTGCACAGCTCTCTCAGCCTGACCATTTGAAGCGGGTTTAAAGGGAGCAGTGCAATAGTGCGGGATACCATTCTGTTTCAAGAAAACCTCAAGCACAGCAATTGTTAAACATGAGCCATTTTCACTAATCACACAATCAGGTAAACCATGAATGTCAAATATGGCACATAAACTCTCAACCATGATTTTGCCGGAACAGGCTGATAAGGCTAAACATTCGATCCACTTCGATCTTACAAAACACCTTCCGCAATCAAAAACATCTTACCCAAGAATGGTCCAGTGTAGACTGTGAATTCAAGACCATGGTTTATAGGGCTAGAACCAAATGTGAAGTGGTGCTTCAGGTGGGTTTCAAGTGGTAGTCTGACATGGAACAATGATGAATGTAGCTCACAAGGTTTTCATCGACACCTGGTCACCAAACATGGCTCCTGGCAACTGACTTCATGGTTACAATACTTGGATGCAATCCATGTTGTTCAAAACACACCTTATTCCTACCTACCTACTTTTGGGGGGTACAATAACTCTGTTGCCCCACATCAGCCAACCAGAATATAAGGACAGTTCATCTTTATGAGCAAGGTATGGTCTCACTTTCTCATGAAACTCATAGTGTACAGTGGACCACACACCATATTTGACCAGAGAAAGGGTTGGATCCACCTTCATCCAAGATTCAAGCCATTTGGAAATGATAGAAGCATCATCACTGTCAAACACACCATTGACATAAAAATAATCTCTCCTGATACAGGTACATCACCAGGGTTAACAGGCAGTGGTAACCTACTCAAAGTATCAGCACAAATTCTAACTTTCTCAAAGATACCTCGCACTTACAGAATAGTCATATCCTGCCAACTTCTCTGCCCAACGCTGAATGCGTGCAGAGGTTTGGGGGTTAGTTCCCTTACTCTCATTTAACAGGGACTATCATGGTTTGTGGTCAGTTACAAGTTTAAAATGTTGACAGAAAAGAAACTGTTGCATCTTCCTTGCATCAAAAATACATAACAGAGCTTCCTTTTCAATCATTCAAAAGTTGCTCTCCAACCCTGAAAAAGTACACGATGCATATGTCCTCAAGTGTGGAGGTTTTTTTACATCATGACTTCAACTCTGCACATGAAAGGTTTACACTACACTTTACACTGCACATGAAAAGGCTGAATGTCTAAACTCTGTGTTTGCTTCTAAATCTTGCGTCCCAACCCCATCGCTTTCTGTACCCACCTTATCCAAGTCACACCCAGCTGCTCCTGGACTCTGTGTCCATTTCTCCTTACAAAGTGGTGAGTTTGCTGTCAAACCTCAACTGAGATTCTGCAACCGGTCCAGACGGTATCAGCCCACGTATCATAGAAACGCACTCTGGTGCTCTTGCTCACCCTCTCGCCGTTCTAGTCATCCTCTCATTTGCTCAAGGTCATCTGCCATCTGATTGGAAATCAGCAAACATTACTGCCCTGCATAAAAAGGTGCAAAAACAGATCCCTGCAACTACAGACCAATCAGCCTTTTCCCAATCATCAGCAAGGTTAGGGAATCTATCATCGCTTCAGACATTTAATCCTTCCTCTTCTCCAATGGCTTGATTTCTGATCATCAATTTGGATTCAGACCAGGTCACTCTACCCTGCATATGCTGCTTCTGCTCTCCCAACAACATGGATAGAGATCCTCAATGCCAGACATGAAATCAGAGCTATCTCCCGAGACATATCGCGTGCATTCAATACGGTCCAGCACTCTACCCTGCTCACCAAGCCCTCTTCCTATGGTATCCAAGGACATCTCCACTCATGGCTCGCAGACTTCCTTCCCTGTCGCAGCCAACGTGTGGCCCCAAATGGAGTTCTCTCATCTCTTCTTCCTGTCCAGGCTGGAGTTCCTCAAGGCAGCGTTCTGGGCCCTGTTCTTTTTCTGGTTTTCATCAATGATCTCTCCAGCTCTCTGGAAAATCCTCCTTATCTCTTTGCTGATGACGCCATCCTTTGCCGTACCATCTGTCATCCCTCAGATTGGCAAGCAGCAGCCTTTTCACTCTCTGCAGACCTGGATAAAATCACAAGCTGGTCCAACACATGGAACATGTCTTTCAACCATGACAAATCTCACCCCCACGATGTCTCTCCGAAAGGACCATCGAAAAAACCCCCACATCTACTTTCTCAACAATCCTCTTGAAGAAGTCCTTTCATTCAAGCTTTTGGGTCTCTCAATTTGCCATGATCTTTCCTGGGAAAGCCACATTTCCAAGCTGGCCTCCAAAGCTAGTCGCCGACTGGGGAATCTTCAATTGTGCAAAGTCCTTCCTCAGCCCACCTGAGCTCCTGACCACAAACAAAGTTTGTCCAGCCTGATGGAGTACTTCTCTCCCTCTGGGCTGGTGCTCCCACCTCTCACCTTTCTCGGCTTCACGCTGTGAAAACCAAGGCATTTAGGGTCATTGGTATGTCCAACGATGAGGCTAGTCTTTGGGTCTCTCACCACAGGCAGGTCAGTGGTCTGAGATATGCCCCCCCCCATATTTCCACCAGGCGCTCAAGGTCCGCCAGCAACCCCCTTCTGGTAAAACTACAAAATCAAGAATCACTGCTCACCTTCACTCTTTCATTCTCTTTTTTTCCCACCTTTGGAGCAATTCCACACTCTCTTCAATCCACTCTTCCCTCCAGGTCTTCAAAACAGCTGTTCCTACCATCTCTTATCTTCCCCATCCAAAACCACGACCCAGATGCAATCATCCGACCATCCAAAAGATGGTCCAACTACCCCATAATCCACCCAAACCCACCTCCTTCAAATTCCCTGCTTTCCTTCATGAAAGTCCTGTCGTGTAAGGACCTGAAATTGTTTACCCTGTGTATCTCCCCCTCCCCCCCCCATCGCTCTCCCTTCTCCACAGATCTCCTCATGTCTCTGTTCCCCACTGTTTTTTCTTCCCTCTCCTGCCCCTCTTGTCTCCTGCTCCCTTGTGGTGTGTTTCTGTGTTGCTCTCATACGAGCCTCGACAGTGTATACAAAAAGATAACTCTTAAAGAATACAGGTTTCAGTGTAGTATTTATGTCTTAAATGTGATCCTCACTTTGCCTGTTGTTTTAATTATTGCAATGCCAAATGATTCTTTTTCTACAGTACAATTGAGCATCATGAAGATGGTTCTCCCAGGTAGGATAAATCTATACTAATAAAAGGCGCGTGTGTGTGTGTGTGTGTGTGTGTGTGTGTGTGTTGTGATTGGTATCTATATGCGGGTTTCAGAATGTGGAATGGAGTCCTCTCAGGACAGGCTCAAAGCATCCACCTTCATTTCAGTAAGGGTCACGATTCATGGACCAAGTGTGAAGTTTGTGTTGTTAAAAGTTTTGTGCCGAGGGCTCTCTTCAGGATCGTCGCTGAGCCCTGGACAGCTTCCAACTCTTCCAAGCTTCAACCCACCCTCCTCGCTTCCCTCCCTCCTGCTTCCTCTCTCTCTCCTCTCATTCTCTCTCCTTCATTCCTCTTCCTCTCATTCCTCTCTCCTCTCTCCTCTCTCCTCTCATTCCTTCTCCTCTCATTCCTCTCTCTCCTCTCATTCCTCTCTCTCCTTCATCTCTCTCAAACCCCTCTTTAATACATACCCCACCCTGTCAGTGAAGTGATAAAGTGTACAATAAAGAAAGGAAAAATTGGAAGACGAAAATATAAAATTAAGAAACAACAATTATTTAACTATTTCATTGTACTTTCAAAAGCCTACTTAAAAGTGCAGCACAAGTTTTCCAGGGTGCAGTCCACAAGAGTGAAGCAAGTCCAGACTTGGTTTTGTCAATGGGCATTCTTGAGATTCCATGTAAACGTTCATTTTTGCAAAATAATTCATCCTGTTGCTGCAGTTACACAGGTACGCATTTATTTAAGAGAAGTTCATTATCGATATTATTTTAGATAATATTAATAACAATGTTCCCTCTTACACCCTCTGATCCCTCCCCACTTTTCCCAGCTCATTAGGCATCAAAGAAATAATTGTATATAAAGTGTTGTTTAAACTTGTCTCGGGATTCGGAGTGTATTGTACATGGGGCGTTGATACGAACAAGATAATCACAACATGCCTGACATGGAAACTCAAAGAAAAATTCAATATACAGTTTAAGTACAAGTATAAATTTGAATAAGAAGATAATCCTTTTCTTAGGAAGAACTTTTATTTAAAGTAACTTTTTAACAGCAATGTATCATGTTTGCAAAAATTATTATTATTATTATTATTATTATTATTATTACCTCTGCCACCGAAGGTGGAGGTTATGTTTTCATCCCCTTTCTGTTTGTTAATTGCCGGAATCCTTCGGGATTTCGGCAATTATGTTGGTCGGTTGTGTGTGTCATTCTGTGTTGTGTGTCTGTTTGTTTGTGTGTTTGTTTACCCTGTAGCAGCCACACCGTTTCAGTGATCATGACCAAACTGGGTACAGACGTCGGCCATGGTCCAACTTAGATACTTGTTCGTTTTGGTGAATCTAGGTCAAAGGTCAAGGTCACCGAAAAAACCGAAATTCTTGTTTTCGCAATAATGTCCGCGAAAAGGTCGTATCGACTTCAAACCAAATCCAAAATGTGCATCTTCCAATTCTGCATCCAACCATATGTCTCATTGGGGTGTCACACCCACACCTTCTTAGCGGTCGGGGGTCGAATGTCAGGGGGGTCGGGTCAAAACTTTCAAATGCGATAAAACGCCATTTCAAGTCCGATTGACTTCCAAGTTATGATCATGACCAAACTAAGTGCTATAACTCATTAAACAGTAGCACTATCGACTTATAAGAACCAAATTGATTTCCAGGTTTTTGTTTTTTCAGAGATCATGGAGATATGACAAAGTTATTCCGGCAATTCCTTGCTCAACGAGCAATTTCATTTGTTTGTTTTTTGTTGCAGGATATCTCAAAAGGTGTGGACTGATCCGGATGAAATTTGTGGCAGGTTCGGTGTTTGACAAGGACGAACTGATTAGATTTTGGTGAAGATCCGGATCCGGATCCGACTACTAGAATTTTAAAAAGTGATTCTTCACCATTGAGAGCTATAGCACAATATCTCAAAAAGTTGTGGACGGATTCGGATGAAAATTGGTGGAACGTTGAGTGTGCAACAAGGAAGAATTGATTCAATTTCGGTGAAGATCTGGATCAGATCCGGTTATTAGAATTTTTAAAGTGATTCCTCACAATTGAGAGATAGGCAAAAACGATATGTAGCACGATATCTCAAAAAGTTGTGGACGGATTCGGACGAAACTTGGTCGGACATGTTGGGTGTGTGACAAGGAAGAATTTATTCAATTTTGGTGAAGATCTGAATCCGGATCTGATAATTTTTTAAGTAATTCTTCACCATTGAGCGATCGGGCTAAACGAATATCTAGCACGATATCTCAAAAAGTTGTGGATAGATTGGGATGAAACTTGGTGGACAGGTTGAGTGTGTGGAAAAGACGACTTGATTCGATTTTGGTGAAGATCCGAATCCGGATCTGGATACGAGTTATTTAATTTTTAAAGTGATTCTTCACCATTGAGAGAGAGGGCCAGAAACGATATAGTACTGTATAGCATGATATTTCAAAAATGTAATGGGCCCGATATGTTCTCGTGGATAGGGCATTGCGTGGCGGAGGTATGTGCTCTACCAAGTGCACTTTTGGTTATTACTGCATTCAGCATGGTGTAACCTGATTGGAATAGAATTGGTTGCCCTTCCTATCTAAAGAAGGCTGTTCATATGAAAGATGCGAACTGTCCAACCCTGTGAATCTGTTTATTATGCAAAATCTGCCACCCAGACAGCAACCACACTCTAAATGACAAGCTGTATAACCTCTTGTCAAATAACCTCCAAGAAGACAAGACCACTTGTACCCACAGTATAGGCAGGAATTTGGAATTTGCTCAGGGTGCCACCGAAAGATCACCTACTCTTTGTAATGGACATGGTGGGAACATTAATGTCCACCGAGTGCTGGCAGGTGGCACAACCAGCTTAACGTCCTTCCGATGGATGGTGCACATATTGATACATCTCCCTACCTGTAAAATATCATGGTGATAGAAGCTTGGTCCACAATCGAACTAGACAACTAGACAGTAGAACTGGATAGCAGAACCAGTTAGAGAGCTCAAAAATGAGTGTGCATACATATAGGCTATCCTGCCAGCCCCCTAACCAGATTAAGGAGCATTTAAAATACATTGTCTTTTAATCCAGTGAGCTTGCTAAGGGCAAGTGTCTGAATATTGCAATGTACTTGGAGTGTAATTGCATCGATACGATAAGAGAGCAGTTTGTCTGTGTGTGTGTCGCCATTTTTCTCAGAGATGGGTGAATGGATCTTCGTCAAACTTTGAGGGATTCGTCATTAAGTGCCAGGGAGTGTTTTAGGCAAAACAAAACAAAAAAATCGAAAATTTTGAAATAAAAAGTTCCATGTTTTTTTGTTGTTGTTTTGTTAGAGTTTTTTTTATTATCGCTCTTTAATGCCCGAAGCCTTTTTGATTAATGATGGTTATATTCAAGTTAACTTATGTATAAATAAATACACAACAATTAC
>CM068956.1:77049116-77059293 GCA_035128595.1 Eptatretus atami | reverse complement strand
AAATACAAATAAACCTCTTTCGGAAGCAGTCAAAGTTAGCAGTCCATCTTCCTCTTCCTGAACGGCATCGTATTTATAAATCAGGATCAAACTTAACCCAGAAACATCATTGGTACAATCATGAGCATCCATTTGATGAATAACATCAAATTCCACTTCTAAGGTAACATTTTTACAATGCATCTTTGCCAATAATCTACAGGGTGTTTACAAAATCCAGTTACCCCTTCCATAGAACATTACAAAGGGGTTATATGCACAATTCCATAACCATAATCCCTAATTAATTATTACCACACATTATTACAAAATTATTACTAATTAATTCACTATTATTACAAAGGGGGCTTGATTTCCGATCATCAATTTGTATTCAGACCAGGTCACTACCTTGGATATGCTGCTTCTGCTCTCGCAACAATGGATGGTGATCCTCAATGCCAGAAATGAAATCAGAGCAATCTCCTGAGACATATCACATGCCTTTGATACAGTCTGTCACCTTGCCCTGCTCACCAAATTCTCTTCCTATGGTATCCAAGGGCATCTCCACTCATGGGTCGTAAACTTCCTCTCCTGTCACAGTCAACGTGTGGCCCTTAATGGAGTTCGCTCATCCCCTCTTCCTGTCCAGGCTGGAGTTCCTCAAAGCAGTGTTCTGGGCCCTGTTCTTTTTATGGTTTTCATCAATGATCTCTCTGACTGGAAAATCCTCTTTTTCTCTTTGCTGATGACTCCACCTTCCACCGTACCATCTGCCATCCCTCATATCGGCATTTAGCAGCCTCTTCACTCTCTGCAGATCTGGATATAATCACAAGCTCGTCAAACACGTGGAACATGTTTTTCAACCCTGAGAAATCCCACATTTCACAATGCCTTTGGACCATCTGGAACCCCCCCCCCCCCCCCCCCACTTTCTCAACAATCATCTTGAAGAAGTCCTTTCATTTAAGCTTTCTGGGTTTCACGATCTGCCATGATCCTTCCTGGGAAAGCCACATTTCCAAGCTGGCCTCCAAATCCAGTTGCCGACTGGGCATCCTCCATCGTGCAAAGTCCTTCTTTGGCACACCTGAGCTCCTGGCCACATGCCAAGCTTTTGTCCGCAACCTGATGGAGTACTGCTTTCCCTCTGGGCTGGAGCATCCGCCTCTCACCTTAACGCTGTGGAAATCAAGCCATTTAGGATCTTTGGTATCTCCCGCGATGTGGCTGAGTCATTCCTATTTTTCCCGACTTTGGAACAAATTCCCACACTCTCTGTAATCCCACTCTTCCCTCCAGGTCTTCAAAACAGCTGTTCACTTCCATTTCTTATCTCCCCCCATCCAAAACCATGATCTTTTCTACCCACGCTAATCCACCCCAACCCCACTTCCTTCAAATTCCCTGCTTTCCTTCCTGAAAGTCCCTGTAATGTCCATCTTGTTTACGCTGTGTACCCCACCCCATCCCTCTCCCTTCCACAGATCTCCTCATGTTTCTGTGCTCGCTCTCACACGAGCCTCGACAGTGAATATTAAAAAAATAAAAAACCCCATCACTATCAGTGCCAGTTTATGCATTGAAATCCCCCAAGACTAGAAGAGTATCTTGCCTGGGGCACTGATCAACCACAGACTCGAGCGCGGCACAGAATACGTCCTTCACGGTGAGATCACTCGTGGGACAGAGAGACACACAAGCACACACAGAGACCAGGGAAGCGACACCCAAGGATTGACGAATCCTGAGTCTCATAATACGCTCATTGACCGGTGTTACCTCAATTATCATTGGAATCAGCTTATTGGACACAGCTACAGCAACTCATTGGGCATGGTAATCATCAGAGCAACCAGACCAGTAGTACGTGTAACCACATGCAATGATCCCGCCACTGTCCGGTCTCCGAACCCCAGAGAGTGCTGCAATACCGATGTTCAAACGCTTGAGCTCAGACGAGAACAGCGATAGGTGATCATCCTCTCAGGGATAAGACATTCCAGGCACCCATCCAAAGGGACTGCCTCAGGTTAGCCAAAGTAGACCACCGTCTGGTGTACGACACCTCAGCACCACTCCGCCACACACCACCTCAATCTGACCCTGGAAGTTTACCCCGTGCTTTTTCTCCTATCATCAAGGAATGGGGGTCCCAAAGGCTTTGCCCCAATTCCGTCATCCGTTGAGCTGTCCTGCGAACGGCAGCAGCGCAAGAGGTACTCCCACAGAGTGGGTTTTCAGTTTTCTTTGCATTTGTGGGCTTTGCGGAATGAAGTGTTTTGCAGTGGCCTGAGTGCAAGGTTCTTTCTTTCTTCATGTCATTACACTTTTACCAGCCACTTCAAAATGGGCTCTGGCACAGGAGTTGAGAGCCTTCAGATGGTCTGGTTTGCAAGGCTCTGGTAAGATAGGCAATCCAGGAGATGCTCCATTATTTGAGGAGCCTGTCCTCAGTCACAATCGGCTGGGCCATTTTGATTATACCCCCACTTCTGCATAAGAGCAATAAGCCTCCCCCTATCCTTTCGGGGGAGGCTTAAATAGAGGTCGTCCACTTGTGTTGGATTAAGGCAACCAGAAATAGCTCTGCAGGCTGTGTTGAAGAATGGATCCATCTTCTTAGCATGTGAGGAATGGCCCCAAACCCGCCAAGCATATTTCGTTGACGAATAGCACAAAACGAGTCCAGTACTTCTTAGTGTTCTTTTATTTATTTATTTTATGCAATGTCGAGGCTCGTATGAGAGCTAACACACAGAAATGCACATCAAGGGGAGTAGGAGACAAGAGGGGTGGGATAGGGAAGGACAAAACAGTGGGGAACAGAGACATGAGGATATCTGTGGAGGGGAGAGGGATGGGGTGGGGTATACAGGGTAAACAAGATGGACACTACTTTCAGGGACTTTCAAGCCCCTTGGTTCCTCAGTCTATTCCCAATTTAGAGTTGGTCAAACTTCCTCAAGATGTTTCTGGCTCATACTTTCACCTTTGTCTTGAAGACATGATTTTTGTCCCTGAGAGTGCAGTCCAGGGTAAATCCAAGATATATCGGTCTTCTCCCATCCTAGCCCATCCTCCAGAGGTGAAAGACACTCAATAGCACTAACAAATTAAATTACTTGTTCACCATCACAAGTTGAGATCGGTTCATAACTTAGGTATAATATGACCTACGTATTCCAATTTTCCACCCCTAAGTGGCCTTTGAGGTTCTCTCTCGTGATTTGTTATTGGGAGTAACAGGATAATTTGTGGTTTATCGTGGTTGAAGTGGAATCATTCTTTAGGTCGGGGTAGTCTATGTTTGTAATACAATTATGTAGATAATTTAACCTGTGACTAGCCTGAGCTCCTGACATATTCAAATACTAGCAGCTTTTGCTCACATTATTGGGTAACCTTTGATGTGATGCAACATTCCAAACTGCATCAGATATAATTTACTTTTGATTGCATTATTATTGCTTTAAATTATAAGCATAAATCATGGAATATTTGGCACACTATACTACATAGAATTAGACAATTAAATTTTATAAGATAAAGTTAAAAATTCAAATGTTCTTTTTGTCAGAGTTTTGTTAGATTACTTTATGCTCATTGCATTTCATCTTTCTCATCCTTTTTCTGCAGCTGTACTTGCAAAACTGGATGAGCAATGGCATTTTTCATTTTTCTCTTGCTTCTGGTAGGTTGTAGAGAAAGTGCTCTTGCAGATAATTTGGCAGCCAAACAAATTTTGAAGAATATAATGCTGAGGACAGTTGGTATGAACCATTCAAGCCTGGAAAATACCATTTCACATGTTGAGAAACCTCTGGAAGAGACACCACATCCTATTTTTCGACAATTCCTTGAAGGCGAATCACAGGACACAATGTTCAAGAGAAGACACCGTTTCAAGCGGAACCCATTGCCTGGATTCTTTGTGACTAGAGGAGGACACTCATGCACATATGGCCCAGCCAAAGTCATTGATCATGCGACGGGAATGTTGGAAGTGAGAGTGAACTGTCGTTATGAGAGGACCAAGACGTACATGTGTGTCTTCCAAGGAAACCCAAAACGCTGCCGTGCATATGTTGCAGATCAAAGCATCTACTGGCGGCAGGTGCAGGATCTATTGGCAAAAAAGCACCATGCCTGTGCTGGCAAGCCTCTTCTTGGTGTCAGCATTTGTAAAAGTGAGTCGAAAGACTCTCTGCTAAAGCAAATTTATGCCAGTGAAAAGCCACCACCAACGCAGCAGAAGGAAAAACCAAAGGATAAGAAGAAGCCAAAGGGCATGAAGAAGTCAAAGGGCAAGAAGAAAACACCAAACAAACCAAAGAAACCTAATAATCTCCCCAAACGTGATTCAGAGTACTGTGGGAAAATGTGGAATCGATTTTGCAATTTTTTTGTGAATCTCTGGCACAATTAGATTAGACACGTAATGTAATCACTGCCATTTTGGTAAAAAGTATATACAGGGTGTCCACAAAATACAATTCCAAATTCAAACCATGATATATCGAAATGGGATACAACAATGTGGTTTGCTGCATGTGAAATAACATTTCTCATAGTTTTATTGTCAACATTTGTGAAGCTCATCATCTGAATCCAAATGGACTTATGGGGACTGTGCTTGAAAGATTCATGAACATGTTCAACGTCCTCACCACTCATGCTTGGCCAGCCTGCCCCCTACCTCTGCAAGATGCTACCAGTCTCCATAAACCTTTTGTGTCACTCACAAATCGTTTTTCTCGATGGTGGCTGCTTTCTACAGGTCGTCCTGAAGCTTCGTTGAACGTATGTAGCAGATTTGGTCTCAATAAACCAGGCAACACACTGCACATTATCTTGTGGAGATGCCATTTTCAATAAATGTGACATCACGTATCACAGGATATACTTGGAAACAAAAGAAAAGTTAATAAAACTCTGAGAAATTGGCTCTGTAAAATTTCCTTGTGAACCAATTTTGACTTTGGATGAAATGTACTCTCTTCTTTTATTGCAATAAACTTTCCGCTGATGAAATCTTGTGTAAAAAGTTTTTATCGTACCTTATTTTAGAGTCCATGCCAAAATTCCATTTCTTTTATATGAAATTAAAATATACTCAGCAGTATCTCCAGACAGAAGCAATTAAGTGGGGAAATGAGTGTTCCAAACTAGTTAGGTGGGGCAACTGGTCTGGAATACTTATCTTTGCACTTAATAGGCTGTAGAAACAGACAGTAGTGATGGAAAACAGTGACTCAAGGGTATGAGCAGAAGAAGAAGTTACTTGACTTGTAAAATATGAAGGAGGCTCGTGCTGCAGAAATGGTGCATATGAAATACATGGAAGGAGCAGCCATTCAGTGAGCATAGTTTTGGAACATCTTTAATAAATGAGGGAAGCTTGTGTAATCATACTATTAATTTGCAATTGGTAACTAACTTTGACACCAATATAAATTTTATTACAGACCAAAGGCATCAAAAAGCTACACACTGTATATTGAACAGTTTTAAATGGAGCACCTCGCTGCCAATAGAGCATTTAAATTGCATCAGTTGTGGCAATAAATGGGTGGGGATAATTCCTTTCAGTGTGCTGGTTATGATGATGGTGTTTAAACCAGAACAAAATAAATCACTCACATCTAAAATGCAATGACATGTTGTAAATGAAGTCCGGCTGATGATTAATCCTTCCGGCTTCTCTCCAGCGTTTGGTGAAGAAGAAAGTGTTTATTGGCATTGAGCTGCTGGTGCTTTAAACTGGCATCAAAGAAAGCAAGCAGAAGAGAAAACTCGTTCGTTGTCATCGTGGTTGTTCAGCCAAACAAACGAAATCCACTTCGCTCAATAGTCTTAGTGATGTCGAACAAGTAAGTCCCTATTCGGTCAAATAAAAAAAAAACACCAGTTGATCGTCCCCGCCCGCTTCCTTTTTTGAAGCCACCTACTTTTTTTCTTTTTTTTGTTATTTCTTCAAACATCCCGAAAAAAATCCATATCTTTGTGTACAACTTGCACAATTCTCCGAATCGATCATTTCTTTTTATAACCGAGTCGCAGTGCTGAGTGCTGTGCTGCCACTTTCCGCTCACTGTGCTTTCCATTGCCATGCCGTTTCCCGCTTCCGTGCTATTTTTCATTTGTGAAGATGGTTTTCATGTGCTTGCAAATTCGGACGGGAACTAAAGTCCTGAAGCCATGATATGCTTGAACAATTTTTGATGGGTGACACTCACTGTTTGATGTTTTCTCTGATTTCGCTTGTGGGAAGTTGGACCAGGGAGAGGCCATACAGGAGCAAGACCAACAGTGCTGGTGAGTCCACATCCCACATGTGTAAATATGTGTATTTAAATAAATATTTACTGTAGATATATATAGAAAGATGGCAAAGCGAATAATTTGAATATGCACGGTGTATAGTTTTATGGTATGTTGCCATATATTTAAATATATTTGTTTTGAACTGTGGATTGTATTTTTAATAGGCCTCTTTGAGTGTATTGAGATGTTGGGTTTTGACCCAGATCATGATATTTCTTTGGGGGTAGAAAACTGACATGTCTGATACATGACTGTAATGATGATATAGTTTTGCTGGTTAGAACAATAAAAAGAATCAGAATATGTATTTTTCGTGAATTAAATTGGCTACACACCAGACAACTATAGAACCAGAACAAGTAGATGTACAGTAGATATGTGTATGATGTGTGATTATTTTCAATTTATTTCTTTTTAAGTGTTTCTGTACATTAAACATGAAGGGTCCTTGAATGAAAATGTCAGTAGCCATTTTGAACGAAAAATCTGGTGGCCATCTTGAATCAAAAAGCCAGCAGCAATTTTGAAGAAAAAATAAAAAAGGGCCTCCTCCTTCCTTTTTAAAACACTTTGAACATTTCCGGTTCTGGGTTTTTAGCAACGGAAGCTTCTCTCAGGGGTCTCTGCTGACTTTCTCAAAGTGAAGTTTCCGGTCGTTATTTGACACGTTATAACTGTTTATTTTCTCACCGACATGTTTACTATGTTCCTAGTTTGGTTTGGTTTCAAAAATCGTGCTATTTTGTGAGTTTTCGTCGACCTTGTCTTATCGGGCTCCTTCAGGCCTACCCGTCCTTCCCATCTAGGTGTACAATCGTTTTATTTGTATTCTCTCCCTATTACCATCAATTCCTATTTTCCCCACTTTTCCCAACGCCCCCCCCCCACCCCGTCTATCCCTCCCAACCACACTCTGTTTGTTGTCTTAAATTTTAAAATAAAAAAACCCCTTTCTCCCTGTATACCCACGAGTACCAATTCTGATTCTTATTCTTCCTCCTCCTTCTGCCGGCACACCATCTTTCTTTTATTTGAGCTGACCCACTCTCAGCATTACCTTCACGATTTCTTCCTATAACCTTCCATTCTCCAATCTTATCTAATTCTTCAAAAATCTGTAAAGAAAAAAAAAAAAGTTCCTTTGTATCCTTCCTAACTCTCCACCTCCTGAAACCATGTGTCTCTCTCTACCCTCTTCCTGGTACTTTTCATTGATCAATCATCTTCACTCTGCGTTTATCATTCCAAATTCATCATACACCTCCACGATTTTACTTCAACCTTTCCTTTTCCGAATCTTATGCAATCCTTATTTTAAATAATAGTAATAAATAAATTCACTTTTACCTAAACACCTCCCGTAACCACGTGATCTGTTTCCACCCTCTGCGTTTACCGATCCAGATTCACCATTCACCTCACGATCTTTTCTTCAACCTTTCCCTTACCTAATCTTATGCAATCTCTATAAAATAAAATAAAAAATAATAATAATAATAAAAACGATCTCTTATAATGCTTCATCTTTCTCTTTCACTCATGTGGTCTTCATTACTGTATCGTACGTAATTCACTACTCTTTTTATATTTCAACAGACTGCTCTCAATTCGACCTTTCCTTCATACCTTGTCAAAAAAAAATCCAACTGTTGCAACATTTCTTCTCTCCATTCTCTTAATTAGCCTTTATAGCATCCATCAAGAAATGTCTTTAATCGCATTTCTGAACTAAAAATTTTTACACCCCAGTTTGCTTTGCATGTTCGCTTTCCTTTAATCATCATTTTTTCCAACTTCAATGCCAATTCACACTCTCACCCCTCCTCTCAAGCAACCATCCAACTCTTCCCCCTCCAAGCTTCCTCTCACTTTCTCAAAAACTACCCCCTCACTTTCTCCCTCAACACTCCCACTCCCCTTCTCCCACCATCCCCTCACTCACCCTTCTCAAAGTTGCCCCCCCCCTTCATCAGAAAGCTGCCTCCTTCCCCTGCCTCTCCACTCCATCTCATCACACTACACCGACTCAAATCCTCAACTGCCTTCTGCCTCCTCTCTTATTACTCCCCACTGTCCCTCAACCCAGCACCACAAACTTTTCTCCTCCTCATCCAGCTCCCTGCCCAAGCTCTTCTGCAATCCCCCACACTCTTTCAACAACTCTTCTTACTCCCTGCTCCTCCTCCTTGTCCTACCCTCCCCTCCCTCCCCTGCACCCAAAGCCTCCTCCCCTCCCTCTTCATTAACAGTGTGGACCACAAATATCCGGGGTCTTCGCACAAACTTGACAGATCTTTCCATTCAGGTTGCTACTGACAAACCAGACATAATCTGCCTAACAGAAACTTTCCTCCCTCAAGACGTCTCTGACTCCCTAATATCTCTCCCTGATTACTCCTCCTCCGGTATGATAGGCCTGGGCCTCGTCCTGGTGGAGGAGTTGCTCTCTTCATCAAAGATTCTATTCCTCACTCTCCATGCACTGCCTCACTCCCACACCCCAGGAATACCTCTGGCTATGGCTTCCCCTCCACTCCCACCTCATTGTTTAAATGTGTGCTGTACCGTCCAAAACAGTGATAACTCCACTTACGCCTCACTATCGAAAACATGGACCAACTTCTATCCTCTCATCCGAACTCTCTCTTCCTCATATGTGGTGACTTCAATTGTCATCACATGCCAGTTGGCTAGGTATGGGTACTCCTCTCACCTGCCATGGCACTTCAGCAAAAGTCTTCTGCGACTCATTGGGACTGACTCAATCGGTCAACTTCCCGACCCGGATCTCAACCAATGGTGCTCCATCTCTTCTGAATCTGATTTTGACAAATTCACTGAAATATCTGCTGTTCTTCCTCGCTCCAATAGGTTCTTCTGACCGATGTGCTTGTCAAAGTAAACATCTCTCTGGCTGTTATTGGAGAACCACCTCAGCACCATCGAGTCTGGCAATTCACTCAGGCTGATTGGCAGGGTCTCCAAGCAGTCATCAAACTTCAAGACTGGTCTCCCATCGCTTCTTTCTCCAACATCAACTCATCCTGGGAATTCTTTCAAAGAAACTTTCTCTCTCATGCACCAATTTATCCGCTCTCGTTTTCAGTTGTCCTACCCTTCCTCCCGCCCATGGTTCACTGAAGCTTGTGGCGAGACAGTTGTCCTGAAACAACTTGCCTTTGCTTCATGGAAAGCAAACCCAACTGAGAGCAATCTCAGTTCCTTCCATAAACCTCAGAACAATTGTGTGTCTACCCTCAGGAGAGCCAGAAAACAGCATGCTTCTAATCTCAAGTCTGAACTCTCAAACCTCTCTCCCTCCTCCAAATCCTGGTGGTGCATAAGCAAGTCTGTTGCTGGTGTATGTTCCCCCTCCATCCCCTCCTTTACCTCAAATGGCCACACCGCTGAGACGGCACGTGAAAAGGCTGAATGCCTAAACTCGGTGTTTGCATTTAAATCTTGTGTCCCGAAACCCATCGCTTTCTGTATCCACCTTACTCAGTCGCACCCAACTGTCCCTGGACTCTGTGTCCTTTTCTCCTGACAAGGTGGAGAGTTTCCTGTCAAACCTCGACTCAGATTCTGCAATGAGTCCATACGGCATCAGCCCACTTGTCCAAAAAACTTGCTCCTCTGTCCTTGCTCACCCTCTCTCTGTTCTATTCACCCTCTCATTTACTCAAGTTCATCTGCCATCTGCTTGGAAATCAGCAAACATTACAGCCCTGCATAAAAACGTGCAAAAACTTCCCTGCAAATACAGACCAATCGGCCTTCTCCCTATCATCAGCAAGGTTTGGAATCCGTCATCACTTCAGACATTAAATCCTTCCTCTTCTCCAATGACTTGATTTCGATCATC
>CM068956.1:77028849-77039966 GCA_035128595.1 Eptatretus atami | reverse complement strand
TAGCTCTTCCACTACCCTTCACTTTGTAGACAGAAAAAGACACCTTCTCGTGGATAATGCGCACCCCAAAGTTTGATCATATATTTCTGGGGGGAAGTGCGGCTTATACATGAGTGATTACAGTGTGTTGATCACATGGATTTCATTCAGTAGTTGCACAGATATTGGATGAAAAACTGCGCCTCTCATCAAGTAATTCTAATCCACGAATAGCTTTCGTGTGACATTTTGTGTCGAAAGATTTTCTCTAAATATGTTTATCAACTGAACAAATATGGTACATACATCTGGAGCTGACACTGTTTGTGTTTTTTTCAGTATCCTCTGAAGTAGTGACAAAAATGTAACAATTGGTTTTTGTTGAAATATACCGGCTCCTCAGGATGAGTGGTTACCGCGCAATGCATCCACATCTCCTCGAGCAGCAGTGTCAAAGCAAGGCATGTCTGCCTCCTCAAAATTACGAGGAAATTCACAAAGTTGCATTTGCTCTTTCATGGAGTTTTTTTAAACATTAGATTGTAAAGTGAAAAATTCATAAACTATCCAACGTAGTATGTCGCAATTTTTTCATTTGAAGTTAGTTTCCCACTTAATGCGGCTCTTAACACTGATGCAGTATATCAAATGTCATGAAGAATGAAGAAATAGTCATGCTCGTGAAGATTAGTGTCGATGTCAGCACATAGTAACCACTTTTTCTGCTCCAACGAAGGGTTAACACCCGAAACGTCAACTTCTTGCATCCCACAGTGGTTAGCATACCTCGATCAATGTCCTTTCGATTCCATTATCAAATGTTATATTTGTGAGCTTTATAATGCCCCCCTATTAGTATTCTACTCCAGGAAAAGCACGTACAAAAATATGACAAAAAATTTCGTTTTAATCTTCGCTTCTTTCTGTACACGAGAACAAGCAGGACATAATTCCAACAATGTCCACACTATGCTTCAACATAATCCTTTGTGGTGACCAAGTAAGCTTGAAGAGCCAACTCTATTTTACCAACATTCTGAGCATCTGTTTGAGCAAAGTTCTGGTGGGAAAATTGGCAAGGCAGGTGGGGATGAGGAGGAGTGGGAGGGAGGAGAGGGGAGAGATATGTTAGGTCAAAGCCACAAGTGATAAGCATCTTAAAATAGACATAAAAGCTTGGAGGAGCAAAACAACATCAGATGCCATGTTCACACACACCAAAGTACACTTCATGCTCACAAATCAATCGTCGCCTTTAATAAGCATCCCATACTACTTCAGTCGTGCATATATTATATACCGTAAAACACCCGACATTCGCAGATTCGCAATTTGCGGGTTTTTAAATGTGTACTGTTTCTACCTTATCACGCCCCCCACCCCCCCCCCCCCATGCTCCGTGACTCGCAGGTTTTGCGGGCATAAACCATCACCCACCCCCCCATGCTTCGTGACTCGCAGGTTTTGCGGGCATAAACCATCACCGCACACCCATGGACCCCCAGCAATGGTCAATACTACACACTAGTGCTGGGCCGATATTGGCAATTTTCCAGTAATCAGCATCGGCCGATTGGAATAAATGTGAGTGCCGATTATAATTGATTACAGTACCGTACTGTGCACAACCCTAAAACTTTGAGTAGCTTTCATCCTTGTTTGGGGCAAATCTCAATGAGCAACTAAAAAAACCCCAAAAAACAACGTTGCATTTTAGACATTTCAAGGAGATGTGCATAAACATTATTCTTTATAAACATCCAGCAATCGTCATGTGATTGGTAGAAAAAATTTGGCTTGGTAATTTGGAAAGCATGTTAATACAGCAAATGGCTCGAAAATTGGGTGTTATCAAAATATACTTTGCTTTAAAAATCACAAAGAGAAACAACATAACCTTTCTAAAGCAACACCGAGTCATATAAAATAACCAATTGCTTTCGAAACAGCCACAGGAACAAAGGAAAATGTGATCGTTCACACGCTGCTGAGGTTAATAAAAGGTAAAACCTACTGTACCTCCTTCCTGGCCATACCAAGGAAATGTGTTACCCAAGCATGGGTAACAAGGTAATGGTTGGCCTCCCGCTGAGCTTGTTAAATCACCGAGTGATTGTCTCCCACTCGTGCGCTGATAACACCATTTATAACACTGAGTCAACGGTCGATTGATTTACTTACTGTATGAACGATTGTTCGTAACGCAATCCCTTTGTAACCCAGGGACTCCCTATACTGACTTTTTTTGGGATAAAACTTGTTTTCACATGACCAGGCAAGTAAGAAACGCTTCATTTTATATCTGTCAATGGATTACCTTCGACATAGCTCATGGTGAGAGTGTTGGAAGGACTTCAACATAACTCACTGCAACAACCCGTGACCTAACCCCCTTTTTCCCATTGAAACAATGCCCCGACATTCGCAGATTTGCGGCAGTTTTCAAGAACATATCCACCACAAATGTCGGGGTTTTACTGCACTTATATTTAATGACTTCATCAACAAGTTTAAATGGTTTCATCAGTGAGAGAATGGTGGCCTCTTCTTTACCCCCAAAAATAAACTACGCCCTCTAATGCTATCCTCAAGAATAAAATGTATGGCTTTTAAATGCTTATAACTTCACTCAATAGTAGTTTATAAGCGTGTCATTGTATACACATCTGAATGGGTGGCCATTTTTTTCCCCGTATCATCCCTCTACATGGAGTACTACTGTACTCCATGACATCGAAATATAGCATGGTTCTTGGATGTATTATGAAGGCGATTTGTTTTCTTCAGTATATAATTCAATTTAAATAAAGGTTTAAAGAGATTTAATGGTGTATAAATAAAACAAATTCTGGGTTCTACCGCCATTTTCCCCAGTTTCTATTACACCACTCTATCGAACATGTTACATTAGTTATTGTTGCCTGTTGTTTGTGTCCATTATGATGTCCTTAAAAACAGTAAGTTTCATGTTTGGAATGACAAAACATTCCAAAACACAAAAATAAATAAATACATAAAATCTCAGCTCATGGAAGAGCAAGGTGACAAAGGGAAGAAAAGAACGCATCGACAGTGTGGCAGTTGGACAACATGTGTATGTGACAAGGGGGCGACTGAACAGGAGGAGACAGAAGAGGGAAGAAGACAAAGCATTCTGTAAGAACATGGTGAGAGGAAGTGGGGGGAGGAGTATGGATTAATAAGACAGAAAAGATCATGGGTAGGGATGAAGAATGGCCTGAGATGCTATAACGTGCTACCAACTTGAAGGAGGGAGATTGAATGGACTGAGGATGGAGGTTCCACAAGTGGAACAAGGGAGGAACGAAGGAATGGAGATGAGCAGGAAGCCAGGATTTTTGGAGTTTAATATGGTGGAATATCCTGGAAGAATGTCTGTGACCTGCAGTGACTGCACAGGGATGGCAGGCTAAAAGAGAAGAGGAACCAAGACCACAGAAGAGGTGGTAGACAGCAGAAATATCACCAACGTGATTGCATTGGGAGAGGAGCAGGCTCTGTGCTTCTTCTTTATGGAAGATGCCAATGATAAGAGCTTTAGACTCCATTGCATACAACAGAGACAGATGTGAAGAAGGTGCACCTACCCACGGGAGGGAGCTTTACTCCAGTGAGCTATGGACAAAGGCCTTGTAGGCACTGGAGGCCAGCTTTGATAAAGTAAGTAGGAGTGATATATGGTGTCAATACCTCTTCCTCCAGCAGTGGTCAGTGGTTAAACCACTAGCATTATTCCACATGTACAGGTGAAAATTTTGTCGTCTCCCCACCGTTGCTGCTGCCTGTCTGTTTGTGGGACGTGATATTTTCTGGCATAATGGTCAGTAATCTGCAAAAAGGATTTTCAAGAGCAGTGGAGAGGAATGAACCGGACAAGGCCCATGGCTTTTCTTTTGAGCACGAGAGCCTATTTTTGGAGAAGAGAAAAGAGAATTTCGTTGAAAGCGATGTGCTGACAGCATGTGTAGAGGAAGGTTGCAAGCCAAGAATGAAAGCGGCCTTGTATTCCATCACCATTAAGCTTGGCAAGCATAGAAGGGTGCCAGACACTGTCGAATGCCCGTGATGTGTCCAGAGAAACAGCCCTGACATCTTTCTTGAGATTCAGAACTTCCATCTATTGGTGAGAGAGAAGCAGCATATCCAAAGTTAACACAACCGTCTTACTTGGAGTTGACCATGTTTACTCTCCTCCTCACTTTCCTTTCTTCTTCTCCATTCATTCATTCATTTGCTTATCTTGACGAACTATGGTCCCAATGTCAGTACACTGCCTTTTTTACCCTCTGTCACCTCGCTCTTCCATGAGCCCAGATTTTGTAAACAAAGAAGCCGAAAATACACAGACAAGACGTATCTGATGAATGGCAATAGCGTTTCAAGTTTCAAACATCTTATTACTTGAAGAATAACCATGACAACCTAAATTCAATACGTTACGTGCATATACACATTAAAATGTTAATTACAACAGTAGCTAAGATTAAATTTTGAAGTTTCTTTACCTGAATGAGTTCCACTTTGGACAAGCCTTTTCCAGATGCCTCCACCGATGACCTACTTTCTGGATGTAGTCGATTGAATAACCAAATTAAATTCGCTGCTTCCTCAATCCTGAAATTCCACAGATTTAAAAAAAAAGTGACATGTAGGACATCGTGCATCATTATTGACAAATGCCATAAAATTATAGTAACAAACTAACATTCACAAATCTTTGTGCGTTGGAAGGTTCCTGGGTCATTTGCTGCCGACAGTTAATGGTCAACGTCTCCATGACATACGCCAACTTTGTGATGAGGTTAACATGACTGTAATGAATCAGAAAGAAAGATGGAGTTTTTGATTCCTCATCGACTTATTGCAGCCAATTGGGTGTTGATAACTCATCAACCAGCCACGGCATTGCAGCAAAGGACTTCTGTACGACTCCATCCATGGGCCTCAAGCAATCGGTGAACCTTCCAACCTGGATTTATCCAAATAGCATGTCCTCCCTTCTGAACGTATTCACGTCCTTCATTTCCACCTCTCCTGATATTAACATTGCCTGGGACTCCTTCCACAAAAGCTTGCTATCCCTCATGTCTAGATGTATACCATCTTATCTGCAGTGAGCTGCAGTCAAACATCTTGCCTTCTCTTCATGGAAGGCAAATTTGACCGAGAGCAAAGTCAGATAATTCCACAAATTCCGGAACAAGTGTGTCTACTCTCAGGAAAGCCAGAAAAAAATATCTGGCCAACCTCAAGGCTGAACTCAAAAACCTATCTCCTTCAAAGACCTGATCCATCCATCCATTGGGACCATTCTCTGTGCAGAGCGTTGGTACTACCTAAGCAGTCTCCTTGGCTATTGGGCACAATCCTGGACGGGTCGCCACTCCGACACAGGCAAGCTGGCACTCATTTTGCTGACCTCGGAAGGATTACAGGTAGAGTCAACCCCACCTGGTATTATTTCAACAGCTGAGGGGGATTTGAACTCAGGATCCTTGGATCCCAAGCCCACCACCCTAACCATGAAGGCAACACCAGGCATAAAGACCTGATTGTGCATTGTCAAGTCTGTCTCTTGTGTATGCTCCCCTTCCATCCCTTCCCTCACTTCAAATGGCACCACAGCTGACTGCTTGTAAAAAGGCTGAATGCCTCAATTCTGTGTTTGCTTTCAAATATTGTGTGCCCAGCCCCTGACTCCCTATACCTAGCCTACCCTATCATACCCAACTGCTCCTGGATACAGTGTTTTTTTTCATCTGAGAAGGTAGAGAAGTATCTGGCAAACCTCGACTCAAATTCTGTGACAGGCCCGGATTGCATCAGTGCACGTGTCCTATAAACCTGCTCTGTTGCCCTTGCTCATCCTCTTTCTGCTATGTTCATCTGCTCATTCTTGATGGGTCAGTTTCCATCTGCCTGGAAATAAGCCAACATCACTGCAATACACAAACATGGTACAGAAACAGATCCTCTTAAAGACAGGCCTATTAGCTTGCATCTAATTAATTATAAGCAAGGCATTGGAATCTATCATTGCAGTTAACATCAAATCCTTCCTTTTCTCCAATGGCCTGATTTCAGATCATCACTTTGGTTTCAGACTTGGTCATTCTACCCTAGACATGCTGCTTCCACTCTCCCAACAATGGCTGGAAGCCCTCAATGTCAGAAATGAGATTAGGGCCATTTCTCTGGACATATCTTGAGCATTGTATGCAGTCTGGCATCCTGTCTTGCTCTCCAAACTCTCTGCCTATATGGCTGACTCTGTCCCTCCCAGGTTTCTACAGGGCACACATGGTCTGCCAATAACCCCTCCTCTTGTTAAACTTGAAAATCTAGGTGCACTTCTCACCTCTCATTTGTTCCTCTTTTCTGTTGCTTGTGGAACCAACTTCCCCAGTCTGTTCAGTCCCATATTTCCCTTCAGGGCTTCAAGACAACTGTTCACTATTTCAGGTCATCCCCCATCCATATTCATGATCTCTTCTACCCCAAATGACCCCAATCCCAAGCATTCCCCTTTTCCAGGTAATTGTGATTTCCCCCCCCCTCCCCCTTTCTCATTTGTTAGTTATCAGTTATCTTGTTCCTTTTTTGTTTCATCCCTGCTTTCCCCTTTTTCTTCTTGCATTGTTGTAGCTTGTATGCAGCTTGTTCACCCCATGTGTTATTGTCCCCCTCCCCTTGAGTTCATTCTCACTTCAGTTCTGCTGTTGGTGTTTTCCCCCTTTCCAATATGTTCCATTCCAGTCTACTATAGGTCTTCCACGATCCTCGACCATGTATCAAAAAAACCAACCAACAAACAAAAAACAGAATGGGAGGGTCTTACGCTTGATCCTGCAGGAATTCGAACAGCAGTCCTTCAAACTGCTTTGTCAGGACCAGGTGCCATACAAACCCAGGGAAGTATCTTGTGGACTTGAGAAGGTCATGCCTTCCTCGTTCAGCAAGGTCCTCATAACAACGCTTATGCACCTGGAAGATGATCATAATGTTACTGCGCAGAATATCTTGTGAAGTATCGTGCAGCGCGTAATCCCTTCAAATGAACTCTGTGTTCATCCAACCTTACACCTGGTGTCTAAACAGGCAATTGCATGTAATCAATCGGTGATCTTAAGGTCTTAGATGTGCATGCCAAGTGAAGTTGGACTCTAGAATGACTCAGGACACAACAACATGAACCTCAGTTGAGACCAATGCAACAATACTTCCAAAATTTTCATGAGAAAATAGTCCCAATTATGACTTTAATCCTCTTTCGAAACAGGCATACACTTGTTACTTTGGCATTGATTGATTGTTCCACTACAGTTTACTGAGCTTCCATCTCATGAAGGCTTCACACCAAAGTGCAATATGTTTTTTACAGCACCAGAATATAGTAGAGAGCAGAAAAGGGAGATGGAATCAGGATGGCAAAGTCATTGGTGTAGCGCCAAATTTTGAGGTGCTGGAGCCCTGCAAAAATGATGCCAAATTGACCGTCACATCAAATTTTAACATGACACTAACCATTTATGAGTAATAAATGAAATACGCACATTTTACCATGTCGATAAACAAAAGCTTAACACTCACACCTACTTAATCTCACAATTAAGGCTCCCCATATTTTTCGACAAAACTGTATTTTAAGAAATACTAGCACATTACCGTAGGTTGGTTGCGTCACCTCCCCCTCCCCAACAGTGACTGACACACACACACACACACACACACACACACACACACTTCTGACACCTCTTCAACAAAAAAATCCACACCCTTCCCCTCCCAACCCTAAGGCATCGATCCCCTCCCTGCACTCAAGGCTTCAAACTTCCCATGCCCTCCCACTCCCACAAAAAGTCCTCAAACCCCTTCTCCCACCCCTTCCAATGTTTTCCCATCTTCACTCTCACCCTCCCTCCGGTCATAAAAGCAAACGGGCATTCCCACGTCAAAACAGCGGAATATGTAACGTTTTATGCTCCCCTATCATGCTATCATGGACTTCACAGAAACCTGTCACACAGTCGCCTGTTCAACTCACAATTTGAGAAAATAGTCGGAAATAATAGCAAATATATATATATATATAAGGAAATAATAAAGAGCAATAACTGGAAATAATAGCAAACCTCTGCAATAAAAGCGCTGCTAGAGAGAAAAGGTAATTCTAAAGGGTTCCTAAATTGGCGGCCGTAGTATACAAATTGTGGGTGAAGTCAGGCGAACCGTCTAACCAATGGGTGGAACTCGCATGCATGCACAGACGCACACACGGACACATGCACGGCTCCTTTTATAGGATAAAAGAGAGGTTTTCAATTGTTTATTTTATTTATTACCACGTGGTAAGGGCTGACAGGATGACACACTCTCCTCTAAGCTGCCTCGCCTGGGTTTCAATCCTGACCCAACTATAAACTGCCGTCCTGGTGTGTCACAGGCAAAGTGATTCATCAGTGTGTGTGCCGTCCCTCGGATGGACATTAAACTGGGTGTCCCATCTGTTAGCATTAGTTCTTTAGTTGTTGTTGTTATCTTACACATTAGTTGTCTTTCTTGGAGTTGACGAAAGAACAAAAGGTTTGGGGTCGGATAAACATCTGAGAGTATTGTAGGAGATGGGAGAGCAGATAGGCATGATGTTGACATATACGTATAACGTCATGCTTGTCTGTTCTCTCAACATGGGTCTGTGTATTATAGGCCTACCTTTGCTCATACAACGTGATACCATTCTCATAAGAACAGCCACATCACTGATCCAGCCAGACTTCAACTAGATGTAGGAATCCAAAGTTTTCCATGCCTTCATGTCTTCCAGGGTGTGAATAATTTTTGTAAACATAAGATTATTCATTAAATCCGATATAAAATGGATGGAAAGTTTGTCTCACTTCTGGACCTTGCTGTATTCAGCAATTCATATGGGTCTGTGTTGCCTTGAACCCGTATTGTTATAATATCGCTCACAAGACAAAGTGTCTAACATATTGACATATCCAAGCTTTGGAAAAAGCTTTGACCATGATTATTTGGCCATGACAAAGCACACAAAGCACAATAACTCAACGGATCATGAACATGGGTGTTTTTTTTATTCGCTTGCTTGTCTCAAACTGTTGCGGAGCTAAGTTCTGCCTCAGATGGATCGAGGTGCCGGAGCACCGCTCCGGTTCGCTCCAGCACCACTACACCCCTGGGCAAAATGCAACCCCAAGTGACTTATCCTTTGGAAAAGTATGTGAGAGCGAGGTAGAGGAGTTGGATAAGGATGGGAGAAGGTTGCGGAAGATGAAAAGAAGGTTGTTCAAATGCTGAGAAAGGTTATGCTAATGAAGTTGATAGTTGAGAAAAAGAATATCAAGAAAAGAGAGGCAGTAGTACATATGTGAGAGAAGCTGTAACATAAGGAGAGAAGAATTCGAAATTAACAAAGATTGTTGATGAACTTCATGAAAACAGAAAGTTTGTGGCAAAGTTGTTGTCGGATGATGATATTGATGATTCAGTACCAAGCAATTATGAAAAGAGTTCGTTTTTTTTTTTGAAGATAAGCGGTTTCAAGAAAAAATATTTTGGGAAAAAACAAGAACAGTTGATAAGAGGTAAAACAGTTTTATGAGAAATTTCAAAATGACAATAGGAAACAAGATTATACATAAGTGTTGCCTTCGGACTTGAGGTTACAAAATTTTTATCCAAAATAAATACCATGTGGAATGGAAGACTTTTAAAATAAAAGATCAAGGCTCACAGAAGAGAAAAGTAACAAGAGGGTAAAAAGACAAATGAATGGCAAGTGGGGCAGTAGGGTCACATTTAGACACAAGGAAGGGAATAAGCAAAAAGCAAAAGAAGAAGGGAGGAAGCATATTAACCTGCAAATAAGAGTGTTGGATTAGGTAGGGTTAATGGGGGAAGAAAAATATCTAGGGTAGGGACAGGTGATGAGATGAGATGGTGGTTCACTGCTTGATTGAAGTGTTGGAGCGAAGAATGGGATTGAATAGACTCAGAAAGGCCATTCTACAAATGGGAGAAAAGAAGGATAAAATATTGAAGGTGTGCAGTAAGCCTGGATTTTGGGAATATAACCACATGGGGGTTATTAGTAAGATTTTATCGGTTTATTGGAAGAACATGTGCATCTTCGGGAGCTTGGGAAGGTCTGATGGCTGAGAGCAGAGGGACCGAGACTGAAAAAGAGGCGGTAAAAAACAGGCCACTGACCCATCTATGATGCGAGAGAAAAATGCCTTGTGATTAGGCCTCATCATGGAAGATTCCAATAATGTTGATAGCTTTAGATTCCATAGAATTCAAAAGCGGAAGATGTGATTGTGGAGCATCAGCTCAGAGGGGAGAGCAGTACCCCAATTGAAAGTGGATGTGCAACAAAGTCCTTGTAAGGCTGTGAGCAGTTTGATTTATAAAATCATGACTTGGAATGAAGGAGGATGTCCAGTCTGTAGTTGGCTTTGGAGGCCAGCTTTGCTGTGGTCATGACTGATGGTGAGGATGGTCATGACCTAGAAGTTCAAGCGAATGGATCTCTTCCAGTCGATGACCATGGAAATGGATAGGTGGGTTCGTTTGGCAATACTTCGGGAGCAATAGGGTGATACGTGTTCCATTTATCAGTGCAGTATCGAATCAATCTGAGATCAGCAGAGTGTGATGCAACCACACCTTCCGATGAGGGAGCAGGGTTACCGTTTGAAAATATCAATTCTATTAAAGGTTGCATAATAAATGCTTATATAACTAGAACGGCACTCTTCAACGTCACGACGTCTACTGATATGCCTCCACGGCTCCACCCACATGATTACATCATTATGCATACTTGGACCAAGTTTGATTGAAATCGCTTCAGTTGTTCTGAAGTATCACTTATAAACATGGTGTTGGCTTAGCGGTTGGGGTGGTGGCTTGGGATCCTAGGGTCCCGAGTTCAAGCCCCATTGGCTGCTGAATTAACACCAGGCTGCTGACTCAGCTTGTCATCCTTCCGAGGTCGGCGAAATGAGTACCAGTGTTGCAGCCAAAAGGCTGCACACGAAGGGAAGGGGTACTGACTGATTTATAAAATCTGGTATTGGTGTGGCGCAGGC
>CM068956.1:76997653-77014785 GCA_035128595.1 Eptatretus atami | reverse complement strand
ATTTGTGAAACTAATGTGTTATATATGTTTTCAATGGAAATTTGTGAAACTAATCTTACTATATAAATGGCAGTCCTTCTGTCCGTGTCTGTCTGTCTGTCTTTTTTTTGTGACGAATAAGCTTCCTAGCACCAGTGACCGATCTTATGAAACTTTACACATATATAGAACTAACATTCAGCTCCAGGATGCGCTAAGTGGCTCTCCATAAAAATGAAAAAAATATATATTAAAAAAATATATATATATATAAATAAAATTTCCATTAGAAAAAAAAAATGGCTTTCGAATAGTGTGCTGGCGTATTAATCTAAACAAAAGGCTTCATGGTTAAAAACGCTAGGGTTTTTTGAAATACAAAATGTTCGTATTCGTTGACTTTTTAAACATACACATTCTCCTCCGTTATTTGAATTCTCGAACTGCACGCGCACGGCAACAGCTAACTGCTGATCGATCTGCTCATGAAAGAGCCAGGCAAACGGAGTCAGCTGCAGAGAGAGAGAGAGTCGTCTTACGCTGATATATCTGCTCATGAACGAGCCAGGCAAGCAGAGTCGGCTGCAAATAGAGCGTCACACCGACGGGCGGAGAAGCACAAAACTCACGTTCCAGCTTTCTAGGTCTGGTTTGGCAGGACATCAAGGACAGTTGCCACTGCTGCTAGAAACATTGAGTGGCTCAAGGCCACCTTCAACTATGACCTATCTGAGGATTACGGCAGCATAAAGCCTTCCTTCCATAAATCTGAGGAATAAAAGAAGCCTTCCTAATTTCTCCATACAACTAATGCTCAGTCTAACTAGCGTGAGGAAAATAGGGCAAATTTCCCGGGTATTTCCGGGTACTTCAGTCTAGTGTGTAATATATGTGAAAACCATTGAATTTATTGCTTGACGGAAAAAAAACAAGAAAACGCGCCCCTCTCAGTACGAACGAACGAAAGACGGCCATTTACGCCCACCATGGCATTTCACGCCGAACGCTGAAAGCTAAGTTCTTTCTTATGCATCATTCTCTTTAATATTAGCCAATAACAAGATTTTACATTTCAAATATCAAGTACGCTTTTTAATTGTTTTTTCAACTGAAAAAGCCATAAATTGCATATTTTAACATTAGTGTACTCATTTGCTTCACCACACACGCTGTATTGAAGGATTTCACTTGTGTCTTTTTGTTTTTTTGAATAAGGCTCACTGAGCTGTGCCTGGATGGGTTTGAAGGTAGAGGAGTAGCAGCTGAAATGTAAATCCTATCCAAGTTCCTCCTAATTTCATCTTTGCTTTTTGCTTGTTTGGGTTCCTTCTGATGACTCCAGTGCAGGACTGTACCTATTTGGTCTTACATTTGATTTGAATTGAATTTATTTTTTATCCCATTATAAATTCAATTGAATAATAATGAACGTCATGGGTCAGGGTCAGGTGTCCAATGAAAGCAGGACATCTTGGTACCCGGTCATCACTGTCAGCAGTTATAAAGTGTCAGTTCTAATTGTGTCTCATTAATTACGTAATACACCAGTCCACAAACACCACACAAAACAAGTCCTGGTGAGGGTCTGCAATCTCTGATTGCTCTTTTTCTTGTTCAGTTTGTTGTAGGGTTCACAAGTCGTGAAATTTAATTGACTCGTCGCTCAATAATGTGAGACCTCAAAATCAAGCTTGTGCCTTATTGGTGCAGGAGCAGTTTTAGGTGCACTGAACGTTCCAAAACGATGACTGAGAACACACACCGATGTTGTCCTTCCATTGTAAAGATAGAGAGAATTTTACCGATTTAATTAATATGCCTTTACTGTTTATTTATGCACATGGCTTACCTTACCTGTTTTCCCCAAATGTGTTTATCATTCAGGAATTTGTTGAGGAAGATGTGGCCAAGACTCTGAAGCTTTACAACACCATCTCTGAAGAGGTAACTATATACCTTGCTCGATTTCTCTCTGAGGAACTATTATCAAATGTACCACATGATAAATAAGTTGTTGTCGCAGGTGGCTTTGCAGATGAACAGGAAGTCAAGTCATCTCGTGATGCCACAAATATTATCCCACTTAGAGCGACCCATGAGTAAGCAGATACACTCCTTGTTCTTCATGCTATTGGTATTCTCTTTGATATTGTTGTTGTGTCTGCAAGAGACACAGCTATCCTTTTGCTACGAGTGTCACATTTCATTCGTGTGAATTGTGACACTTTGGATGATGACTGGAAATGCCAAGAAGATAAAGTACGTTTCCATTGGTCCATTGTATCATAAGCTGCCACCAAGTTCTGCTGAAGCACTGCTGCCTTTACATGCCCTTACAGGGTGTGATACCACATCCTACATGTGCGGTCACACCAAGCGATCAGTCTGGAAAATATTTCTGCTTCATCACCACCTTCTTCCTGATGTCGGTACTTTGAGTCATGACCCCGACTAAGCTCAAGTCAACAGAAGCATTTGTTTGCAAAATGTATGGGGTCGATAATGCACAGTTGGTTGACACTGTGCATAGGATAATGTTTGAAAAATCTTGAAAACCAGAAATGCTGCCTCCTACAAGCAATGTCCTTACCTTCCACATGCAGTGTGTGCATCACCAATGCATGAAATGGAATAAAGCTCATTGTCCAGTTCCACATCTTCTGGATGTTACTAAGATGGGGTGGAAAAGAGGAACCGCAGGATTACAACCTGTTCTGATGACCGTTACTCCAATTCCAGAAGCCTGTCTTGAACTTGTATCATGCTCTTGACAGACAACATGCTAAACCATATGCTGCAAATGTCGGAAAGGAAAGCTTTCATGCACTGCTGCACGTGGAAGTAGACCGCCTGGTGACCAGGATGGTTGTTTCAACAGTATTGCACGCAAGTTTAACCAATTGTTGACTAACTGTACATGTATTAGTTACACCTGATCCCTTGCATTATTGCCTTGTTGCCTTTATGGCATGTAAAGGTTACATCGAACTTTCTTACGTCCATGTAATGTAGACTGTGTTTGAATAGTTTTCATGTATTCTTGCATCTGAAAATAAATTTAACCCAAAAGCTCAGTTTTTCATTTTATACACTGTTCCAGTATATATATATAATATATATATATATATTATATATATATATATATTTGTTACGAATTCTGGCCGCCAGGCGTGCGAGTGATTGTGTAACTCCAATCGCAACCGCGTCGCCCACCGGACGGACAATTCAGTCGTGACCCTCCTGGAACTACCGCCAGGAGCCAGTCACGGGTGGGGGTTTAACCTCACCACGATCGTGCCAATTGCCCACCCGCGCAGGATAGGGTTGCTCGCCAAATTCGACCTACCTAAGTACCTGCGCGAGTAGTCGACCGGCGATCGTACCTCGCCGCAGGTCGGCCTAGGACACGAACCGCTTAAGCAGTCCGTTCCGTGCTACAGTGATAACCGAGCGTGTTATCGCCGACCTCGAAGATGTGATTCTGTTATCGGGTGCTTACACCCCTCTACCAATTTCTTCCGTGATGCAAGATGGCACTTTCAACGGGAAAGGAGCAACGAACTGGGAACATTCAAACAAAGCACATTTATTTACATTTGCACGTATATACAGGCAAGGCAATGAATGAGTCATGCACATATGTACAGCCAACAAGGAATAAAACACGGATACAGGCAAGAAAGCAATGAAAGCAATACCACCGACTATAATTATTAGCAATGTACAGGCACTTACACAGGTTTACTTGTCGGACACGGCGCCACCCACACACACACACCACAAACAAAAGAAAAGACCTCCTTTAGTGGTCGTCCAGTCTCTCTCCCACGACCGTCAGCGTGTCGCGCCTGGTTCCGCCTCCCACGGGCGGCGAACCCTCTCCGGCACCCCTCGTCCGGACGCGCAGGTCCACCAGACAGCCGGCACTGCTGCGCCTCCCGTCCGCGTCTCCACCAACAGGCCGCTCGCCGGACCACGAGCGCAGGACGAGAGGGAGAGAGAGGAGAGAGAGAGAGAGAGAGAGAGAGAGAGAGAGAGAGAGAGAGAGAGCGCCTGCACCGAGAAGAAGGAGAGGCAGAGAGGGCTTCCGGACCAGAGAGAGGAGAGGAGCTCGACCCTGGCCACCAAGAGAGGGGAGCACTCGACCCCGAAGAGAGAGCGTGGACCAGAGAGAGAATGACGTCGACCCTGGCCACCAAGAGAGGAAGCACTCGACCCCGACAGAGAGAGAGAGAGAGAGCGAGCTAGACCCTGGCACAGTGAGAGGAGCACTCGACCCGACAGAGAGAGAGAAGGAGAGAGAGAGAGAGAGAGAGAGCGAGCTCGACCCTGGCCACCAAGTGAGAGGAGCACTCGACCCCGACAGAGAGAGAGAGAGAGCGAGCTCCACCCTGGCCACCAAGTGAGAGGAGCACTCGACCCGACAGAGAGAGTAGGACTTGACCTCGACCAAACAGAGAGAGAGTGAGCCCCGCGCGCGGTCCGCTTATATAGCGCGGGGCTCCGCCTTCGCTCCTCCCGTTTTCGGCTCCACCTCCCTTCGAGAAGGTTCCCGAAAAGGGCGTTCCTCACCCCGACCGCCTCACGCTGTTCATCACCAATCGGCGGCGAGCTGCCCTCCCCTTTCCTTCACACCAAGCGCGGGGAAAAATAGGGGGAAAAAATCCGCGCGCCCAAAAGGGAACTCTTTTGGTTCCCTTTTTCGTTCGACGGTTTTCAACGCGGCTTGTTGCTTGTGTGGAGGTTTGTTCAAAATAACAATAGAAAAGAAAAACGGCTATCTCAAGAGTCGCAGCCCGGTGAATCACACGAATTCCTTTAAACAACGGTGGGGAACTATCTGCACATAAACTTAGCGTCATAACTGATCTAAGGCCCTGTCACACCTTGACGTTTTAACCAGCAATGGCAACGTATAAAAATGTATGTAAAACGTTGGCGTACGCTGAAATTTTGATGTTTTTTTAAGTTTTGGGCGTATTCATAACGTGATGGTCGTATGCATAACATATTAGTAACGGGCACAGAACGTTTCGTTGTGTTATTGATAACTTTTACCAACGAATGCTTAGCCTGTTGTCGGCATTCACAACCTATCCCAACGATAATTAACTTACGCATAGCGCGCTAAACGTATTGCCGGCGAACTCGTGGCGTAGCCTGTTAAGAACCTGCCGCACGCCGATTTAAATCATAACGCCCTGAGAATTTGAAGTGTCAACATCGCAGTCACACCTTGACGATTTTGCCAGCGTATGCCGGCCTATGAAAATGTGTCTAAAACGCTAGGCTCACGTCAAATACGGTATAGGTAAGTTGTGTATACGTTAAGAGTAGGCTGGAAAACAATGAAGTACGCTGTCATTTTACGTGGTACGTGTAATACGTCGTGAAATTTCAAGCATGCTAAAATTTTACGACGTACTCGGCGTATGGCTAACACGTTCCGCATGCGTTGTCATATGTTCCTGGCACGCTCCGCGATTGTTTACACACGACGGACACACGTTACTTGTAGGTTACTCATAAGTCGAAACACGTCAAGGTAATATTTAACATACCCGCAACCTAATTTTCAACCAATGGTAACGTCCTTTTAACCTATGAGTAGCGTGCTCTGAACCTATGTTTAACGTGCTTGAAACCTATGAGTAACGTGCATTGAACCTATTTGTAACTTGCCTTGAACCAATGACTAGCGTGCTATGAACCTATGAGTAACGTGCGTTTAACCTATTGTTAGCATGCTTTGAACCTAAGTATAACGTGCTCTAACTTTGAGTAACATGCTATGAACTATGTGTAACGTATCTCAAACGCACATTGTCGTATGTAGACGAATTAGATTGACGTCTTCCGGACGACCACAGCACTTACTGAACGTGTTTCTAACTTACATCTACCGTATAATGGCGTATTGTCAGTATTAAGGGAATTGGTATATACAATGGGCTTCACAAGAGGAACCCATCATTGTTCCAGACTCCATGTTGAGTAGATGTCAATGCCAGTAGTATCAGTAGTAGTAATACTATTAGCAGTAGTTGGTGTGCGTGACAGTAGTAATAGTAGTCGTAGTTGTAGTAGTAGCATTGGTAGTAGTATGTCTATGTCAGTAGTAGTAGTAGTATGTCTATGTCAGTAGTAGTAGTAGTATTATGTCTATGTCAGTAGTAGTAGTAGTAGTAGTAGTATGTCTATGTCAGTAGTAGTAGTAGTGGTAGTAGTAGTATGTCTATGTCAGTAGTAGTTGTAGTGATAGTTTGGTAGTAGTAGTAGGTCCATGTCAGTAATAGTAGGTGAGCGTGATGGGAGGGTGTGGGTGATGATGGATCTCTTATCGTCCACGAATAGGAGACTACTTTGCACCATTGTTCGATGTTCTTTTTCGGCTAATTTTTTTTCCTCATTCCACGATGAAATATTTCTTTGTTTACTTTTTAAAGTATTAAAAACGACTTTGACAAATGCATAATGTACTAGTAATGAACACAGAACGCTTCGATAACTTATACATAAGTTATACCAACGATTGTTTATCGTGTTTTAGGCGTCACAACCTATGCCAACGATAGTCTAGCGTATGCATAGCGTAATAATTCCCAAGCACGTTATTCATAGTTATAAATAAGTCACGGGTACCTAAACATTACTTTGATGTGTTTTCGACGTATGAGGAACTTTCAAGTAGCGTGTTGCGAAGTGTGAAACAACGTTCGTGTAGCGTGCTTACAAAACGTTACTCATAGGTTAGAAATACGTTTCGGGTACGCGAATGTTACCTCTACGTGTTTCGACTTATGAGTAACATACAATTAACGTGTCAACGATCGCATAACGTGCCTACAACTTATGGCAGCGTAGCGGAACGTGTGAGCCAAACGCCGAGTACGTCGTAAAATTTCAAGCATGCAAATTTTTTGGACAACCAAAAAGTACAACGTTTTAAACCAGAGTAATACGACCTATGGTAGTGTTTTTCAGCATGCACCTAACGTACACAAAACGTACCATAACGTATTCGACGTGTGCCAGCGTTTTAGACAAATTTTTCATAAATCGGCATACGCTGGCTAAATCGTCAAGGTGTGACAGCCCTTTAGGACCCTTTATGGTGTATTGTGAATTTCCACAGCCGTAACAATATATCTTCTTCTTCTTCTTTCGGCTGCTCCCATTAGGGGTCGCCACAGCGGACCATCCGTATGATCCGCATAGTGATTTGGCACATGTTTTACGCGGATGCCCTTCCTGACGCAACCCTGGTCGCCTCTTACGACACAGGGATATAGTACACCTATTTTAACCGGGTATACACGGCCCAGTATACTGGTACTCATTTCGCCGACCTCGGAAGGATGACAGGCTGAGTCAACCCCCTGGTGCATTAATTCAGTGGCCCAACGGGGCTTGAACTCAGGACCTTTTGGATCCCAAGCCGCTGCCCTAACCACTGCGCCAACCAGGCTAGCCGTAACAATATATATATATATATATATATTATATATATATATATATATAATATATATATATATATATATATATATATATATTATAATACCAAGCTTGCACACTAAAAACTCGCTCGCCGTCACCGATCCCTATGAAATTGCTGTGGCACTTAGCGGACATGCCGACAATGTTTGGGAAGTCTTGGCGTTCCATAGTACCACTTGCACTTTGCACAATGCGTATTTTTGTCATTCCCGTGTACAGTCTGTTGTCTGCTACCAGCTATGTTGTACTGCTATCCCGTGCATGTGCACGGGTATCGCTTATATATATATATATATATCATGTATGAATTGTAGACAGCACCAACTTTCTGAAAATGGTTATTTTTAGATTTTGAGAGACATGGAGTATGTGGGGTTGAGAGAGAGGGTCGTGTGTGTGTGGTGTGTGTGTGTGTGTGTGTGTGTGTTGTTGATGATGAAAGCATACAAAAAATCATTCATGTAATGCCTAACTATTTTGTTGTGAAGAAACACTGGCTCAAAATTTATATTATCGGCCTACTAATGACATTTTAAACTCTTTTGCAAAAAAAAAAATCACAATATTACATTTCTATATTTTTTAGGTAGATATCCCTTTCTGGACATTCACGTCTTTTAATTTTAAAGCTACCTCCAATTCTTTCAGTTACAAGTGAACACGTTTTGTTTGTCAGTGATTCATTTATGTGGTTTTGGTGGCCATTTTGTTTTCCAATTTTGTGGGTCAAAAACCAATATTTCAACTTGGTATCCTAATTTTTTTTTTTTGTAATCGGCACCCTCGAAGTCTTGTTACTGACTTTTACTCAAAAATGCCCCCTATGAGTTTTAAATGAGCCTTTTTCAGAAATTTGGCCTCGTCTATGTTCTCGATTGAAGTTTTCCATTTGTTTTGAAACAACAACTAAAGATAAAATGTGATCTTGTCAATGCTGATGACTCACTCAAAAAGTTTGCAAAGTGCCCAAGGTTACTAGTCATTGTCAAATGATCTCACGTCTGAATATCTTAACATATATGTACAGAATATCAATAGGTCGAATGAAAAATTAGGTGCAGCAAGTGATCATTTAATTTTTCACTCCAAGCAGGGGTCAGCTTGTAACTTAACACATAGAGTGAAAGTATGAAGAGTTTGGCAGCAGATATCAGGATGATCCGGAATCCCAGTGGAATAAGTGTTGTTACTGATTAGCCATAGTCAGTTTTGCTCTAACAGGCCTGCAGCACGGAGATAGCCAATCGATCTCCCGGAAGCAACCCAAAGATCCCTCACATCTGAGATGTTGTGCTCTTGCCTTTGTGGAGCCAAGGCCGCGCAGTCTTCCATAATTTGTTTTATTGTGCATGGGGCGACCTGACAGCGGTTGCAGGTATCATCAATGGTGTCGTCGAGTCGATGTTTGTGTGGAATAAGTGTTGTTATATATGTTGCTGACGATTGATCGTTCACAGAGAGACTGAAAAATATATTAAAAGGCTCCTACGCAAGACTGTTGGGAAGAGCATAAAAAGAACATCAGCAGGAACAATCACATCCTTCGTAATGTACTTGTACTATATGACAATGAAACATAATACATCGTTTAACAATGCAGCATGCTTCACTGGGGTATATGTCTTGGACTCTAGGTGATCCCTTTCCCACCGGAAGTGCTATATTAAAGTAGATCTGAATATTCATCAGAATCCACTCGATTCGTTCTTGTCACCCACCCAACCTGTCCACCAAGTTTCGTCGAAATCCATCCATAACTTTTTGAAATATTTTGCTGTCTTTCATTTTTGCCCCATCACTCATGGTGAAGAATCATTAATATATATATATATATATATATATATATATATATTATATATATATATATATATATATATATATATTACATATGTGTGTGTGTGTGTGTTACTGTATCCGGATCTTCACCAAAATCGAATCAATTCGTCCTTGTCACACACCCAACCTGTCCACCACATTTTCATTCAAATCTGTTCATAACTTTTTGAGATATCCTGTTCATCGACAAACAAACAAACGGGTGAAAACATAACCTCAATCCACCTTCGGGGCGGTGGTAATGAAAAGAGGTGGCTCAGAATTAACTACAATGGCCAACTTCTATTGGATACAGAAATTTATTTATGAGTTAGTATCATGAATTATGAAAGGGGTGTGATGGATACTCATAAGAGCACTGATCAAAGTCAAATGAAAATGACACTGTCCAGCTTAAATAATGAATAACTTAACAATACCAATTTGCAGAGTTCCACTTGTTTCCCTTTAATCTGTCATTACATAAAGTGAGCAATGAAGATCCCCTCTCTTCCCACCAATGCAATAACTACTACTACGACTACTCCCACCTCTCTTGCGGGTGTATACGCATTGTGCCGTGTAGTAGTTGTGGTAGTGGTGGTGGTAGTCTTCATCTTATTCTTCTTCAATTATTGTCACTTTCTTGTGGGGTCAGCAGTAGAACGTTTTTGGCCAAAGTCTTTTACAGACCGGCTGGCCAGGCCTGACGTTCGACTGAAGGTGAAAGGAATTTGTAATACGTTCAGGGTGCTGAAAATAACTTCCCTAATTTTCGCGCAGGGCACCATGTGATTTTTAACATTCACTGACAAGTGTTTGCCGAAGGGGCCCCCAGTTTAATGTCCATCCGATGGGCCGATGCTGCACACACATTGATGTATATCCCTGCGTGCGAAACACCAGGGTGACTGTTTATAGCTGGGCCAAGATTCAAACCCTGAATCGACACCTTTGAGTGCATACCTCTAAACCATTCTCTTAGCCCAAATGATGAGATTCACCCTCACATATATACATATTGTTACAAATTTGGAATTCAATCGCACACAACATACAGGTTCCCTTAGTCAGCTATGTCGATAAGTGCATGTTCCCTAGATAGCTCACCTTCCATTGTTTAAATGTTTTGAAATCGATTAGATGCGCTGCGGATCGATTTAATAGTTAGGGAGCAAACAATGGAGACGTCCCTCCCCCTCTTCTGCGAAGAGGAAGAAGAACCCTGCGGTGACGTCAACAACTCCCTCCCGCCCGTGGTTGAGCGGGGGGGGGGGGTGGATCACGAGGGCATGAGTCACGCCGGCGTGCGGGGGAGGGGTGCAAAGGATAAAGAGGACATCTTTTCTTTGTTCAAAAAGAGTTCGTGGGAGTCCCGTGGCAGAGTTCGTGTGCTGAGTCCCATGGGAGGAGTAAGCTTTTTGCTTCGGCAGTTGGGGGAGTCGGGAGGAAGCCAGAAGCCAAGGAGCTGCGTGGAAGTCCGGGCGTCGCGAAGGAGACGCGAGCTGGAGGCGCAGCCTTGCCTGCTGTGTCGCGCAAACCGCGCGTTCGTGTGGAGAGAGCCGGAGAGAGCTCGCCTGCCACACGGAAGGCCCGAGCTCGACCGCGCGCTACTCTAGCTGCCGTGGGGAAGGAGCATCGTGGGTCGCCCAAGCGCGTTCGTGTGGAGAGCACGGAGAGAGCTCACCTGCCACACGGAAGGCCGAGCTCGACCGCGGCTACGCAAGCTGCTGTGGGGACGGGACGTCGCGGGTCGCCCAAGCCAGACACCACGAGGGTGCAGGTAACCTGCAAGGTCTCGTGGGACTCGTTCGGTCTGCAAGTCCCACGCATAAAGACCCAAGAAGGCCAGTCTGACCCCATTGCCTTTGATGGGGTCTTTTTCCTGCTTTTCTTTCGAATGAATGTTTGTGGCGCGCGAGTCCCGTAAGTAAAACTGTGTAAGTGACTGTACATTAATAATTGCTTATAGACGGTTGTAGTTCTTTTGTCGTGCTTTTGTTGTTTGTATAATTGCATACGTGTTTTGCCTTATTTAATTGCATACGTGTTTCATTATAATAAATGTCCTTGTGTGAATGTAAACCTGCTCGTTTCGTCCATTCCCTCATTGATGAACATTTCGTGTGTTGGGAGTTAGAAAGCCGTTGGTTTGCCGTAATAGGGGGACATTTGGACCGACGGTTCTCGGCGATTACGCCGCTCGGAATCGCGCACGGACAGGCTCGCCTCGGCGGTTTGTTCCGTACGAGATCCGTCGAGGGTGGAATACCCCGGTAGTTGGATCACGTGGGTATTTAGGTACATTGAAAGATTGGCAATCGACCCTACCCACGTGATCTGCCGATTGGCGTATTTCAGTTCTTGTACAAGGACCCGTCGCTCGGAGTTATCCGGGCGGCGATCTATATTCCGGGCGATCGGTCGGGCCGACTCTACTTGCGGCTCCGTTCAGAGCGGTTGGTTGGCGGCCGACCCCCGGTTCTTTAACAACTGGTAGTCAGGAGTGGGGTGTGAACCCATCCACCTCCGTAAATTTGTAGGTTCGAATCCGCAACAATTGGTTGTCAGGAGTGCGATTCGGCCCCCTCCGCCTCCGTAGCAAAATTCACGGAGTCGGATCAGGGGTATACGGAGCAAACCCCCCGTGTCCCCAAATTACGAGCGTTATAAATTTTATTCCCAGCACGTAAAATGTTCAGCCAAGGCGAGCAGGGGCAGGAGGGATTAGGAATGGATTTGGAAATGTTAGAATCTATGGCTCAGGACGACAATGACCATGCAGGACACTCCCATTATGCAGGTTGACTATTCCCGCAAATAAATGCGAAGTCCGCAATGGGCGCAGCGGCGGGGGCCGCGGTGTATGACACCCCCTCCCCTCCTCGTCAAAATCCCTCCTCAGTCCCCGGCGGATCCGTGCCCGATAATGGCGAAGCGACTGCCACCGACCACCTGACATGGGCCAGCTATTAGAATATTGCTGGCAAAAATGGATGCGAACATGCAAGCATTCAGGAGCGATATGCGGGGTGAAATGCAGAGCATGGGGCTGGACCTCCAGGAAGGGAAAAGGCAGTAAGTCTGGGCATAAGAGGCATAATGACGCCTGCACGTGGCGAGATACGGGCAGTGGAGTGCAAAATGGTGGCGCCACGTGGCAGAGGCACCGAACCAGCGAGCGAGCTGAGGGAGAGTGTGGATTGTGTCGGTTCCGCGGTGGACGACAAAATAATTCGGGAGACGCGTTGGGCGAGACTCGTGCAGGTGACGGAAAAAGTGACGGTGACACAGGGGGAAAAATTAAATGAGGTGACTGAGACATGCAGGACGAGACACGTGGAGGTGACTGAGAAATGACGGAGACGCAGGAGACAAAGGAAGAAACACCAGAGCCACGGGGAATAGAACAGGAAACAGAGACGAAAAGCCAGAAAGAAACGGAAATAATAAACGAGGTGACTGAGATAAAGCAAGTAGAGGAGAAACTCCAGGTAATTGACGAGCACACACAGGTAGGGATAGTGAGGGACAATGGGGTTGAGCTGGGGGAGTGTTTTGTGACCCGGTGCGAGCAGCAGGATGGCCTCCTTCAGGAAACAAGGTGAGGGACTGTGCCCCCTTGAGGTGGATCGCGACGAGGAGAGTCCGGTCGAGCCTTGCGAGGTAAAGGGGGCGAGTGCTGTGAATGGGTGCACGCGGAGCTTGGGGTTATGGAAACCCCGGGACCCTTGAGGTGGTGCTAATTCCCGCGTGGTTGTTCCGGTGTGTGTGGTGTCGAAATGTGTGTTTGCGAGTGTGCCGAAATGCGTGCTTTCCAGCACGCATGGTGTGGATGAAGCACCGTGTGTGGATGAAGCACCGTGGGTGGATGAAACACGTGTGTGGAAGAGACCCCGTGTGGGAGTGGTGTGGTCACGAGTGTGCCGGGGTGCATGCTTCCCAGCACTCCGTGTGTGGGAAGAAGCACCACGTGTGGAAGGAATGATGTGTGTGCGTGAACCCCCTCTGCGAGTGGAAGCCGTGTATGAGTGAAGTACCGTGTGTGAGTGGAACCACGTGTGCGAGAGAAACGGCACGTGTGAGTGAAACGGCACGAGTGAGTGAAGCACGGTATGTGAGAGAGACAGCGTGTGTGAGGTCGCTGTGTGTAAGGGAGATGACAGTCGGTATGCGGGAGAACGCAACCGCATCCCGTGTCCGAGTGCCATGGTGGAGTGTGTGAGCGTCGTGGAACGCAGGAGTGTGTGCGTTGAATGGCGACGACGACGGGACCAGATGAAGGACAAGGGCCGAGTAGCGGCCGTAGCTGAATTGAGCACCGTGCCGGGTTTGCACAGCAGCGAGCGCGGGGTCCGTGCTGTGCTACGCACAAGGCCACCAAGTGCGCGGCTGCGCAGGTGAAACCCGGTCCGGAAACGCCAGCGGTGGATGTTAGCCGATCCCGCAGACGGACAGAAGCTAGGCTGGATTCGGAATTTGGACCGGGATGGGTTCTCCACGCGAGCGTGTTTGTAAAGCTCCGACGAGCAGAGCACATGTGTTCGCGTGGGGAACCCCTCGAAACGCGGGGCTTGCTTTGAGATGCGTGGAGTGACGTCATGGCTGCACGTGTGTTTGGAATCCGGCAGAAGGGAATTCCTGCCGGATGGTACCGTCCAAGAGGGACGAGGTAGGCGGGGTGCAAGCAGCTGCCATGACGTCACGGAAAAAGAGCGCGGCTGTGAACTGCCGCGCTGGTGGTGCGCATTATGGAAAAAAAAAAGAGTTGAGAAAAGCAAGCCTCGCTTCGGGTGAACATGATTCCCAGGCAAGGGGTGGAAGACCCCCTTGTTAGGGGGCACGGAACTACTAGTTAGGAGGATGGGTTAGAGTTAGTTAGCCGACTTCTGGGGACATGGGTTGGTTGTACTCATGGAGCCCGTGGAATGGATTAGTGAGAGGGATTTTAGTTCAGATTTAGGAAATGGGAATTTTTTTGGATTTTTGGAAACATGGACAGACATGGAAATGTGTAGTGGAGACGTGGCTTAGCTACGTAGAGTAAATGGAACGTGCATGAGTTTTAAGGGATGACGAGGGAGCATGAGTTAGTCAGGGATTTAGTTAGAAGGATGGCAGTGTGGAGTGTTGGTGTGAGTTGCGAAATGGAAAGTGTGTGAGGAATGAGTGTAGGACAGTGGGCCCAATGGTGCGAGTGGAGCGAATGTGGTATGCATGGTGCGAATGACTGGTTGGGGGGAGGAGTGATTCCACCCAAGTGACCCGGGTCAGTTTAATGTTAGCTAGTGGGTTATTCAAATTTACTAACAGGAGGTCGTTTTGTTGTTGGTGTCGAGAGAAGGCACGAAACCCGTTTGGAGGGGTGCAAGAGTTCATGGACCGGCTGGGAGCGTGGCTGTGGAAAGTTGAGTATTTGTTTAGTGGGCACCCCAGGCACCGGACGAGTCGGCCAGAGTAGGCTAAGGGCCAAGAGGGGCCGGCCTAGTGTAATGGGCACGGGCGACCCGTCGGAAACGGGACCCGTAGCACCAGAATGCCACGGGGGCAGTGTACTGGGCACGGGCGACCCTCGGAAAGGGACCCGGGGCATCAACACGCCACGTGGGCATCGGAAGGGGGGCAATGCCACAGAGGGCAACCCCCCACATTTATAGGGAGCAGCTAGGCTCGGAGGCAGCCTGCGGGCCTGGGGGTGCCATGGTTAGAGTTCGGCAGAGGGGGAGTTCCTGCCAGTTGAGCCACGCTGCCCAGCCAGGAAATTGTGCGAGGGCACGTATGAAAATTTGAGGGCAAGGCCCAAATTTATAATGGACACCAACACAGGCGACGGGAATCATGGTTTTTAGAATCGATAGTTAAGTGTGAGGCGTTTTTGGAAAGCCCCGGGGTAGTTTCAGGTTAATGAATGTTAGGGTAGATAAGAGATTACCCCTTCGCACCATCCATCCCTTCGCTCGTTGTAGGCCGCTGGACTCACCTTGGTAGATCGCTGAACTCTGAGGGCCCATTCTGAGGCTTCGTTGGGCCTCGAGACAGGACGCTAGTCTCTCCCTATTCCCTCCAGAGAGGGAACGTAGGGGTTGGGAGTAGGCTAGGTGGACATGATAGGCTATCCGGACAAAGACAATAAAGGGGGTTAGGGAGACAATTATAAAAGGGAAATAAAAATAAAGAGGGGCTAAATTTTGTTGTTTTTGTGGCAAATTAAGGGAGCGGGTATGGACAGAGACAGGCAAAGGCGATAGAGTGGGGGGAGACAGTAGGCTAGGTCTGAGCCCGCTTCAAAGCGGCCGGCACCACCGCACTCCCTCCAAACCTGATGGAACCACACCAGAGGCCGGCCAGCTTCACTGTCGGCTGTTGTGCTGCAGCCGCCTGTTCTGCATGGGCTTACCTGCCATGCCTAGTTGCCTGCCTCTGCCATGACCCCATGCCTGCTAGCCCTTGTTTGCGTTTGCCCCTGTGTCCATCCATCACCATGTGCGCCAGGAACATCCAGTTTTGTGAGGACTGCCCTGCAGGCAGCCCGTGCATCCATCATGTCCATTTGTTTTGCGACCATCTCCATCCATTCCCCTGCACCAAGACTTTGCTATGACCTTTGCCTTTCCCCTTTCACAGATCAAAGTCCTGGGCCATGGTTAGTGTGATGTAATAGATAAGTTAAGATTGTAAATACGTGGAACCCCACCTGCATGTTTGTTTTAGCGCCGGCAATTTTAGTTAAGTTGTCCGAATGAGTCTGTGAGAGTTTGTTTAGTTAGTTACGCAGCGCATTAGGTTATTTATTTTTGGGACACGTATAAGAAATGTCGCACTCAGGGATCCGAAGGTAGAACGTACTAGGGGAAAACTTACACATGCTGGTCACACGAAAATTTGACGACTCGGGACGAGTCTGTAAAAAGGGGAGGGGGTAGTGTTACGAATTTGGAATTCAATCGCACACAACATACAGGTTCCCTTCGTCAGCTTGTCGATAAGTGCATGTTCCCTAGATAGCTCACCTTCCATTGTTTAAATGTTTTGAAATCGATTAGATGCGCTGCGGATCGATTTAATAGTTAGGGAGCAAACAATGGAGACGTCCCTCCCCCTCTTCGCGAAGAGGAAGAAGAACCCTGCGGTGACGTCAACAACTCCCTCCCACCCGTGGTTGAGGGGGGGGGGGGGGTGGATCATGAGGGCTTGAGTCACGCCGGGTGCGGGGGAGGGGTGCAAAGGATAAAGAGGACATCTTTTCTTTGTTCAAAAAGAGTTCAGTGGGAGTCCCGTGGCAGAGTTCGTGTGCTGAGTCCCGTGGGAGGAGTAAGCTTTTTGCTTCGGCAGTTGGGGGAGTCGGGAGGAAGCCAGAAGCCAAGGAGCTGCGTGGAAGTCCGGGCGTCGCGAAGGAGAGCGAGCTGGAGGCGCAGCCTTGCCTGCTGTGTCGCGCAAACCGCGCGTTGTGTGGAGAGAGCCGGAGAGAGCTCGCCTGCCACAGCGAAGGCCCGAGCTCGACCGCGGCTACGCTAGCTGCTGTGGGGACGGGACGTCGCGGGTCGCCAAAGCCGGACACCACGAGGGTGCAGGTAACCTGCAAACGGTCTCGTGGGACTCGTTCGTCTGCCAAGTCCCACGCCATAAAGACCCAAGAGGTCCAGTTGACCCCATTGCCTTTGATGGGGGTCTTTTTCCTGCTTTTCTTTCGAATGAATGTTTGTGGCGCCGAGTCCCGTAAGTAAAACTGTGTAAGTGACTGTACATTAATAATTGCTTATAGACGGTTGTAGTTCTTTTGTCGTGCTTTTGTTGTTTGTATAATTGCATACGTGTTTTGCCTTATTTAATTGCATACGTGT
>CM068956.1:76986398-76997628 GCA_035128595.1 Eptatretus atami | reverse complement strand
TCAATCGCACACAAACATACAGGTTCCCTTAGTCAGCTATGTCGATAAGTGCATGTTCCCTAGATAGCTCACCTTCCATTGTTTAAATGTTTTGAAATCGATTAGATGCGCTGCGGATCGATTTAATAGTTAGGGAGCAAACAATGAGAACGCCCTCCCCTCTTCTGCGAAGAGGAAGAAGAACCCTGCGGTGACGTCAACAACTCCCTCCCCCCGTGGTTGAGCGGGGGGGGGGTGGATCACGAGGGCATGAGTCACGCCGGGTGCGGGGGAGGGTGCAAAGGATAAAGAGGACATCTTTTCTTTGTTCAAAAAGAGTTCGTGGGAGTCCCGTGGCAGAGTTCGTGTGCTGAGTCCCGTGGGAGGAGTAAGCTTTTTGCTTCGGCAGTTGGGGGAGTCGGGAGGAAGCCAGAAGCCAAGGAGCTGCGTGGAAGTCCGGGCGTCGCGAAGGAGACGCGAGCTGGAGGCGCAGCCTTGCCTGCTGTGTCGCGCAAACCGCGCGTTCGTGTGGAGAGAGCCGGAGAGAGCTCGCCTGCCACACGGAAGGCCCGAGCTCGACCGCGGCTACGCTAGCTGCTGTGGGGACGGGACGTCGCGGGTCGCCCAAGCCGACACCACGAGGGGTCAGGTAACCTGCAACGGTCTCGTGGGACTCGTTCGGTCTGCCAAGTCCCACGCCATAAAGACCCAAGAGGTCCAGTCTGACCCATTGCCTTTGATGGGGTCTTTTTCCTGCTTTTCTTTCGAATGAATGTTTGTGGCGCCGAGTCCCGTAAGTAAAACTGTGTAAGTGACTGTACATTAATAATTGCTTATAGACGGTTGTAGTTCTTTTGTCGTGCTTTTGTTGTTTGTATAATTGCATACGTGTTTTGCCTTATTTAATTGCATACGTGTTTCATTATAATAAATGTCCTTGTGTGAATGTAAACCTGCTGTTTCGTCCATTCCCTCATTGACTGAACATTTCGTGTGTTGGGAGTTAGAAAGCCGTTGGTTTGCCGTAATAGGGGGACATTTGGACCGACGGTTCTCGGCGATTACGCCGCTCGGAATCGCGCACGGACAGCTCGCCTCGGCGGTTTGTTCCGTACGAGATCCGTCGAGGGTGGAATACCCCGGTAGTTGGATCACGTGGGTATTTAGGTACATTGAAGATTGGCAATCGACCCTACCCACGTGATCTGCCGATTGGCGTATTTCGGTTCTTGTACAAGGACCCGTCGCTCGGAGTTATCCGGGCGGCGATCTATATTCCGGGCGATCGGTCGGGCCGACTCGACTTGCGGCTCCGTTCAGAGCGGTTGGTTGGCGCGACTCCCGTTCTGTAACAATATATATATAAAGATTTCGTAAGTATATTGATGACTTCCGTCCTCTGTTTGTGGTTTGTTTGTGTTTGTTGTTTGTTTGTTGTAGGCACGATAACTCGAGAACGGAAGAAGCTACCAATGTCAAATTACACCACGTGATTCAGGAGGGCGATGGCTAGCGCTGATTAGATTTTGGTCAAAATCGGTCAAAGGTCAAGGTCACAGTGAGGTCAAACATAATTCCGTAAATCATGTGGAGAAATGGAGTATTTTTGCTTCGGTCGACGTTACGGTTCGTTTTAACTTCGATTTTAATTTTGTCTTCGGTTTTTGTGATCGCTTAGGACGCTTAACACTCGGTTGTCGAAATTCTGGTAAAAATCGGATGTTTTGGAGACGTTTTAAGATTGTATAAAAAATATTTCACTCGCCGCGTCACGGCTCGTCACGTGGTGCAGTGCGCTCGAGCAGACGCGGCGTTGAGTCACGTAAAGGTTTTGCGTGTGCGCGCTGATGTGTTTTTCGATAAAGATGGTGTTTAAAAGTCATTTTTTATCCTTATAAAGGTTATCGTCGCATGCCTGACTCGCTAAGCCGTCGGATTATTTAAAGATTGTGGTGGATGGCCGAATATACGGTTTTGTGACTTTGATAAAATAATATTAAATAATTGCGTGGAGAAATGGAGATTTTTGCTTCGGTCGACGTTACGAGTTCGTTTTAACTCGGATCGCAATTCTGTTTTCACTTTTGGTAACGGTTAAGTATGCTTAATACTCGGTTGTCGAAATTCTGGTAAAAATCGGATGTTTTATGAGATTTATGTCGGGTGTCGTGTCTGAGGCTTAACTGAAGATTATGCTAATGAGGGGGATTGTAACACACGGCATTACGTGCTCGTTTTAAAGTCAATTTCAATCCTGTCTTCAATTTTGGTAATGGTTAAGTATGCTTAAACACTCGGTTGTCGAAATTCTGGTAAAAAAAATCGATGTTTTATGAGAGGTTTGGTACAGAATCATCGTAGAAACTTCTGGTTTGCGTCGCTACCTTTTCTAGATACAGCTTTTATTAGGCAAGGTCAGAGGTCAAGTTGACGATTTCGTACGTAAGTACCAGTCTATGACTGCTTGTTTTTTTTTGATCTTTTAGGCGAAGAAGGTGACTGAGCATGTGCAGGGCATAACAAGGAAAGTCCATTCCGGTGAAATTGCAACAGCAAAGGTACGTCTTTGTACTTTACGTACAAAAAGGTACACCACATACCCTATCTCTATCTTTATAATTAATATTATTGTAGAAGTACACTGATATCTACTAATGTCTTTGTCCTGCACATAGTTTCTGAATAAGCTCCATTCTGAGCCTTAATCTGAGTAGAGACTGAAAGTGGGATGGCAAATTTTATGCTGTTATTGTATCATTTTGAAATACGCTTACAATAAACTAGGACAAGGCATCTGCAACCATCCTTGACCATGTTGTGGAACGTTGGCTGAGGCCCTTGTGTGAATCAGATGAAAAATAACTCTACTGAAAGTTCCAGTCAACACAAAGTTCATGATAATATTTTTGTGCTCATTATCTTCTATTTTGTATTTTTGCTCATGTTCCTCATGATGTCTTCATCAGCAGCAATTATGCCACTTTGACACAGCACGTATGATAGAGATTAGTGATGGTGCAAGCCTAATTTTCTCGAGCTTGAGCTGAGAGAAACTTTCAAACAAATAGAGGCCAAGCTCGTCTTCATGGTATATTAATTTCCCAGGAATTCCTGCATTTTCCTGGTTTATTTTTATTTTGGTTTATATCCTGGAACAGCTTACATGTCCCGATTCTTTGAAGAAAGAATGCTCCAGGCAGTTTACCATCACTTCGAGGTTTAAATCACTTTTATTTTAAAACACTCCAAGTGCAACGGTAAAAATAATGCTTTTGCACACAAACCACCGTTCTGCCAGACAGGGAAGAGCGGGCTTCTCCCAGCAGCAATAATGCAACACATGGGCGGAGCATAAATACACATTTTACATTCAAGCTTGGGAAGAGCACAGTTCAGACTCAGAAAATTTGGGTTCGAACCACCTCTTGTGGCAAGTGCCGATGTGCTTGTGCTTGCGCTTGTGTGGTGTACTCTGTGTACCTCCTTTCCCAACACCAAGGAAAGACTCATCAGAAGGGGAAGGCATGACGTGTGCACATGCGCAAGAAAGGAAGGCATGACGCCTTCACAGATAAGGAAACACAGTAACGTGCATGAAGAGGGTTGGGTTGTGGGCTGTGGGGTTAAATGGCAATATAAAAGAATATGTAAGGATTGAGGATTACCAGAGACGATGGTGCACTGCCAACATGAGCGATTGAAGAGTCTCGAGATGGCAGTTCAACAGCTGGGAGAAAAGAGGAACAAAAGAGTAGAGATTTCTTTGGCAGACAATATTTCCAAGATCGCCTCCAAAGCCAGCGTCCCACTTGGCATCCTTCGTCATAAAAGGTCTTGCCTTGGCCATTCTGAACCTTTGACAACCGACAAGTCTTTCATTCACAGATTTGAGTGCTGTTCTCCCCTTTGGGCTACAACCGTGCCTCACACCTTGCCCTTCTTAATGCTGTGGTATGCAAGGCCCTCAATATCATTGGAATCTCCTGTGACAGCTGAGTTTCTAGGCCTTTTACATTTGTGGTGCACGCAGGTTGGTGGCCTCTCTGTGTTCTACCATCTCCTTCTTGGTCTTGCACCCTCTGCCCTTGCTTGGCTATGTCCCTCCCAGGTTTCTGCAAGGTGCACATCATCTGCCAGTAACCCTTTTCTTGTTAACCTCCCAAAATCCAGGTGCACTGCTCACCTCCTCATTTGATCCGCTTTCTCTCGCAATCAATTTATCCAGTCTGTTCAATCCCATATTTCCCTTCAGGGCTTCAAGACAACTGCTCACTATTTCAGGTCATCCCCCATCCATACTCAAGATGTCTTCTTCCCCAAATGACCCCATTCCCCATCACTTTCTTTTTTCCAGGTAATTGTGATTTCACTCTCACTCTCACTTCTACTCTGCTGTTGCTGTTCCCCTCATTCCATCCTGTTCTTTTCCATTCTGCTTTAGCTTCCCCCCCGAAAAGTGCTCGAATCATTACATAGCAAAAAATAGATGTGCAGTCAGCCTGAATGATTGTGTGAGTTTAACACACGGTGGTGGGTTAACGAAAACAAAAATAAACCATGCATCTAGGGAGTCGAATAAAAAAAGGTTATTGACTTAAGGTGCTATTGTTGTGGGGCCGGGTCTCGGTGACGAGCACGACCGCTAGATGGAGCAGAATAGATCGGCTCCCACGAACGCCCGGATATTAGGTCGTACCTCTCGGACAACTCCGAAAGGTCACGGGTCACTGAGAGGACTGTGGTCGCCAATATTTCGCGGCGTGAGGTCGAGGCCACTTGTCTAACTCATTTACCTAAGTACTCATGCGCTCTAACTACCAGGGAACCACACCTCGGCGACTCTGTCCGATCCGAGTCGCAGGTAACTGCTCGGACCGGCATAACCGAGCGGAGTTACCAGAGCCGCGCCAGACCAAATGACTATTTGCCGCTTCGCTATTTCCAACACGCACCATGCTAAGCCAATGAAAAAGCACAAGAAACGAGCTGGTACATTCAACAATAGGGTATTTATTTTACATAATCGGGGGGGGAAGCACACAAGAGCAGAAGTTATCACGACTATAAGAAATGCATGTACAATGAGCAAAGAAACACTTACACACGTTGTTCCTTAAAGACTGGCCAAGGACACACACAACATGCCCAGAAAGACATGGACCTGTGCACCTCGTGTGGTTCTCGACGATATTGGGGTAACGGGACTCGAACCCGCAACAGAGGCCGCTCCAAGCCAGGTACGGGGTAGCGTCGGGCGTTGGCACGCTCCTCCGGCTCGCAGGCAGGCGACACGAGTATATCTCCCGAGTTGAGATGGCCGACCGCCCCCAGCAATGCGCCAGACGAGACGCCTCGGATCCGTGCGATGCAGTCGGCTGCAGACCCGAGACAGCAGACGCGCAAACATCTGAGCCGAACTGGACGAGCACTCGAGCAGACTCGACGCAAATCCAATCCTTGCCTTCTTCCTTGTCGCTTTTCTTTTTGGGGCCCGTCTGCTCCCGTGGCCTGCTCCCATTGGGGGGACAGCGTGTCGTGGCTCCGCCTTCTTGCCAAGGACCTCCCCGACTCTGTCTGCTGCGCTCACCCATTGGGCAGAAAACTCGGCATACCCTTATTTGGCACGCAGCTGAAGCGAAACGCTTTGTGACCATATACGGTGCGAAATCCACACTGAAACGCAACCGCCTGGGGCATGGAATTCCAGACACGCCGGCATGCCGGCGAGCGCGCGAAGAGATAGCCGAGCAGAGTGTTGTTGTTGTTGTAGGTGATGTAAAAATCCTATCTATAAAATAATCCGCAGCACACGTATAATTAATTCCCATTAGACTAGGGACGGGACCCTACTAGAAACATGTACTTACTGATATAACTGATCTATAGGACCTGGCTGTTGTGTGCTCATGGTTTCCAGATTCGCAACACTATTTCCACTGGAGAGCCAGCAGTGATGAAATGTATACCTTCAGGTTGGATATATGCTAGTTGTAAACATGGAATAATTTTTTGTTTAATAAGTCAAGTATTGCTCCTGTCAGAAACTTGAGACGCAATTCTGGAATGTGTGGGCTCATTGAGATCACCCTGTTGATCTGTTATCAAAAGAAATTGCATTTGGTGAATGGATGATTAACATTTTATTTGAATGTTCTGTGTTATTTTCTGATTGAAACTTTGTACTTTTCTCCCTCCCTCTCCTCCTCGACATTCAACTTTAGGGTCTAAGTATCTTGGGGTGAAGTACCAATTGCTAACATGTATCTACACTGATAAAAGAACTACCACATAAACCCCAATGTGATTATGAAAAAGGTTGATGGTCGAAGTTTATCAGGAGAACCTGCCATTGAGCGTATGGTTGAAGTGAATATGGTAAGATGACTTCTTTTCATTTTTGCCGATGATAATTTGCACTTTCCATTAAAAAAAATTTTTTGAACGTTTTTTTTTCCTCCATAAATTATTTATTTCTTATTGTGCTTTAGAAAGTAATTTCAAGTTGTATGACTACAAATAAATACTGCTTATTCAGCTATATAACCAGGTTGATGTTTCACTGTCTCCATTGGGCAAAGTTTCTTCAAAAGATGCGTCCTCTGGATAAGAAGTTGAAGTACTATGTGGACAAGCTGGTGAAGGCAGCCGTCACTGGAGAGTTGGGTATGTTTGCTCTGCATGCTCATGCAAATAGCATTTTTTGAGGTAACCAGAAGAACAAAACCACTGTAGAATATTCAGACATATTAGAGAACTAACTTTCAATTGTGTATGACCAATGACAGCAAAATGAGTCGCATCACCCATTTTCTTGATATTTAGTTGTGACTTCCAGGTGATCAAGTGAGATGTAAACTTTCCAGTCACGTGAAATTTATTTGGGATATCTGGATATTTGGTGAAGATGATATGGAAAGTACGTCTCGAGAAATGGCCAACATAAAGTGGTTTTGAGATGATAGATAAAAGGTATAAAGGCATAAAGGCATAAAGCCTCCCCCACCTCGTGCTGCCTCACCCACCCCCCCCACTCCCCTCGTGCTGCCTCACCCCCCCCTCCCCTCGTGCTGCCTCCTCCCCTCCCTCCTCCTCCTTCATGCTGCCTCCTCTCTCCTTCTCGTATTTCCTCATCTCCCCCCCCCGTGCTGCCTCACCCCCATGCTTCCTCACCCCCCTCGTGCTGCTTCACCACCCCCTCCTCGTGCTGGCTCCCCCCCTCGTGCTGCCTCCCTCCCTCATGCTGCCTCCCCCCTCGGTGCTGCCTCACCCCCCTCGTGCTGCCTCCACACCCCCCCCCCTTCTGCTTCCACCCCCCTCACGCCGCCTTCCTTCCCCTCGTTCCTCCTTCCCCTCGCGCCTCCTTCCCTTCCCTTCCCTCCCCTCTCCTCACACATCCTCCTGTCAAACCACCTCCACCATCATAACAACTCTCTGCAGGTCGAGAAGAGGAAAGGCTGTCAAAGAATGTGCTAATTAGACAAATGAAAGCTTTTAATTTTTATTTTTTTTTCTTTCTTTTTTTGAGCAGTTTGTACTGCTGCTCGGATCAATTCAGTTTTTATGAAGCCATGAATCGCCAAGATCACGACAGGATAGCTTAGAGATGCGCATGCCTGCTCTAAACTGTCTCGCCTTGGTTTAAATCCCGACTCGGCTATAAACTGTCATCCTGGTGTTTCACAAGCACCAGGATGACAGTTTAAACCAGGAGTTTCTCTTCCCCCTCTCCCCCTCTCCCCTCTCCTAACTCTCTCTCTCCTAACTCTCTCTCTCCCCCACTCCCTTCCTCCTTCCTCTCTCTCGCTACCCCCTCCCTTTCCTCCTTCCTCTCTCTCTACCCCCTCCTTTTCCTCCTTCCTCTCTCTACCCCACTCCTCTTCCTCCTTCCTCTCTCTACCCCACTCCCTTTCCTCCTTCCTCTCTCTCTACCACTCCCTTTCCTCCTTCCTCTCTCTCCCCCACTCCCTTTCCTCCTTCCTCTCTCTCCCCCACTCCCTTTCCTCCTTCCTCTCTCTCCCCCACTTCCTTTCCTCCTTCCTCTATATTCTGCCCCCCCCCCACGCCCATTAAATATTCCATCAGTGAAACGACGGGTTGTATTTGCTTGTAATCGTAATAGAGCTTAGCTCAGTATTCCATTAACTTAAGCCAAGCCAATTCTTTTTCAAAAAATAGGACCACAGGTTCTGAAGCTCACCTGGAGCTGGATCAAGAGGAACAGTGAATGACGTCATAAAATATCGAAATTTTGTTGATGCGCAGAATCTGGTCATGAAGGTTGAATGAACCCTCTTGATGCTGATTACAATGATATATATTTACAGGGTCATGGTTTTACAGGTTACAGTCATGTTTTTGGCTTGAGGGCATGGCTGTGCTGCTGTAAGTTAGGCCAGGAATTTTTAGCATTTAGCCTGATTTCAACTCGTTAATGAGCGCAGATTTTGATGCTGTCAATAGACTTTCGTTTAGGCATCAGATATGAAGCTTGTGGCCAAGTTTTCATCAAAATCCTGTTTTTGGTTCAAACGATAATGACTGAAGTGTTTACAGACTCGCTCACTGACTCACTCATTGACTGACTGATGACTTACTTACGGCGACACGTTCGATCGCCATAAACTCACCAAACTAAAGTTCACGGTGAGCTAATAATTGTTAATGGATAACAATTTTCTGTTGTTGTGTTGTTATCTTGCCAAAAACGAAGATTTTGCAAGATATGTTAGTCAGCTTGTATGTTTTTTTTTTTTTGTTTTTTTTTTGTCTGTAATCACGTATAAAAAATCTTGCAGAGCACAGTTATCATTGGAAATTTTGTAACTTCGCATATCAGAGCCTATAGAGGCCCTTTCAGCGCACAAAATTTTTGAAGGTTCAAGGTCAAAGGTCAGGTCACGTTCGCAAAATCAGGGGAGTCGACGAAACCCTTATTTTTGAGTAATTTTGATTCGGATCGTTTTCAAACTTCATGGAATATAGTTCATGGTTCTGGCGCTCAGCTGATTAATTTTTGGTGGCGATTGGCCTGACGCTTCATATGTTTTTTTTTGTTTGTTTTTGTTTTTTTTTGTCTGTAATCACGTATAAATCACTCTGCAGAGCACAGTTATCATTTGGAAATTTTTGTAACTTCGCATATCAGAGGCCTATAGAGCGTCCCTTTCAGCGCCATAAAATTTTGAAGGTCAAGGTCAAAGGTCAAGGTCACTTTGTCGCAAATCAGGGGAGTCGACGAAACCCTTATTTTTGAGTAATTTTAATCGAAATCGTCTCCAAACTTTATGGGAATGTAGTATATGGTCTGGCGCTCAGCTGATTCGTTTTTGGTGGTGATTGGCCTTGACCTTCATGGTTAGCGCCTGAGGTCAAACATATTGACCCCAAGGTCAAATTTTCAAGTTTTAGGAACCATATCGTGTAGTACCTCAAATTGAACACCTCGATGAGTGCTTTCTAGAATATGTCAAGCTTGAGACATTATGACGTCATTTTGGTGACGTTATTGAGGCAAAACACATATTTTTCATGGTTACTCTGTTAGAACGATTCTCATCGGAATCTCTCATAGGCAGATATTCCTCAAAGATCGCTCCTGGTGCGATAGCAGCTCTGTTCACCTCATTGTGACCTTAAAGAAGTCCACACGTGGTCACCTTTTTGGCAAGATACGGGTTACCTTAAGTTGAAATTGGTTTATTGTTTGTTGTTGTTTGTTTTCATTTTAATTTGGCTACATGGCTTTTTTGCCCCAATTGCTCAGAAAAGTTAAAGAAGAGATAGGACATCACACTGCAAGCATATTTGCACCTGCACCTACTATCACACCCGCTTAAAAGGTGACCAGCTTGCGCTTAACTAACCAGTATCTACTATAAATGGACGAAGTTGTGTGCGTGCACCGGCATGTTTTTTGTAGGAGGTCTACTGGAGCTTTCTGATGTGTCGTGTGATACACTGAAATTATCTCCTATGTTGATTAGGCTAAATAACTACAAAGAACCAGAATAATTCCCATGTTTAAACGCACGCCGTGTTAAGGTGTATAGAGCATCTTGATATGTCCCTCCACGCATGGCATTTCTAATTACAAAAAAGAAATAAAAAACAATGATGACATTGTAAAAAGCATATATTAATTAATACCAATGATATTAACAACAATAATAATAATCATAGCAGTATCATTTGGAATAATAATAATGAATGTACAATCCCTTGCCCAAGCATATCTGGGCTTCGTGAAAGCAAGCTAAGCTCAAGCTGTGCAGCAGGCAGGCATGCTTCAAGGCCGTAGAAACCAATTAAAATTTGGTCCATGGACCAACAGGCCCACTAGTTATGCAAATGATTCAGCAAATTGTGCTTCAAATGCAGATATGTTGAAAATAGTGGAGGTCTTGGGCTATTTCTGCATTGAGTTGAGGAGGGCGAGGGGGGGAGCATCTAAATTGCACTGTCATGTGGCTGCTTCACCAGACGACTGGTTTACTTCAACAGGTGGGTGAACAGTTGTTAGGCTATGTCAAATTATGTTATGTGTGTTGAAATCTACGTGTGCCCCATCTTGTAGGTGAGAACCACCCACTGAAGCACAAGCCAAGACCAAATAACCTCGTCAGCAAGGTATGGCAGTTCCGAAAACTCATGCAGATGTTTTGATGTTTTATTTTATATTTGTTTAGGATGTTTAATTGACCCTGGAAGGACTAAACATGCATGTTACATGATTGTAACATGGAAGTTACATGATTGTGAGTCATTGCATTTGTGCAGAAATTCTCCCTTGTTTTTTCTAGCTGGAGGCACCAGAAGACATCTTGGAGAATGATGAAAATGATGATGACGAGGCAGAGAAAGGGGTAAAAGCGAGGGAAAAGGACCAGAATGGGGCGAAAAACAGGAAATATATTCCTCCAAGGGTTGCTGCCATGCCATACGGTATGTCCAGACACCACGGATAGCTCCCATAATAGATAGTTTGTTACTTGTGAAGAACCCAGTCTTTGCTGAAGCAAAATGTATACAGCAGTAATTTTGCGGTCAAACGTGGTTTGCCATGTGTATGTTTGCCGCATCAACAGAAATCTCCCATGTTCTCTCATGGCCATCATGGCGGCTGTGTAGCACAGCTTGGCTTTGCTGTTTTTCCTTGTTCTTCTTGTTCTACTTAGCCCCCCCCCCTGATGACCAACATGCCAAAACAAACAGATGGTACTAGTTCTTTCAGGTGGACGTGATTCGGAAGCGC
>CM068956.1:76955476-76978863 GCA_035128595.1 Eptatretus atami | reverse complement strand
AATGTCTGGCATTATGTGGCGATAAGAGAGATATGTACTTATAGTTGAGACTATAAAATATATAATATAAATGCTCCTCTCTCATCTCTCTCTCTCTCTCTCTCTCTCTCTCTCTCTCTCTCTTTTCTCTCTCTCTCTCTCTCTCCTCTCTCATCTCTCTCTCTCTCCCTCCCTCTCTCCCGCCACTCTCCCTCTCTCTCTCGCCGCCCCTCTCCCTCTCTCTCTCCCTTCTCCTGCCCCTCTCCCTCTTCTCACCCCCCCTTTACTTACCCCCCTTAATACTCCATCAGCGTTAGTGACGGGTGTATTTGCTAGTCATCAATAAAGTTAACAAAACACGTGGATAATGGCAATGTACATGACATTGGATGCATGGTTGTGATACAGCTATATGGGTATTTGTGGTTCGGAGTGGGTGCGCGAAGTGATGTTTTGGCTCTCTTACGAGACCGTTCTAATTCAAATAGTTGTTTAAAAAAAAACAATAATTTCAGTCATTAAACGAAAAGAGTGGTAAATTTCAGAAGCAGTTAACGATAATTGCTGTGTTCGCTGGGATGCGGATGCAGTCTCCGCGGAAGAATATAGGAAATGACGACAGATAATCCCTGGATGAGAGGCGTTGAGTTCGCTCCCATTTCTGTTATCCAGCCGGAGCAGGCACGGAAGGCAGACACACTTCTTCTTCTTTTTAGGCAATATCCGATAATTTGCATATAGTGGAGTCCCGAAGCCGATAAAAAGGCGAGCTCAGTGAGGAGCTCGAGCAGTATCGTGGGGCGAGCAGTATCGAGCAGTGTCGGTGGAGGAGATCGGTGAGAAGTCAGTATCAGGCAGTATCGAGGAGTGTCGGTGGAGCAGCAGTGTCGGTGGAGCAGTATCGAGGAGTGTCGGTGGAGCAGCAGATCGGTGAGGCGAGATCGGTGGGGCAGACGGCTGCGGAGGCGAACGGCTGAGGTGGACCTGGAGGCTCGCGTCGCGGGATCCAAGCAAGCCAGCCATACTCCCTCCCCAGAGCATCAACAATTCTCCCTTTTCCCCCGCGCTGAGAGAGTGCGACAAGGGGCCCCGTTCCCACTTACACCAGCAGGTGCCCACGGAACCGCCGTGCAGCGACATTCTGCGGCTCGCCACGAGGGCGCGGGTAGGACCCTTCGGTCTCGTGGGCCTGGCCGCTCATCCAGGTTCCACGCGCATTAGGCCCACGGGCCCAGTCTGACTCCCTTGCCTGTGAGGGGGTCTTTTCTTTGCTTCGGTGTGAATGCGTGTTGTGGCGCGTGTCTTGTAAGGTAGTAACTGTATAAGTGGTCCGTGTGTCGTGTAGTCGGTTTTAACTCCTTTTATATGTGCATTTCTTTTGTTCAATGTGATATATGTGCAATCGCTTATTGTGATGTAAATACATGCTGTTTGCTTTACGTGCTATAGGTGTGATCCGTGTGCCACGGAATAAATGTGCATTGTGTGAACTGTTTTCCCGTTTCGCTTCGTCTTTTCTTTAATTGAACCTCCATCCTGCTTCACGTAAAGGGTTCGTAGTGGGTGCAAAACGCCCGGTAAATAATCTGAACCGTCGAGGTCGACGATAACACCGCTCGGTTATCCCGATAGTACGGAACGGCCCGCCCAAGCGGCTCGTGTCCGGAGTCGACCTGCGGCGAGGTACGATCGCCCGGTTTACCATCCGCGTGGGTACTTAGGTAGTCGAATTTGGCGAACAACCCTATCCTACGCGGGTGGCCGATTGGCACGATTGTGGTGAGGTCGAAAGGCCCACCCGTGACTGGATCCCGGCGTTAGCCGGGAGGTCACGACTGAATTGTCCGTCCGGTGGGCGAGGCGGTCGCGGTTCGAGTCGCGTGGCCGATCGCACGCCGACGGCGGCGAATTCGCAACAATACCATGGTCATTTGTTTGATTTAATCATTACTGCTTGCTTGAGATTTCACTTTTGATTATTCCTTGTTCATTTAAAGCTCATATGGGTGACTTGCCTTTCCCATTTTGTCTTTCCCTGCTTCATTAATGCAAAAATGCTACAGATTCTATTTGATTTCTGTTAGCTTTCTCCTTGTCATGTCTGTTTTTGGTTCAGTCATGATGATGATAACTGAATAATTTGAACTGAGTACATCACATCAACTTTAGTTGGCCTTTCATTTCAGATGGTGGCATTATGTGCATAGAGAGATATGTACTGTATATGTAGATATAAATATATAATATAAATGCTCCTCTCTCTCCTCTCTCTCTCTCTCTCTCTCTCTCTCTCTCTCTCTCTCTCTTCTCTCTCTCTCTCTCTCTCTCTCTCCCGCCACTCTCCCTCTCTCTCTCCCGCCCTCTCCCTCTCTCTCTCCTCTCCTGCCCCTCTCCCTCTTCCTCCACCCCCCTTTACTTACCCCCCTTAATACTCCCATCAGCGTAGTGACGGGTTGTATTTGCTAGTCATCAATAAATAGTTAACAAAACCATGGATAATGGCAATGTACATGACATTGGATGCATGGTTGATACAGCTATATGGGTATTTGTGTTCGGAGTGGGTGCGCGAAGTGATGTTTTGCGCTCTACCAGTATACCGTTTAATTCAAATAGTTGTTTAAAATAAAAACAATTTCAGCATTAAAATGAAAGAGTGGTAATTTCACAACAGTTAACGATAATTGCTGTGTTCCTCGATGCGGATCAGTCTCCCGGAAAATATAGGAAATATGACAGATATCCCTGGATGAGAGGCGTTGAGTTCCTCCCATTTCCTGTTAATCCAAGCGAGCAGGCACGGAGGCAGACACACTTCTTCTTCTTTTAGCAATAGATGCAAAAATCTAGTACAATTTATCTTGTGGTCCTGAAACCAGACAAACAATATATTAAAAACTATTCTCGTACTCCCTCCCTACCTCAACATGATTAATAGTAAATATCATAATTTTAAAACTTGATTTTCAACTTACCCTTTGCATTCACAAGCCTTTCACCACTGTTAAGAAGCACCCAAAGCAGATACGGTGCATCCCTCAGGAAATCTACTTGGTACCTCTCGCTCCCATGTAAATAGCAGTTTGAACAAGCCCTGTGTATTTTCACATCGTGAAGATGTTCTTTGTCGAAGAGTTGGGGGGTTTTTTGCTTAAAAAATAAATGCAGTGATATACAATGGGTAAGGAGGTGAGGGTGAACAGATTGCAGAGAAATTAGACGATGTCTATCCGACCGACTGTCCTGTTGATCCGACCGGTGTGGACACCCGAATACAGAGCAAGGGACCACCGTTTGCATTTGGAAAAGTGCAAATTTACATGAGGATTTCCTGTGAATCATATAGCTTGTAGCATCAACATGGCGGCAGCGGGTTTAGCGCCGCGCACAAAATTAGGAAGTGACGTCATGTGAATAATAATTTAATATACATTTCAATAACACAAAAGAATGTTGTTGTGGAAGAACATTTTTCCTTTCTGATAGCTTGTCCATCCAACGAAAGGAAATTTGAATCCGAGATGACATGTGAAATTAACCTCGTCGGACGTACTCGAGCCCAAAAGCCTTCGAGGTTGTACCTGTTTCTGAAGTGCATGCTGTTTTAAATCTCATGAATGTTGTCTCATTACATTCTCTGGTGGAAACGGAGCATTGTCCTGTGTATGCATTGCAGGTGAGATTTTTCTGATACATCCGTGGGGGTGTTCAAAATGTTCTCAGATCGAGACAACAACATAGGAAACTTGCACATTGAAAAAGTCCGTTGTTTTCATCAAGGCTTTATTTTCCATCTGGTTTCCCTAATGTAGTCCTGTATCTGTGAAGGGCAGTGTGTATTGACTGCTCCAAGGTAAGAGATGAGACAAAGGCAGCCACGATGTATTCATCAGGCCTGACTTGTCGACTGCGCACGTACATGATGCGACGTCTGCGAGGTGCATCATCTGTATGGTGTGCATTTTGAGGGCAAACGACGAGGCTTTTGAGGATAATAAATTTTATTATAATCCACCGAAGGTGGTAAGACTCGTTGCCAATGCATGGGTAAGATTCGGTGGACATGACCGTGGCTCCTCAATAATGCCACTGTGGTGAATTTCACAGGATGGCGCATAAATTATTGAGCATGTTTTTGAAATGGAGAGCTGTTAGGCCAAGAAGCTTTTCTGTGAGTGTGAAGTGAAAATGCACACTTGTATGTTCCATCGCAGATGGTCAGTACTTTTGTACACCGCTCCTTCCCAATGCCATATCCAGGCGATGTACTGTATGACGTCATCGCCGGGTGCCGAAGGAAGGGAGTCTCATTTCTGTTTGTTCTTACGAAAATTTTAGTTGTAAGTTATTGATCTTCCTGTTTTGTTTGTTATTACGATTAGAGATTTCGTAAGTATCATTGAGAACTACCGTTTCTGTTTGTTTGTTTGTTTGTTTGTATGTTTGTTTGTTACTTAAGAATCTAAAGATTTCGTAGTTATTGATGCCTTCCGTTTCTGTTTGTTACTTATGAAATCTATAAGATTTCGTAAGTTATTGATGACTTCCGTTTCTGTTTGTACTTACGAAAATCTAAAGATTTCGTAAGTATATTGTGCTTACGTTTTCTGTTTGTTTGTTGTTTGTTGTTTGTAATGTTTGTTTGTTTGTTGTTGTTTGTTTGTTGTAGGCACGATAACTCGAGAAGAAAGTAACCCAATGTCAATTCACCACGTGATTCAGGAGGTGATGGCTAGTGCTGATTAGATTTTGGTCAAATCGGTCAAAGGTCAAGGTCACGAGCGAGGATCATTCGATTTTTGATGGTTTGGTACAGATAACTCGAGAACGGAAGAAGCTACCAATGTCAAATTACACCACGTGATTCGGAGGGTGATGGCTGCGCTGATTAGATTTTGTGTGAAAATCGGTCCACGGTCAAGGTCCGGTGAGGTCAACATTCGATTTTGATGGTTTGGTACAGAATCTCGTAGAATTGGTTTGCGTCGCTACCTTCTCTGAGCAGTTTTATTAGACAAGGTCGAGGTCAAGTTGACGATTTCGTAAGTACCAGTCTATGACTGCTTGTTTGTGTGTTTGTTTTTTGTAAGCACGATAACTCGACGGAAGAAGCTACCAATGTCAAATTACACCACGGGCTTCAGGAGCGTGATGGGTAGCGTGATTAGATTTTGGTCAAATCGGTCAAAGGTCAAGGTCACAGTGAGGTCAAATATTCGATTTTTGATGGTTTGGTAGACTCCGATCGGAAGAGCTACCAATGTAAATTACACACGTGATTTAGGAGAGGTGATGGCTGTGCTGATTAGATTTGGTCAAATCGTCAAGGTCAAGGTAGTGAGGCAATCCAAAACATTCGTTTTTGTGGTTGGTACAGAATATCGTTAAAATTCTGGTTTGCGTCGTACTTCTCTAGAGACAGCTTTTATGAGCAGGTCAGAGGTCAAGTTGACGATTTCGTAAGTAGTCTATGACTGCTTGTTACTTCGAAATCTAAAGATTTCGTAAGTTATTGATGATTTCCGTTTGTTTGTTTGTTGTTTGTTTGTATGTTTGTTTGTTTGTTTGTTTGTTTGTTTGTAGCACCATAACTCGAGACGGAAGAAGCTACCAATGTCAAATTACACCAGGTGATTCGGAGGGTGATGGCTAGTGCTGATTAGATTTTGGTCAAAATCGGTCAAGGTCAAGGTCACAGTGAGGTCAAACATAATTCCGTAAATTAACGTGGAGAAATGGAGTATTTTTGCTTCGCTCGACGTTGAGTTCGTTTTAACTTCGATTTTTTTTGTCTTCAGTTTTGCGACCGCTTAGGACGCTTAAAACTGGTTGTCGAAATTCTGGTAAAATCGGATGTTTTGGAGATGTTTTAAGATTGAATAAAAAATATTTCACTCGAAGCGTCAAGGGTCGTCCATGATGATTGCGCTCGGCAGAAGTCACGGTCGTCCCATGATGCAGTGCGCTCGCGAGCAGCACCGCAGATCGTCACGGGTCGTGCCATGTGTGCGCTCGAGCAGACATGCGTTGAGTGACGTTAAGGTTTTGCATGGAGAAATGGAGATTTTTGCTTCGCTCGACGTTACGAGTTCGTTTTAACTTCGATTTTAATTTTGTCTTCGGTTTTTGCGATCGCTTAGGACGCTTAAAACTCGGTTGTCGAAATTCTGGAACAGCGAGAATAACTGATATATATAAATAATAAGTCTTTTATCAGATTCTTCTGAAAAGTATAACACTATTATCTGGCATATCCTCGGTACTGAATCACTTTAAAAAAAAATGGAATTTTTATAAAATCTAGTTTTGTCTGGGACTCATTATCTGCAACACACAGTGTAAAATCGTAGACCACAATGAATCAGAATTCAAGCTCCCCTTGGGCTTCTGACTGATTCATGCTTTTATTAGACAAGGTCAGAGGTCAAGTTGATGATTTCGTAGTACCAGTCTATGACTGCTGTTTACTTACGAAATCTAAGATTTCGTAAGTATATTGATGCTCCGTTTCTGTTGTTTGTTTGTTGTATGTTTGTTGTTTGTTTGTTTGTTTGTTTGTTGTTGTAGGCACGATAACTCGAGAACGGAAGAAGCTACCAATGTCAAATTACACCACGTGATTCAGGAGGGTGATGGCTAGTGCTGATTAGATTTTGGTCAAAATCGGTCAAAGGTCAAGGTCACAGTGAGGTCAAATATTCGATTTTTGATGGTTTGGTACAGATAACTCGAGAACGGAAGAAGCTACCAATGTTAAATTACACCACGTGATTCAGGAGGGTGATGGCTAGTGCTGATTAGATTTTGGTCAACATCGGTCAACGGTCAGTCACGGTGAGGTAAACATTCGATTTTTGATGGTTTGGTACAGATTCGTGAAATTTGTTTCCGTCGCTATTCTCTAGAGCGTTTATTAGACAAGTCAGAGGTCAAGTTGTGATTTCGTAAGTACCAGTCTATGACTGCTTGTTTGTTTGTTTGTTTGTTTGTATGTTGTTTGTTGTAGGCACGATAACTCGAGAAGGAAGAAGCTACCAATGTCAATTACACCACGTGATTCAGGGGGGTGTGCTTTGCTGATTAGATTTTGGTCAAAATCGGTCAACGGTCAAGGTCACGGTGAGGTCAAACATTCGATTTTTGATGGTTTGGTACAGATATCACGAGACGGAAGAGCTACCAATGTCAAATTAACCACGTGATTCAGGAGGGTGTGGCTAGTGCTGATTAGATTTTGGTCAAAATCGGTCAACGGTCAAGGTCACGGTGAGGTCAAATTCGGATTTTTGATGGTTTGGAACAGAATCATCGTAGAATTTCTGGTTTGCGTCGCTACTTCTCTAGAGACAGCTTTTATTGAAAGGTCAGAGGTCAGTTGACGATTTCGTAGTACGTCTATGATGCTTGTTTGTTTGTTTGTTTGTAGGCACGATAACTCGAGAACGGAAGAAGCTACCAATGTCAAATTACACCGTGATTCAGAGAGGTGATGGCTGCGGCTGATTAGATTTTTGGTCAAATCGGTCAAAGGTCAAGGTCACAGTGAGGTCAAACATAATTCCGTAAATTAACTGGAGAAATGTGAGTATTTTGCTTCGCTCGACGTTACGAGTTCGTTTGTTCGATTTTAATTTTGTCTTCGTTTTTGCGATCCTTAGGCGCTTAAAACTCGGTTGTCGAAATTTGGTAAAAATCGGATGTTTGGAGACGTTTTAAGATTGTATAAAAAATATTTCACTCGAAGCGTCAAGGGTCGTCCCATGATGCATTGCGCTCGAGCAGACGTCACGGGTCGCCACCCTGATGCAGTGCGCTCGAGCAGAGCGGTCGGTGATTGACGTTAAGGTTTTTGCATGGAGAAATGGAGATTTTTTGCTTCGCTCGACGTTACGAGTTCGTTTAACTTCGATTTTATTTTGTCTTCGGTTTTTGCGATCGCTTAGGACGCTTAAAACTCGGTTGTCGAATTCTGGTAAAAATCGGATGTTTTATGAGATTTATGTCGGGTGTCGTATCTGAGGTATTATGCCTGAATTATGCTAATGAGGGGGATTGTAGACACAGCATTACGCGTCGTTTGCGTCGCTACTCTCTCGAGACAGCTTTTATTAGACAAGGTCAGAGGTCAGTGCGATTTCGTAAGTACCGTCTATGACTGCTTGTTATTACGAATCTAAAATTTCGTAGTTTATTGATGACTACCGTTTCTGTTTGTTGTTTGTTTGTTTGTTTGTTTGTAGCACCGATTATCTGAGAACGGAAGAAGCTACCAATGTCAAATTACACCACGTGATTCAGGAGGGTGTGCTAGTGCTGATTAGATTTTGGTCAAATGGTCAAGGTCAAGGTACAGTGAGGTCAAACATAATTCCGTAAATTAACGTGGAGAGAATGGAGTTTGCTTTCCGCTCGACGTTACGAGTTCGTTTTAACTTCGATTTTTTTTTGTCTTTCGTTTTTGCGATCGCTTAGGACGCTTAAAACTCCGGTTTGTCGAAATTCTGGTAAAAATCGGATGTTTGGAGACGTTTTAAGTTGTATAAAAAATATTTCCATCGAAGCGTCAAGGGTCGTCCTGATGCATTGCGCTCGAGCAGACGTCAGGGTGTGGTCCCATGATGCATTGCGTCGAGCAGACGCGTGGTTGTTGACGTAAGGTTTTGCATGGAGAAATGGAGATTTTTTGCTTCGCTCGACGTTACGAGTTCGGTTTAACTTCGATTTTAATTTTGTCTTCGGTTTTTGCATCGTTAGGACGCTTAACTCGGTTGTCGATTCTGGTAAAATCGGATGTTTTGGAGACGTTTTAAGATTGTATAAATATTTCTCGAGGTCAGGTTGTCCATGATGCATTGCGCTCGAGGATCAGGGTCGTCATGATGCCGTGGCTGAGCAGACGTCACGGGTCGTCCATGATGCAGTGCTCTGAGCAGACGTCGTTTGAGTGACGTTAAGGTTTTGCATGGAGAATGGAGATTTTTGCTTCGCTCGACGTTACGAGTTGTTTAACTTTCGTTTTAATTTTGTCTTCGGTTTTTGCGATCGCTTGGACGCTTTAAACTCGGTTGTCGAATTCCTGGACCGATGAATAACTTTGACTTAATATATTATTTAATAATTTTTAAGTTCTTTTTTCGATTTTGAAAGTAATACACCTATTTTTGGTATCCTGCTGGTACTGAATCACTTAAAAAAAAAAAATGGAATTTTTATGAAATCTAGTTTTGTCTGGGACTCATTATCTGCAAACACAGTGTAAAATCGTAGCCACAATGAATTCGATTAAGCTCCTTGGGCTTCTGACTGATTCTGCTGTTTTTAGACAGGTCAGAGGTCAAGTTGTGTTTCGTAAGTATCTATGATGCTTGTTACTTACGAATTAAGATTTCGTAAGTTATTGATGATACCGTTTCTGTTTGTTTTGTTTGTTCACCGAATTTAAAGTTTCGTTGTATATTGATGACTTCGTTTCTGTTTGTTTGTTTGTGTATGTTTGTTTGTTTGTTTGTTTGTTTGTGGACAGATAACTCGAGACGGAAGAAGCTACCAATGTCAAATTCACCACGTGATTCAGGGGTGTGGCTGTGGTGATTAGATTTTGGTCAAAATCGGTCAACGGTCAAGGTCACGGTGAGGTCAAACATTCGATTTTTGATGGTTTGGTACAGATAACTCGAGAAGGAAGAAGCTACCCATGTCAAATTACACCACGTGATTCAGGGGTGATGGCTAGTGCTGATTAGATTTTGGTCAAAATCGGTCACGGTCAAGGTCACGGTGAGGTAACATTTCGATTTTTGATGGTTTGGTACAGAATCATCGTAGAAACTTTTGGTTTGCATCCGCTACCTTCTCTAGAGACAGCTTTTATTAGACAAGGTCAGAGGTCAGTTGACGATTTCGTAAGTACCAGTCTTATAGCTGCTTGTTTGTTTGTTGTGTTGTTTGTTTGTAGGCCGATACTCGAGAACGAAGAGCTCAATGTCAAATTACACCACGTGATTAGGAGGGTGATGGTAGTGCTTGATTGATTTTGGTCAAAATCGGTCAAAGGTCAAGGTCACAGTTGAGGTCAAAAATTCCGTAAATTAACGTGGAGAAATGGAGTATTTTTGCTTCGCTCGACGTTACGAGTTCGTTTTAACTTCGATTTTAATTTTGTCTTCAGTTTTTGCGATCGCTTAGGACGCTAAAAACTCGGTTGTCGAGAATTCTGGTAAAAATCGGATGTTTTGGAGACGTTTTAGTTGTATAAAAAAAATATTTCACTCGAAGCATCAAGGGTCGTCCCATGATGCATTGCGCTCGAGCAGACGTCACGGGTCGTCCATGTGCAGTGCGCTCGGCAGAGTACGGGTCGTCCCATGTGCATTGCGCTCGAGCGACGCGTCGTTGATTGACGTAAAGGTTTGCATGGAGAAATGGAGATTTTTTGCTTCGCTCGACGTTACGAGTTCGTTTTAACTTCGATTTTAATTTTGTCTTCCGTTTTTTGCGATCGCTTAGGACGCTTAAAACTCGGTTGTCGAAATTCTGGTAAAAATCGGATGTTTTGGAGACGTTTTAAGATTGTATAAAAAAATATTTCACTCGAAGCGTCAAGGGTCGTCCCATGATGCATTGCGCTCGAGCAGACGTCACGGGTCGTCCCATGATGCAGTGCGCTCGAGCAGACGTCACGGTCGTCCCTGAGCTGTGCGCTCGAGAGAGTCGTTGAGTGACGTTAAGTTTTGCATGGAGAAATGGGATTTTTGATTCGCTCGACGTTACGAGTTCGTTTTAACTTCGATTTTAATTTTGCTTCGGTTTTGCGATCGCTTAGGACGCTTAAAACTCGGTTTGTCGAAATTTATGACAGCGATGAATAACTGATATATATAATAATAAGTCTTTTATCAGATTCTTCTGAAAAGTAATACACTATTATCTTGGCATATCCTGCTGGTACTGAATCACTTAAAAAAAAAAAATGGAATTTTTATAAGAAATCTAGTTTTTTCTGGGACTCATTATCTGCAAACCACAGTGTAAAATCGTAGACCACAATGAATTCAGAATTCAAGCTCCCCTTGGCTTCTGACTGATTATGCTTTTATTAGACAAGGTCAGAGGTCAAGTTGATGATTTCGTAAGTACCAGTCTATGACTGCTTGTTTGTTTGTTTGTTTGTTTGTTTGTTGTTTGTTTGTTTGTAGGCACGATAACTCGAGGATTGAAGAAGCTACCAATGTCAATTAACACGTGATTGCGAGGGTGATGGCTAGTGCTGATTAGATTTTGGTCAAAATCGGTCAACGTCAAGTCACACGTGAGGTCAACATTCGATTTGTGTGGTTTGGTACAGATAACTCAGAGAACGGGAAGAAGCTACCAATGGTCAATTACACCACGTGATTCGAGGGTGTTGGCTTAGTGCTGATTAGATTTTGGTTCTGGGTCAAGGTCAACCCGGGGTGAGGTAAACATTCGATTTTTGATGGTTTGGTACGTCATCGTAGAAACTTCTGGTTTGCGTCGCTACTTCTCTAGAGCAGTTTTATTAGACAGGTCAGAGGTCAAGTTGACGATTCGTAAGTACCAGTCTATGACTGCTTGTTTGTTTGTTTGTTTTGTTTGTGTGTTGTTTGTTTGTATGGTTGTTTGTTTGTAGGCCGATAACTCAGAGACGGAGAAGCTACCAATGTAAATTATCCACGTGATTCAGGAGGGTGATGGCTGGCGCTGATTAGATTTTGGTCAAAATCGGTCAAAGGTCAAGGTCACCAGTGAGGTTAAACATTCGATTTTTGATGGTTTGGTACAGAATCATCGTAGAAACTTCTGGTTTGCGTCGCTACTTCTCTAGAGACAGTTGTATTAGACAAGGTCAGGGTCAAGTTGCGTTTCGTAAGTACCAGTCTATGACTGCTTGTTTATTTATTTTGGATGGGGTGGGTATGAATGTACCGTACTTGTTATCCCCCGCCCCCGCCGCGTGCGGAAGGGGATTGTTGTCACCCGGGTCGTCGTCGGCTGTCCGTCGTCCGTCTGTGCGGTGGCTGGGCGTCAACATTTTATAGCTGTGGGTGCGATACTCATAAACTGTTCGCATATCAATTTGAAATTTGGGTCTCATGTACCACCTGAAAAGGAAGAACCCTATTGATTTTGGGCGTGGCCGGATCCAAGATGGCGACAGAGATGATGACCAAATGGTGTCTTGTTTCCAATTCACCTCTCTATCTGAATATGTATGACCTTTTTAATGCGGGGGATTCCCCATCTCTGATGGGTATGTTTTTGTTTGTTTTTATATGCCGATATATATTAATATTATATATATATATATATATATTATATATATTTATATTATGGGCGATATATGTGATACCGGTCGTCCATCCCTCCGTTCCTGTCCGCACTCTAACTCCCAAAGTTTTCAACTTTCACGTTTCTATTTGGTTATAGGTACAGACTGTGGAGACGGTGTGTCGAGACATACGTTCGTATCTTAAGTGGTTGCCATGGCAACCAGGATGCTCTTTTCCATTGTCTGTCCACGCTCTAACTCCCAAAGTTTTCAACTTTCACATTTCTATTTGGTACATAGGTACAGACTGTGGAGACGGTGTGTCGCGACATACGTTTGTCATCTAAAATGGTTGCCATGGCAACCAGGATGCTGTTTTCATGTAGTGCACAATTCTGTATATACCTTCTTGTTCGGGCGATATTGTGCTCACTTGCGCTCTTGTTTTATATGCAATGTCGAGGCTCGTATGAGAGCGAACACACAGGATGTATAACAAGAGGAGCAGGAGCGAACAAGGGGGCAGGAGAGGGAAGGAAAAAACTGTGTGGACAGAGACATGAGGAGATGTGTGAAGGGAGAGGATGGGGTGGGGTACATGGAGTACACAAGATGGACACTACAGGGACTTTCAGAAAGCTTTCTGCCATTTTACTTCAGTAATGCTCTCATTAAATGACTGAAGTACTGAAATGGCATTTACAATTGTGTTCAAAATGCTAGTTGTAAGGACTACATCATCTCTTGCTTGATGTTGCTTTGCTACGCGTTGTAATATCCTACTAGCCGAAGCCCCGTTACAGACGGATTCTGTTCATTCACCCTCACCAGCTCACCCACACTCGAGGGACATGGACTGGACAGGGCGTGCTGCGCCCGCCTACTCATCCCCGCCCCTGCCCCATTCCCCCCACCTTCAATTTGCTTCCCCCGCCCAAAAATTTAATTACCCCGGCCCGCCTCTTCACTCCCCGACCCCCGTCTCTTGATTCCCCGCCCACTTGCCCCCGGGCCCCGCCCCCCTGTCCACCCCCTCACACTCAACCCGCCTAATTCACCCCAGCCCCCGCCCATTTCCCCCGTTTCCCGCTTTCAATTTGCTTACCCCGTCCAAAATTTGCTTACTTGCCCCGCCTCTTCACCTCCTCCATCTCTTCTCCCGCCGCCTCTTCACTTCTCGCCCCACTTTACTCCCATATCACGAAAAGTGTTTATTCTGCTTCAGAGTTGAAAGTTGACTATTGCACATATGTGCGATGCACTCTCACAGGTACGAAGTCTCTTTCAGTCCAGGTCGCAGTACCGAGAAAAATGTGACGCGACTGCGAGAGGAGCACAAAATTGGTCCTTCAGTATTATATATATAGATAGAAGATACATGTTTCTTGTTACATTTTTTGTGTCAAATTCACATTCTGAGGGAGTCAGCATGTGCAGAAGGGTTTTACATTGCAGACGCTATTTTCGAGGAGTGGAATTACACCGCTCAGCAGTGATGGTCTGTCGACGGCAGAGTAATGACGTCAACGAATGACCGATGATGTCATGACGTCTGACGCCTCTCAGCGGTGACGTCACACGTCGCCATGTAAACGAATGTAAAACGAGAAGTGTTTATTCTGCTTCATTTGAAAGTGACTATTGCCACTATGTGCGATGCACTCTCACAGTACGAAGTCTCTTTCAGTCCAGTCACCAGTACGAGAAAAACGTGACGCGACCGCGAGGAGGAGCACAAAATTGGTCCTTCAGTATTAATATATAGATCATGTGATTGTAGAAATCAAATATTCTGTCTCTCCTGTTTGGGAGGTGTGGTTGGGGGAAGGATTGAATTATGCCAGGCATTCTAATTGGACAAATGTTGACCAACATTGTGTACCCGAAGTATCTTGTAGCCTCTTGAGATGTGATCCAGTCTTAAAGTTGCTGCATTTCCTGTTTAAAAACAGGTTTTTCATCCCCACAACTTTGTAAACACAGTAACTTTAACACAAAAGCAGAAAATTTGGCACTTGGGAATTGGGAGCGTTGCACATTGGAAAATTGGCAGCAAGTGTTGGTGTACTTGATCTTGCTGCTTGAGAACAAACCCAAAGGTCGGAAAAGCAACTGTAAGTTCTGGGAAATGAAGTGGACAAGAAAGTTCCCACCTCCTCGTCTTACTGCCAAAATATATAAATGAACTGATTTTTGTTCTTTGCTGTATACCCTGGTCGGGGCTAGTCTTTCAGATTTTAGAAAAGCTTTTTGCCATTTTACTTTAGTAATGCTCATTAAACTTTGAGCATCTTTCTTAAATTGAGCTGATTGATGACATTGTGGAAATATAAATCTATCTCTGCCCTCCCTCTTCTCAATATTTCTCCCTCCCCACTCCCCTTTCACCTCCTCCCTACCCTCTCCCACCCCCACTCCCTCTCAACTCTCCCCCCCCCTCTCTCCTCTTTCTCTCCCCAATCCCTCCTCCACCCCCTTTCCAGTCTCTCTCCCTCCAGACTCTTTCCCTTCCCTCTCCCCTGTCTCTCCTCCCCCTTGTCTATCTTTGCCTCCCACCCCCTCTTGTCTCCGTCTCTCTGCTGCGTCTCCGTCTCTCTGCGTCTCCGTCTCTCTGTGTCTCCGTCTCTCTGCGTCTCCGTCTCTCTGCGTCTCCGTCTCTCTGCGTCCCCGTCTCTCTGCGTCTCCGTCTCCTCGCGCGTCTCCGTCTCTCCTGCGTCTCCGTCTCTCCGCGTCTCCATCTCTCCTGCGTCTCCATCTCCCCTGCATCTCCATCTCTCCGTGTGTGTGTGTTGTGTGTGTTGTCTGCTTCTCTCTGCTTCTCTCTGCTTCTCTCTGCTTCTCTCTGCTTCTCTCTGCTTCTCTCTGCTTCTCTCCTCTCTCCTCTCTCTCCTCTCTCCCTCTCTCCGCTCTCCCGCTCTCTCGCTCTCTCGCTCTCTCTCCCCTATATCTCGATATCTCTATCTCTATCTCTATCTCTACCCACCCCTCTCTAAAAAGTGGACGAGTACTTTTAAGAATGTTGATGTTGACCAAAGTGTGGAATGTTTTTTTTGTTTGTTTTGTTTTGTTTTGTTTTTGTTTTGTTTTTCCAACAGGAGGGAATTTGAGGAGACTATGATGACCCGGCTCCCTGTCCCCAAGAATGAGCGGCTCCGTCAGCGCTCACTTGCTATGACCGAGCAGCTCGCCACTCTAACTCACTTCAGGGAGATTTCGGTCTTGGCAGGGGAAGCTCAGCGCATCGATACAGTAAAATTCACACTGCAAACAAATCTGAAAAATACCTTTTATTTTATCTTGTGTTGTATATTTTTATTCTGATTTTCATTGTAATATTCCTTGCTGGAAATATTTTAAACAAATTTTCATCTCCTCGTTTGAGAAACGTCTCACAATGGTTGTTGCAATTTCTTTTGATTTCAGGACATGCTGCCACCTAAGAAACGCAAGAAAGTTCAAAAGAAAGGCAAAAAAGGGTTGAAGAGAGGAAATAAGAAAGGTATGGAGTTTGTTGAATGAGATGTGGATTGTCTATGTCCTTGAAGTTTTATCATTGAATTCTCAATAACTTTGTAAATGTTAAACATTTTAGGCTTTTATTCTCCACCAAGAGCTCAGTAATGTATCAAATCAAAATGCTGTTTTTGTTTTGTCAAAGTTGTGACTGTTGAGTGAGGTTAACCTGTCAAATAGTTCTTGAGGTGTTTGCACCCCCTGCCCCGTTTTATTTTTATTCAGCATTCTATCGCAAGAGGAGGTGAATGAGACACCCCTGTGCCCACATGCTGCATTCCATGCTCCTCAGCTGAAGATCACAGAGTTTCAAAACCCTTTGAAACACAGTTTTGTGCTTTGACTTTCACAAAGTTTGAGTTTTCTCCTGAGTGTTTCAAAGATTTCCAGCATGTATAGCCATATGAGGTTTTCAGAAAAAAAAATTTTTTCAATAACAGGAACCATTTTTAATCTGATTACAACCACTCGATGTAGAGTTATGATTGTGGAGTCTCATAAACCCAATGACAGATCATGGGGTGCTGAAGACGAGTCGTGAACGTTGCTATGGTATTGATCCGTGACGAGTGTCCATTCAATTACAAGAGTGATTCAATTTTCCCATTGAGTAGCTGTGGGAATCAAACCCACACTAGTGTGAGCGGTGTAACAACACGCGATACACTCTACCACTGAGCTTATTGCAGTGTTGTTTAACTTATTGGAGAGACCTGCAGAACCTTGACATGGTTGTTAAATAACTAAAATGGATTATCACAGTTTTGTTAGAAATAAAACATTGTGGGACATGACTCGAGTACATTTCCTTGCATTCCTTTGTAATTTTCCCATAACGCCCTCACCCCGAATCCAGCTATGAGGATTTTAAAGTGATTCTTCACCAATGAGAGGGGGGCCAAAAACTACAGGTAGTGGACAAAAATAAAATGGAAATACCTGGGTAAATGAGGGACACCAAGCAACGGTTTCAACACAGGTGTGGCCCATATGTTCATTGAGCAAATAACATCCCAGCATGCATGGGGTCATGTATAAAAATGCTGCACAGGCCTGGTTACCTATCATATGGTTAGCATGACTACAAGAGGAGACCCCCTAATGCTCCCATCCACAAAGCACGGGTGGTCGCCCAATGGCTTGATAAACACGACATTGATGTTATCCGTATGTCATGGCATTCTCAGTCACCATATCTGAACCCAGTCGAGCATTTCTGGGATATTCTGAAACGATGCCTGAGACAGAGTTTTTCATCTCCATCAAACAGGTGTGAGTTGATTGACTTTTTGTGGAAGAATGGTGCTGCATCCCTCATGCAGAATTCTAGATGCTGGTGGACTCTGCCATGGCACATGCAGGCCGTATTGGCTGCACATGGTGGCTCAACTCCCTATTAAATGACTTTACATTGGTGCTTCCATTTTTTTTGTTGTTCAATACTTGTATAAATAGCATGATAGCTCAAAATGTGGACGAGTTATGACACAAGGAGGTGGATGAGTTGGTGAGGCGACAAGAACAAGCCGATTCGATTTCAGTTCAGGTCCAGATTCAGATCCAGCCTATCATTGGGATACAAAATGTAAACTGTCATCTTTCCTTCCCCTTAGAATGGCATGCGTTAAACAGAGAGTCACCCTAATGCATGCCATTCTAGTTATCTCCACCACTAGGGTGAGTGGAAGTTATGTTTTCACCCCTATCCATTTGTCTGCCTGTGAATAGGAGATCTCAAAAAGTTTTATGTGGATTCAGACAAAATATTGTGGAGAGGTTGAGTGTGTGGCAAGGATGAAATGATTTGATTTTGGTGAAGATCTGGAAACGAGTATTTTAATCGATTCTTCACCATGGAGAGATAGGGCCAAAAAATGGTATTCAGTGCCAATAGAAAGTCTACACCCCCTTTCAAAATTTTCACCTTTTGTTGCCTTATAGCCTGGAATTAAATTGCGTTAAATCAGACTTTTTCCACCTTTATTTACACATCGTAACCCACAACTTACAAGTGAAAAAAACATTTCAGAAAATTAATTAAAAATACAAAACTTGAATATCTTGGTTGGATAAGTGTAATAACAGCAATTATATATGAGTTTCTGAAGCCATGTGGCAAAAAGTGTTGTGGTCTGACGAAAGCAAGATGGAATTTTTTGGCCGAAATGCAAAACATTAGTTTGGTGAAAACCCAACACAGCACATCACCCAAAGAATACCATCCCGACTGTGAAACATGGTGGTGGCAGCATCATGTAATGGGGTTGTTTCTCATCAGCAAGGATTGGGCACTTGTCAGGATAGAAGAAAAAATGGAGGGAATAAAATATAGAAAAATCCGAGAGGAAAACCTGCTCTTTGCGAGAAAGCTGAAATTGGGATGGAAGTTCACCTTTCAACATGACAATGACCCGAAGCACACAGCCAAAGCTACACTGGAGTGGCTAAGGAACAAAAAGATAAATGTCCTTGAGTGGCTCAGTCAGAGCCCCGACTGAAATCCAATCGAAAATCTGTGGCATGACTTGAAGATTGCTGCCCATCAACGCTCCCCACACAAGGTGATCAGTCACCTTGTGTGGGGAGCTTGATTAGTTTTGTACAGAAAAATGGGCAAACATTGCTTAATCAAGGTGTGCAAAGTTGGTAGAGACCTATCCCAACACTCACAGCTGTAATTGCTGTCAAAGGTGCTTCCACCAAGTGTTAATTCGGGGGGGGGGGGGGTGGATACTTATCCCACCAAGATATTCTAGTTTTGTATGTTCAATTAATTTTCTGAAATTTGTAGAATTTCTTTTTCACTTGGAAGTTGTGGGTTACAATGTGTAACTAAAGGTGCAAAAAGTATGATTTAATGTAATTTAATTCCAGGCTATAAGGCAACAAAAGGTGAAAATTTAGAAAGGGGGTGGCACTACGCAGGATGATATCTCAAAACGTTGTGGACAGATTCATACGAAACATGGTGGACAGGTTGGGTATGTGACAAGGAAGACTTGATTCCATTTTGATGAAGATCTGGATCCGAGAATTTTTTCAGTGATTCTTAATTATTGAGAAGTCGGGGCTAAAAATGATATACATTATTGTGATATCTTAAAAGGTTATGGACTGACTGGGATGAAACTTGGTAGGTGACAAGAACAAGCTGATTCGATTTTGGAGGTCCAGATGCAGACCGGCCTATCATTGGGATACAAAGCGTAAACTGTTCAGCCTGGCAAAGGTATCCTGTGTTCCCAGTATGTTCTAGTTTCATATGCTTTCATTACGACAAAGTACAAACGTAATTTCACCCTTCTGTTCAACTCGAGAGTTTATAGAACACCTTACCCCGTGCAGTGTTTTTAGTATATCATTGCAATGAAATATAATTGTGATTTTAAAGTTTGTCTTTTAAAAATCCTGAAGTTTTAGCGCCATTGATGTAGTCTTTTACACCACCTTATATGACATGTGCAAGTACTGCAAAACTGGAGGATTTTGGAAGCAATATAAAGAAGGTGATTTGTGTTCTCCAGTGTTTAAATAAATTTAAATAAAATAAAGACTTTAAATGTTTTCGGAAAAAATAAAATAAAATAAACCGATGTTTGTGGATCGATAGAAGCGAACCAATCGGTTAACCCTACTTTTTGCTTCGCAGGCACGGGGTAACTACTACACTTCAACTGTAGTAACCCAATCTGGTGGGGTCTAAAAAGGGGGGGGGGTGTGGTGCGAAATAGTGGTGGTGAGACAAGTGCAGGAACATTCCCATGGGTTTTAATGAAATTATTTTGGGTGTTGGGAGGAGAAGTGGGGGATGCAGGGAGTTTTAGGGTGAAGATGAAGTCATACTGACAGCACATTGAATTTTTTGAAATTTTCTTAACAAGTGAGTTGTGAATCATCATAACATAGACATTTCAACAACACAAACGAATGCTGTTGCGGAAGAATACGTTTCCTTGAAGAAAGTTTGTCCTGTTCTCAACATCGAAAGGAAATTTGAACACGAGATGACGTTCGAAATGAACCTGGCACGTGTGGTGCACGTATTCCAGGTGAGATTTTATTAATTTTTACATCCTCGTGGAGGATCTCGAAGTCTTACTCACGTTGTTGTTCTTCATCTTCTTCTTGTGGACTTTTTTGTTTCACAGCCTCCAGTTTTCATCGAAACTTCCTGAAACTTGGCAGATATATGTAAAAATACCCTGCGCAGACACTAACCATCTCCGATTTTGAAAATTCCTCCGATAAAAAAATATGACGTCAAAAATTCTCCGCTAATGGAAATCGCCTAAAAAATTATCTCCGAACTAGGCAAGCTTTTTGAATTCTGTTTGCGGGAATCGAACAGGGCATTAGCAGAGAGTGAATTACCGCACATTTGATACATCACTATGACGTCATATCAATTTTTATGACGTCATTCCTATTTTTTGACATTTTTTTGTTTCACAACCCAGAGTTTTCATCGGATCTTCGTGAAACTTGCCATGTATATGCAGAAAGCCCACGCGCAGGCAGTAACCATCTCCGATTTTGGAAATTCTTCCTAGAAAAAAAAAAGTTGACGTCATAATATCGCCGCTAATGGAAATCGCCTATACCATTATCTCCGAAACTAGGCAAGCTGTTTGAATTTTGTTTGCGGGAATCAAGCCGGGCATTAACACAGATAATTTATCGACAAAAAAAACCTGATACATCGCAATGACGTCATATTCGTTTTTATGACGTCATCGTTAAGAGGACGAGGATCTTCGCTCATTCGAGCTTGTTTTTTCTCTCCATCAAGTTTCCGTTGGGGGGTGTTCAAACCGATCTCAGATCGAGGCTGTTTAAGGATTATAAAGGGTGTTTCTAGGAATTGTGCGTCGTTCCGAGAACATTTTGAACATCCCACACTGTGGGAACCGATCAAGAAGGAGCAATTTTTTGACCACCTCCCACGACGTGTTCAACAATGTCGCACACGTACGGATTCCTGAAAGAACAGGTCAGAATAATCAGAATGGGGATTAGCGATTTGTGTAAAAATAATTTTGAACCCACTCGACGGACGTCGGCCGCTCGCTGCTCCCTTTGATCGTTCGAGACGGATCGAAACGAAGTTTCCATTCACGTGGGTGGGGACGCTTTGTACGAGGGCGGCGTTTTCGTGTATTTGTTCACTCGATGAAAGGTATTGTTCTCTCTCTTACAATCGAGTGACAAGCACGCTGTTTGTCCGTGCGTCGTCGTCGATTCGTGACGCAAGGAAAAAAAAAAAAGTTTGATTGTTTTGAAGACGAAGAAGAAGAAGAAGAAGAAGTGGCGGCAGTGGGCTTCAAGTTCAGTTCCGCGTGTCTTCGTCGCGTTGTCACCTCGAATTGGGGGTTTTCATTGTTTTCTCCCCCCCCCCCGAAGGAGATCCCCCCATGCGATGCGGGCACGTAGTATCGGGGTAGTGGTAAAGGTCGGCTTGTCGAGAGAAATTTGATAACGAGGAAGTTTCGTGGATTCCCGGCAGCGCGTCCATTACTCTCGTTTGTCCGAGCGTCGTCGGGGTCGCCATGAGGAATTCCGCGGCTGTGCTGCTGCTGCTGCTGCTCGTGGTGTTCGTGCTGCTCGTGGCCGCGGTAAGGAACGTACACACGGTAAGCACGGCACGGCACGACATGATGACGTCATCCATGGTGTTGTCACACTGGGATACGTTTACACTCAATTAAATAATTACTTCGTGGTTTCGAGTTCGAGTCAAGACGTCCTGTATTTTACCCGAGTCGGGTCGAGTTTCGTGAATCTCCTTTATATCATATATATATCATTCTGTCCCTGTCTCTGTCCCTGTCCCTGACTCTGTCCCATATCATTCTGTCCCTGTCCCTGACTCTGTCCCATATCATTCATGTATGTGTCTGTGTCTGTCCCTTATCATTCTTGTATCGTGTATCTGTGTCTGTCCCTTATCATTCATGTATCATGTATCTGTGTCTGTCCCATATCATTCATGTATTGTGTATCTGTGTCTGTCCCTTATCATTCTTGTATCGTGTATCTGTGTCTGTCCCATATCATTCATGTATCATGTATCTGTGTCTGTCCCATATCATTCTTGTATCATGTATCTGTGGTCTGTCCCTTATCATTCTTGTATCGTGTATCTGTGTCTGTCCCATATCATTCATGTATTGTGTATCTGTGTCTGTCCCTTATCATTCTTGTATCGTGTATCTGTGTCTGTCCCATATCATTCTTGTATCATGTATCTGTGTCTGTCCCTTATCATTCTTGTATCGTGTATCTGTGTCTGTCCCATATCATTCATGTATCATGTATCTGTGTCTGTCCCATATCATTCTTGTATCATGTATCTGTGTCTGTCCCTTATCATTCTTGTATCGTGTATCTTGTGTCTGTCCCATATCATTCATGTATCATGTATCTGTGTCTGTCCCATATCATATGTATCGTGTATCTGTGTCTGTCCCTATCATTCATATCGTGTATCTGTGTCTGTCCCATTATCATTCATGTATCATGTATCTTGTCTGTCCATATCATTCTTTATCATGTATCTGTGTCTGTCCCATTATCATCATGTATTGTGTATCTGTGTCTGTATATCATTCTTGTATCATGTATCTGTGTCTGTCCCATATCATTCATGTATTGTGTATCTGTGTCTGTCCCATCATTCTTGTATCATGTATCTGTGTCTGTCCCATATCATTCGTGTATCTGTGTCTGTCCCATATCATTCATGTATCATGTATCTGTGTCTGTCCCATATCATTCTTGTATCAGTATCTGTGTCTGTCCCATATCATTCTTGTATCGTGTTATCTGTGTCTGTCCCATATCATTCTTGTATCGTGTATCTGTGTCTGTCCCATATCATTCTTGTATCATGTATCTGTGTCTGTCCCATATCATTCATGTATTGTGTATCTGTGTCTGTCCCATATCAATTCATGTATCATGTATCTGTGTCTGTCCCATATCATTCATGTATCATGTATCTGTGTCTGTCCCTATCATTCTTTGTATCATGTATCTGTGTCTGTCCCATATCATTCATGTATGTGTATCTGTGTCTGTCCCATATCATTCTGTATCATGTATCTGTGTCTGTCCCATATCATTCTTGTATCATGGTCTGTGTCTGTCCCTTATCATTCTTGTATCGTGTATCTGTGTCTGTCCCATATCATTCATGTTCATTGTATCTGTGTCTGTCCCATATCCTTCTGTATTGGTATCTGTGCTGTCCCTATCATTCTTGTATCGTGATCGTGTCTGTCCCATATCATTCTTGTATCATGTATCTGTGTCTGCCCTTTATCATTTGTATCGTGTATCTGGTCTGTCCCATATCATTCATGTATTCATGTATCTGTGGTCTGTCCCATATCATTCTTGTATCATGTAGCTGTGTCTGTCCCTTATCATTCTTGTATGTTGTATCTGTGTCTGTCCCATATCATTCATGTATCATGTATCTGTGTCTGTCCCATATCATTCATGTATCGTGTATCTGTGTCTGTCCCTTATCATTCATGTATCGTGTATCTGTGTCTGTCCCATATCATTCATGTATCATGTATCTGTGTCTGTCCCATATCATTCT
>CM068956.1:76941314-76954850 GCA_035128595.1 Eptatretus atami | reverse complement strand
GCTCCCTTTGATCGTTCGAGACGGATCGAAACGAAGTTTCCATTCACGTGGGTGGGGACGCTTTGTACGAGGGCGCGTTTTCGTGTATGTTCACTCGATGAAAGGTATTGTTCTCTCTCTTACAATCGAGTGACAAGCACGCTGTTTGTCCGTGCGTCGTCGTCGATTCGTGACGCAAGGAAAAAAAAAAAAAGTTTGATTGTTTTGAAGACGAAGAAGAAGAAGAAGAAGAAGTGGCGGCAGTGGGCTTCAAGTTCAGTTCCGCGTGTCTTCGTCGCGTTGTCACCTCGAATTGGGTTTTCATTGTTTTCTCCCCCCCCCCGAAGGAGATCCCCCCATGCGATGCGGGCACGTAGTATCGGGGTAGTGGTAAAGGGCGGCTTGTCGAGAGAAATTTGATAACGAGGAAGTTTCGTGGATTCCCGGCAGCGCGTCCATTACTCTCGTTTGTCGCAGCGTCGTCGGGGTCGCCATGAGAATTCCGCGGCTGTGCTGCTGCTGCTGCTGCTCGTGGTGTTCGTGCTGCTCGTGGCCGCCGTAAGGAACGTACACACGGTAAGCACGGCACGGCACGACATGATGACGTCATCCATGGTGTTGTCACACTGGGATACGTTTACACTCAATTAAATAATTACTTCGTGGTTTCGAGTTCGAGTTAAGACGTCCTGTATTTTACCCGAGTCGGGTCGAGTTTCGTGAATCTCCTTATATTCATATATATATCATTCTGTCCCTGTCTCTGTCCCTGTCCCTGACTCTGTCCCATATCATTCTGTCCCTGTCCCTGACTCTGTCCCATATCATTCATGTATTGTGTCTGTGTCTGTCCCTTATCATTCTTGTATTCGTGTATCTGTGTCTGTCCCTTATCATTCATGTATCATGTATCTGTGTCTGTCCCATATCATTCATGTATTGTGTATCTGTGTCTGTCCCTTATCATTCTTGTATCTGTATCTGTGTCTGTCCCATATCATTCATGTATTCATGTATCTGTGTCTGTCCCATATCATTCTTGTATCATGTATCTGTCTGTCCCTTATCATTCTTGTATCGTGTATCTGTGTCTGTCCCATATCATTCATGTATTGTGTATCTGTGTCTGTCCCTTATCATCTTTGTATCGTGTATCTGTGTCTGTCCCATATCATTCTTGTATCATGTATCTGTGTCTGTCCCTTATCATTCTTGTATCGTGTATCTTGTGTCTGTCCCATATCATTCATGTATCATGTATCTGTGTCTGTCCCATATCATTCTTGTATCATGTATCTGTGTCTGTCCCTTATCATTCTTGTATCGTGTATCTTGTGTCTGTCCCATATCATTCATGTATCATGTATCTGTGTCTGTCCCATATCATTCATGTATCGTGTATCTGTGTCTGTCCCTATCATTCATGTATCGTGTATCTGTGTCTGTCCCATATCATTCATGTATCATGTATCTGTGTCTGTCCCATATCATTCTTTGTATCATGTATCTGTGTCTGTCCCATATCATTCTTGTATTTGTGTATCTGTGTCTGTCCCATATCATTCTTGTATCATGTATCTGTGTCTGTCCCATATTCATTCATGTATGTGTATCTGTGTCTGTCCCATATCATTCTTGTATCATGTATCTGTGTCTGTCCCATATCATTCGTGTATCTGTGTCTGTCCCATATCATTCAGTATCATGGTATCTGTGTCTGTCCCATATCATTCTTGTATCATGTATCTGTGTCTGTCCCATATCATTCTTGTATCGTGTATCTGTGTCTGTCCCATATCATTCTTGTATCGTGTATCTGTGTCTGTCCCATATCATTCTGTATCATGTATCTGTGTCTGTCCCATATCATTCATGTATTGTGTATCTGTGTCTGTCCCATATAATTCATGTATCATGTATCTGTGTCTGTCCCATATCATTCATGTATCATGTATCTGTGTCTGTCCCTTATCATTCTTGTATCATGTATCTGTGTCTGTCCCATATCATTCATGTATTGTGTATCTGTGTCTGTCCCATATCATTCATGTATCATGTATCTGTGTCTGTCCATATCATTCTTGTATCATGTATCTGTGTCTGTCCCTTATCATTCTTGTATCGTGTATCTGTGTCTGTCCCATATCATTCATGTATCATGGTATCTGTGTCTGTCCCATATCATTCATGTATTGTGTATCTGTGTCTGTCCTTATCATTCTTGTATCGGTATCTGTGTCTGTCCCATATCATTCTTGTATCATGTATCTGTGTCTGTCCCTTATCATTCTTGTATCGTGTATCTGTGTCTGTCCCATATCATTCATGTATCATGTATCTGTGTCTGTCCCATATCATTCTTGTTCATGTAGCTGTGTCTGTCCCTATCATTCTTGTATCGTGTATCTGTGTCTGTCCCATATCATTCATGTATCATGTATCTGTGTCTGTCCCATATCATTCATGTATCGTGTATCTGTGTCTGTCCCTTATCATTCATGTATCGTGTATCTGTGTCTGTCCCATATCATTCATGTATCATGTATCTGTGTCTGTCCCATATCATTCTTGTATCATGTATCTGTGTCTGTCCCATATCATTCTTGTATTGTGTATCTGTGTCTGTCCCATATCATTCTTGTATCATGTATCTGTGTCTGTCCCATATCATTCATGTATTGTGTATCTGTGTCTGTCCCATATCATTCTTGTATCATGTATCTGTGTCTGTCCCATATCATTCGTGTATCTGTGTCTGTCCCATATCATTCTGTATCATGTATCTGTGTCTGTCCCATATCATTCTTGTATCATGTATCTGTGTCTGTCCCATATCATTCTTGTATCGTGTATCTGTGTCTGTCCCATATCATTCTTGTATCGTGTATCTGTGTCTGTCCCATATCATTCTTGTATCATGTATCTGTGTCTGTCCCATATCATTCATGTATTGTGTATTCTGTGTCTGTCCCATATCATTCATGTATCATTTATCTGTGTCTGTCCCATATCATTCATGTATCATGTATCTGTGTCTGTCCCATATCATTCTTGTATCGTGTATCTGTGTCTGTCCATATCATTCATGTATTGTGTATTGTATTTTGTCCCATATCATTCATGTATCATGTATCTGTGTCTGTCCCATATCATTCATTTATCATGTATCTGTGTCTGTCCCATATCATTCTTGTATCGTGTATCTGTGTCTGTCCCATATTCATTCATGTATCATGTATCTGTGTCTGTCCCATATCATTCATGTATCATGTATCTGTGTCTTCCCATATCATTCTTGTATCGTGTATCTGCATCTGTCCCATATCATTCTTGTATCGTGTATCTGCGTCTGTCCCATATCATTCTTGTATCTGTGTCTGTCCCATATCATTCTTGTATCGTGTATCTGCGTCTGTCCCATATCATTCTTGTATCGTGTATCTGCGTCTGTCCCATATCATTCTTGTATCTGTGTCTGTCCCATATCATTCTTGTATCGTGTATCTGCGTCTGTCCCATATCATTCTTGTATCGTGTATCTGCGTCTGTCCCATATCATTCTTGTATCGTGTATCTGTGTCTGTCCCATATCATTCTGTCTTGTGTATCTGTGTCTGTCCCATATCATTCTTGTATCATGTATCTGTGTCTGTCCCATATCATTCATGTATTGTGTATCTGTGTCTGTCCCATATCATTCTTTATCATGTATCTGTGTCTGTCCCATATCATTTCGTATGTATCTGTGTCTGTCCCATATCATTCATGTATCATGTATCTGTGTCTGTCCCATATCATTCTTGTATCGTGTATCTGTGTCTGTCCCATATCATTCATGTATTGTGTATCTGTGTCTGTCCCATATCATTCTTGTATCGTGTATCTGTGTCTGTCCCATATCATTCTTGTATCTGTGTCTGTCCCATATCATTCATGTATCGTGTATCTGCGTCTGTCCCATATCATTCTTGTATCTGTGTCTGTCCCATATCATTCTTGTATCGTGTATCTGCGTCTGTCCCATATCATTCTTGTATCGTGTATCTGCGTCTGTCCCATATCATTCTTGTATCTGTGTCTGTCCCATATCATTCTTGTATCGTGTATCTGTGTCTGTCCCATATCATTCTTGTATCTGTGTCTGTCCCATATCATTCTTGTATCGTGTATCTGCGTCTGTCCCATATCATTCTTGTATCGTGTATCTGTGTCTGTCCCATATCATTCTTGTATCTGTGTCTGTCCCATATCATTCTTGTATCGTGTATCTGCGTCTGTCCCATATCATTCTTGTATCGTGTATCTGCGTCTGTCCCATATCATTCTTGTATCGTGTATCTGCGTCTGTCCCATATCATTCTTGTATCGTGTATCTGTTCTGTCCCATATCATTCTTGTATCTGTGTCTGTCCCATATCATTCTTGTATCGTGTATCTGTGTCTGTCCCATATCATTCTTGTATCGTGTATCTGTGTCTGTCCCATATCATTCTTGTATCTGTGTCTGTCCCATATCATTCATGTATCGTGTATCTGCGTCTGTCCCATATCATTCTTGTATCGTGTCTGTCCCATATCATTCTTGTATCGTGTATCTGCGTCTGTCCCATATCATTCTTGTATCGTGTATCTTGCGTCTGTCCCATATCATTCTTGTATCGTGTATCTGTGTCTGTCCCATATCATTCTTGTATCGTGTATCTGTGTCTGTCCCATATCATTCATGTATCGTGTATCTGTGTCTGTCCCATATCATCTTGTATCTGTGTCTGTCCCATATCATTCTTGTATCGTGTATCTGCGTCTGTCCCATATCATTCTTGTATCGTGTATCTGTGTCTGTCCCATATCATTCATGTATCGCGTATCTGTGTCTGTCCCATATCATTCTTGTATCTGTGTCTGTCCCATATCATTCATGTATCGTGTATCTGTGTCTGTCCCATATCATTCTTGTATCTGTGTCTGTCCCATATTCATTTCTTGTATCTGTGTCTGTCCCATATCATTCATGTATCGTGTATCTTGTGTCTGTCCCCATATCATTCTTTGTAATCTGTGTCTAGTCCATATCATTCTTGTATCGTGTATCTGCGTCTGTCCCATATCATTCTTGTATCGTGTATCTGCGTCTGTCCCTTATCATTCATATTGAAACGGAAGAGCAAAGATGGAGTCATCGGGAGGAACCTGGACAGGATTCGGGTTTCAGCCGCTACTCCACAACCCTCAAACCCATCCAAGCGCAGCCAAGTGACCCTTACAGAAAAAATTGTGCAAGAATTCACTTCTCCTTTGAGAGATAGATTTGACAAAAGAGATACATCTGTATCTGTCCTTTATCATCCACTGTAGATGTCGAGTTACTTTGTGTTACTCTGCTTTGCCCCGAAGGCAGGTGAACAGTTCCCAGAGTATCTGTAGAGCCAGAATTATACTGGATAATAATCTGACCAGAGGGTTACTGTTGGAGGAAAACGACCAACTGGGTGGTTTTTCTTTGCGTCGCATTAGTAAGGGTAAGAGTTCAAAATTTGTTTGGGGTGTCGTCCTTGACTCATCTAATATTTGTTGACTGACACTCTGGGATCTTTGCCGTCTTTCAACTAATGCTAGCATACAGGATACTCAGCTTGGCATTCTCAGGCACACATTGTGACCTTACCTGCGAATCACCAATCCGATAGTTTATAGTCACGTCTGGAATCGAACCCAGACCAGCCGGCTCAAAGGCCACTTGCTAATTTCTTAGGAGACGTATGCATTGGTCCCATTGGCATGGACGTATTGCAAAGACAGAAGTAACAGGAGCGAGAATTGCTTTGCAATCCATGTCCCCGAGCGATGTGATATTTTCTAAGTCCAAAAAAGGCGTAACTGAAAAATTGATGAAACATCCTGAAACTCGAACTTGTTCTGTGCCGTCCCTCGGATGGACGTTAAACTTGGAGTCCCGTCTGCTTGCATTACTCGGTGGACTTTAAAGATCCCATGGTGTCGTTCACGAAGAGAAGGCGTGCCATCACCGACACCCGCAACCAAATTATAATTCCTGTCCTAACTACTTACTTAAAAGCGTCAGCCATGGCCAGCCTGTTCGTGAAGGATTTGTACCAAAAACTCCCCCCGGCCAACAGCACAAGAGCATTAGAATAATGGTGCCTCTTGATGAAGAAGAAGAAAGCTCTTCTCATTCCTCCTACCTTCTGATCAAATAACAGTTCAGTTGAGCCATGTGATGCGAATTTACTGATGTGCTATAATTGTGGAAGTCGTGTCATTCATGTGCAAAACGAAACAAAATTTGATTTTTTTTTTGGTGTGTTCGTCTCGAATTCACGTCGTGATTGTACAGTACCTGAGTTCATGCAAAAACAATGGAAAGGGCCACCCTATTGGAAACAATACTGGATAGGTAATTAGTTATTTGGCCCCAGCGTCTTCGCCAACGTCGGAGATTGGGGACATTAGAATGAGCTCCGTCAGTCCGACCGACCGACTGACCGATCATCCGTCCATGTACTTTTGTGTCGTACGTGATGTTTCCAAAACCATTGAACATTTACCTTTCATATTGCAGATATTTATTCCTCATGACATTATCTCGACCTGATTAGATCATGGCTGTGATTAGCTGAATATTGTTGCCATGGCAACCATCTTGGTAACTTGGCTTGTGCATATGATATTTCAAAAAAACGTTAAAGATTTATTTTTCATATTGCACAGATCTATTCGTCATTAAATAAATTTGAATAAGGATATTCCATTTTTTTTTTGTATACCTTGTCGAGGCTCGTATGAGAGAAAACACATAACGCACAGCAAGGGGGGGCATGACACAAGAGGGGCGGGAGTGGGAAGGACAAAACAGTCGGGAACAGAAACATTTTTTTAAAAAGGATTTTTCTTGTTTGGTAAAGGGAGAGGGATGGGTGGTGAACACAGGGTATACAGGATGGACATTACAGGGACTTTCAGGAAGGAAAGCAGGGAATTTGAAGGAGGTGAGTTTGGGGTGGATTAACGGGGGTAGAAAAGACCGAGGATTTGGATGGGGGACGATAAGAGTTGGGGGTGAACAGCTGTTTTGAAGGCCTGGAGGGAAGAATGGGATTGAACAGAGTGAGGGAGTTTATTCCAAAGTGGGGAAAAAGAGGAATGAAAGAGAAGGTGAGCAGTGATTCGTGATTTTGGTAGTTTTACCAGAAGGGGTTGTTGGCGGACCTTGAGCGCCCTGCAGAAATATGGTGGGGAAAAATCGCAGACAGAGCCCGGGTGTGGGGAGACCGGAGAGGAGATGGTAGAAGACAGAAAGACCACCGACCTGCCTGCGGTGAGAGAGTGAGAGGCCAAAAACTCAGCCTCATCGTGGAAGATACCAATGATCCGAAATGCCTTGGTTTCCGCAGCGTGAAGCTGAGAAAGGTGGGAGGCAGGAGCACCAGCCCAGAAGAAGAGCAGTACTCCATCAGGCTGTGGACGAAAGCTTTGTATGTGATCAGGAGCTCAGGTGGGCCAAGGAAGGACTTTGCACGACGGAGGATTCCCAGTTCTCAACTGGCATTGGAGGCCAGCTTGGAGATGTGGCTTTCCCAGGAAAGATCATGGTAGATAGTGAGACCCAGAAGCTTGAAAGAAAGGACTTCTTCCTGAGGATTGTTGAGAAAGTAGATGGGGGGGGGGGTTCTAAACGGTCCTTTCGGAGAGACATAGTGAGAAGCATTGCTGTGTTGACGACTTTCTGGACACAACTTTGAAGTTGTGGGTCCATTGATGTTGAGTAATCTACTGATGTGGACCTGCCACCCGGGTTGTGGATCCGCCGTTTGGAGAGGTTCTGGGCTGAAAGAATCGAAACCTCAATGAAAAACGGTGCCCAGCTGATGATTCGGGCAGTTGGGAAATCAGTCAATTGCTTACAAGTTAAGGTGAAACTTCAAATAAAATAGCTTTTGTAAGTACTTACCAGTGTGTGTGCGTGTGTGCGCGCGCGCGCGTTGTTATGTCTGACTTCCTTCTTGGGACAATGGTGCAGTAATTGGTCTTTACTTTGATTATACAACCCAAACGGTAGGGGATCAAGAGTATCAGCTCCTTGTTGCCTTTGTTGTGCACATACCACAAAACGAAACCAACATAACAATGCAGAATTGTCTCGGTTTAATATATATTTAAAAGCTAGTACTGTTCATCGCTGATGATTTTGCTGCGACCACACTGCAACATGCTTCATGAAGGTGTTGAGTGTCCTAAAATGAAAACTATACTTTTTCTTGGATATGAAATGTTGAGGAACTGGCAAAGTTTATAAACAGCCATAATTGTTCACAAATCCAGCCAGAGATTCTTGTAAACCAGGAACATCCTTTTTGTCACTCTTTAAGAGACATTTGACATCACAGCTCCAAGGATACCATTAGTTCTAATATGAATCATGACTCATTCCTCATTATAGGTGACTTGCATTGTTGTTGTTCTACTTTTATAGATAAGAAGGTGGTGATGAGTCTGTATGGGAATAAACACTTGTCCCAGACGAGATAAAGCCGATACTACAGACCGGGGAGGTGAATTCAACTTGGGGAATTTTGACTGAGCGCACCAATGACTGTAATGGAACAAGGCCTCGACCACAATGAGTTTTCTCAACCAAATGTTGAGAGAGTCGGGGTAACCACTGTGGGAGAGAAGGTGAAGTGACGTCTTGGGTGGAAGCCCTTTTTTTTTGCAAGAGGGTTGAGAAAATTCATTTTTCCACCACCGCAGACCGACTTTAGTCGTTCATGGAAACTAGTTTTCCAAAGTTTTAACCACTCTCGTACCACGCAGCTCCACTAGTTGTGGTTGTTCTGAAATTAGATTTTACTTTCTGAAATTCCTTTGGCCTTTAAAAAAAAAAAAATAATAATTCTTGTAATTTGTACTTCGTTTTTTTGACCTGTTGTCTCCCACATTGGATGCTTTGTAAAAGTTAAACGTACTCGAGCTTGTAGAGGTGTTCTGGTGCGTAGGTTATAGGTTTATTATAAATAAAACTGGTTTTCCTGTGATTCAGAAGTTTGTTAAAAATGATGGAAACTTTGTTATCTACACCGCCCACAACCACTGTTCACAAGTCAACGATGCTTGCGTGCTTATTTTTAATTAATTAATTAATTAATCAATTTTGGCATACTGTATTACAATGCAATATGTTGATTTATATTTGTACTAAGCTCTACTCCACCAGTTTGAAACGTACAAGAAAGAGCTGCCTGAGGTTAAGTCCGCTCTTTGTTTGTTTGTTTCAATTTGGCAGAATGGAGGTTCAAAATGCAAATTGTTGGTTGCCTGTGCCCCTTTCTGAACAATGGATAACCCTAACCACCTTGATATAAAGTCATATACCGTACGGTATGCCAAGAAAACAATGTTGGTTTTTCTTATTTGTTGTTTTTATTTTTTTGTTTCCAGACTGATGAAAACTGTAAAACATGTTCCAAAGGTAAGTTTTCTTTATGCATTCCCAGTGTTATTTGTTGTATTTGATGTTTTCTCGAATTGTATTGTTTGGCCTTGATGTGTTACTGCTACTTTGCCTACTACTACTACTACGATGAGCATAGTTGATCCCAACTTTTTTGTGGGGCAAAGCTTTGGCCCAATTCTATTCTCGGCTGACCAGGCCTGGTGTTCGACAGGAACAGATTTGGGCAGGAATATGTAATTATTGGGCAAGGTGCCGGTGGTAACTCTCCTACTCTTTGGAAAGACACTGTGGGATCTTTAACGTCCATCACTTAATGCCAGCAGACAATGTCCAGCTTGATGTCCGACTGCAGGGCCAGTGAGTGCACTCATTGATGAAATTCCTTTGGCCTTAAAAAAAAAAAATTAAATAATAATTATTATAATCAATACCCTGCCTGCGAAGCACCAATCAGGCAGTTTAAGTTTGTGCGCCAGGAATGAAACCCACACGAGACACCTCGATTGTAATTGTCCTTCCTCTGCTTGGTATAAAATGTTTATGGTGCATCATGTCGTACTTGAGGGTACAATATTTAATAAATATAAAGAAGTTGTCTACCGATGTAGAAATCATGACTGATTAATATTAATAGTAACTTGTCTTGTACTGGTTATTAACAATGATTTTAGACTATTTTGGAGGATTAAATGATGTCGTGCCGTTTTTATTTTAAAATACGCCCTCGGCTATCTCGTTAAAATGCCACTGCAGAATGAATCGCACGTACGTCACAAACAGATAAAAGACTGCAAGGCTCTTATCGATACTTCACAATCCCCATTTTTCCCCCCCCCCCACCTTGAATGACCGATGAGCCAATAACATGAGCACCTACGCCTGTTCAAGCAAAACCACAATCGCACTCGATATTTCCAAGTAGGCTTCATATTGAACTTTATGAATAACGTCAAAACATCGCTGGCACCCTCCGTGTGGGATTACGTCGGAAAAGTGTCTGCGTGCATCGACATGGTCTGAATTACCTTTGGCGTGCCGTATCGTACATTACATGATCAGGTTCAGGGAAAACCTTGACCTTAAAAATTTAGATCTCCTCTGCAAGTCTTTACAGCACGTGAGAATTGCTCCGTCTTTCATGGAATGGCTGTCCAAGATCCACAGCCATGTTCAGTATTGGGAGGAATAAAAGGGGTCTTCCCCGGGAAGGATATTCGGAGTCGAAAACATGATTTGTGTTTCGATGACATCAGGATGTTCACCCACCGTTGGAACATTGATAACAAGCTGAAAAAAACCCGAAATGCTGTCAAATAAGTTTTCTCCCTTGTGTTTGATGTTTGGTGGTGGGAGGGACCCCGAGGTGTGTAGAAACTTTTTGATTCATACTCGCACCCTCTTTATGCGGAGTGTTTTTGAGCAATTTGTTAAATATGCTGATTCAAAGTAACGTGCTGCTTTGAGCTCCATATCATTTGACTCGTAATTTTAAAACGTGGAGTGTCAAGCATGCAGACAACCAATTGTACATTCTTAAGGTTATCTGAAACAAAATTTTCACAACGCTCCAATGGATGCCAACTTCTTATTTTAATGCCTTTGTCGACGAAGTTGCCAAAGGCATTATGTTCTCCTGTTGTCCGTCCAGCTGTCCGTGCGTCCGTTCATCCATGATAGGTTTTCGTTACCACGATAACTCAAGAGTGGCTGAAGGGATCGAACTCAAACTTGGTACAAGTATGTACAGCGATGCGAATCTGAACTCATTAGATTATGGGGTCAAGAGGTCAAAAGTCCCATGAGGTATAAATTCTGTTGTCGTGCTAACTTGTGTGTCAAAGGTCATGTCAAGTAAAAATGTGATGCTTGAGGACAGCTGAATGGGTTTAAATCAAACTTGGGACATGCTTGTGTAATGATGCGGAGGCATATATCGGTCAATGACTTGATGTTGAAGAGTGCCGTTCTAGTTCAGTACATAATTGCAAAGGAAATATTTCTCATTTACTAATGCTATATTGTGTTGGTAGGATGATAGGTTCAAGGTGTGCACGTTCGTCTCTGACCTGTCTAGTCCGAGTTGGAATCCCGGCTCCTCTATAAACTGTCAAATGGGTGTTTCGCAGGCAGGGCAAGGCATTGATGGGTGTACCGTACCTCGTGTGGACATTACGCTGGGTGTCCCGTCTGTCAGCATTAGTTTATTGCTGTTAAAGACTCCACGGTATCTTTCATGAAGAGTAGATGAGCTATCCCTGGCAACCAGAACAAATTACAAATTCCTCCTCGTATAATCGCCTTCCGTATAGTATCCTGCGATGGCGTAGCGATCCTGCCAGGATTGGTTCTCGCATTAAAACGTTTGACTCGTCATGATTTACATCCCAGAGCTCTCTCATGAGTATCTGTCTGAATTATATATATATTTGTATATAATCTTAAAGACCATATTTCTTGGCCTGCCATTTCTCATTCCGAGAACTTTTTGAACGCCACAGTACTCCGATTAGAAATGCAATGATAAAAAATATATATTTCCTTCAGTTGTTCATGTATTGTTGAGTCACATTTACCTCTCCTCCAATCCTCCCCTTCCCCCCACCCCCCCCCCCCACCTCCAACCCCACTCACAGAAAAAAGAGTGCCCATGAACCTCTATTTTAAATTACTTCTACCTCTGTGTCATTAGATCTATGGTGGCTTAATGGTTAACGGAGTGGGTTTAGGATATTAAGGTCCTGAGTTCAAGCCCCAGCTATGCCAAAATAATAACAGGCTGATGGACTCGCTCTGTCGTCCTTCCAATGTTGGCAAAATATATACCAGCTTGCTGGGAAAAGTGAGCCAGTCAGGTATCCTGTGTCGGAGTGGCGACCCATCCAGGATTGTGCCCCCTAACCAATGAAACAACCTCATCAGCCCTGTGCGCCCGACTCTGTGAGGAGGATCATCCATCCTTGTGTGCTGTTCCCCTTTTTCCTCATCGAGAAAACAAAATGCTGAATGCCGTGGTTTTGTTGCACAATAGCCGCAAGAGCAAACTGGACTGGCGAGTTTCAAAACGTACGAACCAAAGTTGGTTTTGCTGACTTCTTATTCTCTCATTTTGGGTGTTTATCGATACAGGGCATTTGCTAATGTCATAATCTTACAAAAACCCTCACGAAGGTGTAACCGGGTGAAGTACGGTATTTTGAAACCGGGGCAAGCTATAAACATCATTCAAACCTCAAATGGGATGTGGGTGTGAAATACTGCAGTTCTATGTAAAGAAACAAAAACAGACATTGGTGTTTTTCAGAAAGGGTTTCCGGAAGTGAAAGGTGAAAAAGGGAAAACGATTCTCAACTCGAGCGGCACTCGGGAGAGCGCATACCTCTACCAGGCCGGACAGTTCACATCTTGTATCCCACTGATGAGCTGGATCTGCATCCAGACGTTCACCAAAATCTAATCGGCTTGTTATTGTCACCTACCAACTCATCCACCAAGTTTCGTCCGATTCCGTACAAAGTTTAGAATCTGTCTGTTTAAAGAATCCGTCCAAAGTTTAGAATTCAGTCCGTCTATGCTATACGCTTATCATTTTTGGAACCCATCTCTCAATGATGAAGAATCACTTTTTAAAATTCTCACATCTGGATTTTCACCAAAATCTAATGAATTTGTCTTTGTCACAAACCCAACCTGTCCACCAAGTTTCATCTGAATCCGTCCATAACTTTTTTTTGATATCCTGCTTACAGACAGACAAACAAACAAACAGGGGTGAAAACATAACCTTTGGTGGTGGAGATAAGGGGTTTTGTTGTTGTTGTTCTGAGTCATTCTTGTTTCTAGTCTGCAGGTATTCTTTGAAATATGGTGAGATGTTTTTTTTTTGTCTGAATTTTTCCGGTGGAATTTCATGTAAAGAACCTTCTTTGAGGGGGTTTTTCTGTTTGATTGCCTTGCTCATTTCAGAGATGAGCAACGTCACAAAGCTAGCACCCAGAATGCATTGGGTTGTTATGTCACTCCTCCCTCCCCCCCTTTATACATCACCTGCTGCCTGAAGTCGTCTATTATCTTGTCTTAGTTATCGT
>CM068956.1:76930359-76941304 GCA_035128595.1 Eptatretus atami | reverse complement strand
GATTCATGTGACAACTCGGTGAACCTTGGAACACATAAAATGATACTTGTCCTTACATGTGTTTATACTCTTGTGTTCCGACTTGACTCGGTCGTATTCCTGGGAGCCCAGATCCATGTAAACAGGCTCTGAAGAACTAGGCATATAGCTATAGTCGACTTCAGCACAGCTGTAATCCCATTAAAAAAATCTCTATCTGGCTGCATTCCATAATTAACACCAAATTAAATTTACCATCTCATTTGTACAGAATGAGTGAGTCCTGTCCAATCCAAATTGATACAAGTGTCGAAGTACAATAGCATGCTTGTGTCTGTGATTATAATCTGTGATTCAGATAATTAATTGCATATTTACAAGTACGATCCATAAAAGGAAGGGGTCGGGGAGTAAGTTTTCATTTTGTGATGTATTGGTAAACATCCCTTTTATAGTGTCGAGGGAAAACAATTTGGGGTCTCCTTGCCAAGTTCTGGTTTCCTTGCCAGTTGCCAAGTTCAACAGCCGAGGTGCTGTTTTATTGACCGCTGCGTTCAGTGTGACCGAGCAACACGTTTCTTCCAAACATGTATTTCCTTGACTTTTTTGATCATAGGGACATGACCTTGTGACTTGTGATTGACAAACAAACTATTTTTAGAGACAACACTGCTGGCTTCACACTCGTAATCGCTGATGGAAAGATGCTTATTGCTTTTCTGAGCAACTTTGTTTCATTGAAGGACATTGTACAACTGTCAGAAGCATCCACACAGTGGTCCACGTGTTATGTATTTAGAGCACTGTTATTCCCTTCGTGTACAGCCTTTGTTTTTTGTTTTTATTGTGCTGGTTGCATCATTGGTTAGGGGTGCAGCTATGCCACTGATGCAGTTCACTGGTGGTGAACTGATGCCACTGATGCCCCTATTACCAGTTCACTGGTGCTCATTTCGCCGACCTCGGAAGGATGATTGGCCGAGTCAACCCCCTGGTGTATTAATTCCGTGGCCAACAGGGCTCAAACTCGGGACCCTTGGATCCCAAGCCACCAACCTTACCGCTAAGCCAACGCCAGGTAATTCTAAGCTTTTAGAATTACTGAAGGAGTAATCCTAAAGGTAATTCTAAGCTTTCTAAGAGTAATCTAATTCTAAGCTTTCAGAATCACCCCTTCAGAATCACCCCTTCAGGATTACCCCTTTAGGATTACCCCTTTAGGATTACTCCAGGATCACCCCTTCAGGATCACCCCTTCAGGATCACCCCTTCAGGACCCATTTATTTAGTTTTTCCCTTTAGAATTAAATACGTTGGGGTAGAGAAGTTCTTCTTTATTTTTGACAGACGGAAGGAAATGGTCAAATGATGAAGTGGCTTCACCACTTATAAACTGGCATTTTTGACCTTTTTTTGTATACATAGTCGAGGCTCGTGGAAGAGCTTGTGTGAGTAGATTATCAGGATGCAACAGGAGAAAAGGAACAGTAGGGGTGGGGGGACACCAACAGCAAAGTAAAAGGCAGACTTGGACAAACAATGTATGTAGGGAGGAATGGGGGCAAGAGAGGATGGATACAGAAGGGTACTCGCAGGAGGGAAAACTGGAAACTTCGAAGGAGGGATTGGGATGGGTTGAGATGGGTCTCCCCTTTTCCTTTCATCCTTCCTTCCTTTTTCATCTCCCTACCCCTCTATTTCTACCCCTTAATCCTTTCCCTTAAGCTTGGTGTTGGCCTCATGGTTAAGGTGGCTGGCTTGAGATATTAGGGCATTGAGTTTGAACCCCACTCATGACGTTAAATAATAAATACCAGGTGGGTTGATTAAACCTGTCATCCTTCCGAGGTTGGAAAAATGAGTATCAGCTTACTGGAAACAAATGTCACTGCTTCAGTGGCCCAGCCGTGCTCTCAGCAACGACGCATTCAACAGCCACAGGCTGCATATGGAATGATAACAATCCTTTCCCTTTTCTCATTTTCATTTTGATTAATTTAATCTCTACCTCCCTATGCTGTTGTAATATGTACAAGGCCACTCACAATCAAAAATGAATACTTCTAAGCTGATTCTTCTTCTTCTTCTTCTCCTTCTCCCTGCAAAATATGTATTTTATGTGGGACAATTCCTACCTTCATAAGATGAGAAAAGATAATATTATCTAATGCTTTTGATTCTAATGTAATATCTAATGTAATATAATATTTCAAAGATTCAAAGATAATATTAGTTTATAATCTCTCATAATGTTTTGTTTAAAATGTGCACTTCAGCAACGTCAGGTAAGGTTTAAATGTGTCGAGATATGCAATGTTTATGAAATGTTGTTGTTTATCAAAGGTCTTATTGAGAGATTTGTAATTTTGACAATATTTTGACAACATTTACGAAGTCGGGAGTGAATTGTGACATCAAGAGGATCTTTTATTCAAAAGTAGCAAATACAACTCGTTGCTTCGCTGACGGGAATATTAATGGGGGTGGGGGGAGAAAGAGAGGGAGGGAGTGGGGAGAGAGTGGGGTAGTGTGAGGGGAAGGGGTGCGTTTGTGGTGTGGTGAGGTGGTGAGGGAAAACATGCATTTGATAGGGGGACTTGAAGGAAACGAGGAGGGGGGGGGGGTTGCCCCCTTGTGCCAGCATCGGTGCAGGATTGAACGGAATTGGGTGTGTTAAAAACAGCACGTTCAAACAGGTCAGTCATACTGAACAATGCCCGGACACCACCCTGAGAGGTCCATGAGGAGTGGAGGGTGGAGGTGAGCATGAGGGAAGGGAAGGGCAAGGCAGTGTGAGGGGTGGGGAGGGCAAGAGTGTGAGGGGAGGGAGGGCAAGGCAATGGAAGGGAGGGAGGGCAGGGCAGTGTGAGGGGAGGGCAGGGCAGTGTGAGGGAGGGCAGGCAGGGTAGGCAAGGTAGAGAGGGGAGGGTAGGGGAAGGCAAGCAGCGGGAGGGGAGGGAGGGCAAAGTGGGGGGGGAGGGCAAGAGGGGGGGAGGGCAAGTCGGCAACTCCACTCCATGCCCTGTCTCAAGAGACAAAAGAGACATTCTGGCCGGCTGGTGCGCTGAGGAAATGTGCAGGTAGGTCTGTTACGAATGAGTCTGGTGCATTCCAAACGGTCTGAGGGGATTGACCTTCACACGGCATGGCTGCGCCCACTGAGACATGGATTCAGCCCCACTTGGGGGTATATAAATATCCTGCTGGCAGCTTTGAACCTGCTCGGCTCTGGCGCTATTTGTAAATCTCTCTACGGCTTCAAACACTCTGGACAATTGCTCTCTGGTGTGCTAACGGCTGCTTTCGGGGCTGGTCTTGAGGTGGTGTGGCATGGGACCCAGCGGAGTGCAGCATCCTCATAATCCGGCGACACCCCGCTATCCCCGTACCAGTTCTCTCTTGCCTTTCCCTCAATGCAGGAGAGCACGGTTCCGCCGGGACATGCGCGTTGAGAGAGGGCATGTAATAACTCGCTTCTTTTTTCATCTTCCTTTCTTGCTTTTCTACCCTTCCGTTGATTATTCCAATTTGGCGCCAATCGGTATAACTCTGCACTGTCTCATTGCTTTTATAAATCATTGCGTTTCTTTTGCCTCACCTCATCCGTCCTTGCTTTCTCTGCTGCACGTACTTTCACGTGTTTAATCTCTTTCTTATTGTGCCACATACCTTTCCTTGCCCTTGCTAATAATAAAATTGCCTGTACTATGAATGTACCCAGTTCATCATGTCTTTTCCTCCATTGATACAGCATAGTCCACACGTATTGTTAGCTGGGAAATTATACCCCATCAATTGGCTCTGCACATTAGCCAGTGCATAATTTCCAGCTCCGCTCAGCTGCATCTGATCAGGTAAGATAAGATGAGTACGCATCGAGGGCACAAGCCCCCATTGATACCGTTGTCCAAATGTAAGGTAATCACGTCAAGTAGTGACACCCTGCCAGGATTAGTGGTAGCAATCGGAATTCGTGTTTAATTATCAACCCACTGAGCTGCGGAGTTGTCCGTGGCCAGTTCCCTCAGGACCGGGTGTTTTGGGAGGAACTCGAGCACTTCCCTTCGCGGTGAACCTCGACCACGGGCTATCACAATATCTTCCCATCACGGGGGTTTGTCAATCAGAAAAAACAAAGCAGCTGTTATGAGCATTAAAAAACCTACAGTACACACAGTCCTTCCTTGTTTTGAGTAGTGCATTTCCTTTTCAACTTCCCTGTTTCTTTATTCAACAACCCTAATTTACACCCTCCCAAATCTCTTTATTTCCCTCTTCCTCCTTACACTACCCTCACTCTTGTATCTATCTTGACTCATTACCTCCTCCTGAAAAGGTCATCAACACTTTTCTACTCATCCTTTGTTGATATACTCCCAAAACTCTGAGATAACCAATTTTTAATTGAAAATGAGCTATTGTTAGTTTATTGAATGGCAAGTTCCAAGTTTTAAAAAGTTTTCCAAGCACATTTTTATGGTTATTATGAATGATTTTGGCAGTTTTCAGTGGTTTGTCTTGTTCTTTGCAATTATGTCCATTCTCTATTTGAGGAAAGTAATATTTTTTGGTGATGTGTATCTTCGGCTCGTCAGAGCCAAAGAGCTTTATCGGAGCTCTTTTTCTCCGAGGAAGGGTTAATGCTTGAAATGTTGGCTTCTCGCTTCCCATGGTGGTTAGCATGCTTTGATCAACATCGTGTCATACGATACCAGTTTCAACTGCAGCATACCATGTAATGCACAAAATCTGCGTCTGCATTTATGGCCTGACTTGTTTACACCATCCTTTGGTGATCCTTCCATTTTAGGCATGTACATGAAAAATCCAGAAAAGTGTGAATGTGAAACTTGTCCACGTGGGTTCTACATGCCACGCGACAGCAAAAGGGAATCGTGTTTTAGGTGCAAGAGCTGTAATCGAGGTAAATACTTTTTGAATCTGTTGCTCTGAATTCACTGATTTATGCACAATGAGCCTTCTTACTTGATTTATTATTTGTTTGTGAACTATAGGAACAAACAGCCAATATGTAACGTTGTTTTCATTTTCTTCATATTATTACTCGTGCTGTGTGTTTTGTTGAAACAAAATGTTCCTTTCATTGACAGCAGCATCAAAGATTGTATTGTCTCCATGTAACCACACCTCTAACATCGTGTGTGGATGTCCGAAAGGATACGCATTTGGTAATTGAAACACCTCGCCATCACAGCCACCTTTTCTATTTCTCTCCGTATTTCATTCAGCCTCACATAGCTGGATATTAACGACGCGTTAAAAAGTTTTACCTGACGTCAAAATGCATTCTCTCGCAATCAGTGGTGCAGGATGATCGGTGCAGACTTTGCTTGAAAGGTACTTGGTCTCCAGGAGGACGTGAGCAAACTTGCAAGAATCATGCAAAGTGAGTGCAATATTCCGAGAGTGAGAGGGTGACCTTGAGGAATATGGGTGTGGGAGACATTGAGGCATGGAGGAAGGAAGTAAAAGTGGAGATTACTTGATATCATGTAGTTTGTTGATGCATCTGTAGATTTGCAGGTATCTTCTTGCTTGAGGAGGGGAACTTCAGTGCCTCCACAAATTTGGAGAATTCTTCCATCTCATGTCAAGCATGAAGAATACAGTGCCTTCAGAAAGTATTCACACCCCCTTTACTTTTCTCACTTTTTTTTTTGTGTGTTCCAGCCTTAATTTAGAATGGATGAAATTAAATTTGTTTTTCACTGATCTACACAAAATACTCCATAATGACAAAGTGAAAACATGTTTTTAGAATTTTTTACAAATTTATTGAAGATGAAATATAGAAATACCTAATTTACATAAGTATTGTCATGTCCACCCGGTGAAGACGGACCTGGACGAATAGCCGAACGATTTCCCTTTTGAGGCGAACATGTGATCCTTGGAGATTATGGCGCGTGACGGGAGGGTGGCAAGTACATACCAGACGGCGCTCCCCAGGACGGAGGACGTGGGTTTATACTCGAACCCACGACAGACAGACACAAGCGATCTTAATTTTAAAAAATGGTTTAATGGCATAAATCAGATGTTTATAATGGAGATAAATCAAAATGGGATAATAATGAAACATAAAGTGAACTAAACCTAATTTTGGGGCGCCTCCACACGCAGTTACAAAAACAGACAAGGGGAAAAGATAAAAAAATCCCTCGCTTTCTTCTGGCACTTCGCTTTGTCTCCAGAAGTGGTCGCTTATGAGCTTGGGGGGCCAAACCTGCGTCGTCCTGCATGGGAAACTCGCAAAATGGCGCCCAGCCGCTCTTGGCGGGAAGCGTACGGGAGGTAGTCTGTGCAGATGGTCCCTTTTTTAAGGGCCCAGGAACCACCGTACAGTCTCTTTTCACGATCACGCTTGCTAACGCCGCTCATCTGCAAAATGGCACCACCTTCTTCCCCAATGACACAACGCGAGGCTCCAAGGCGTGGTCTCACATGACAGTCAATGGCTAGCATCTTGCTCCATCACGCATGCAAATTCACATGAATGAACAACAGGATTCATGCTGCCTTTTCCGTAATGTCGAGGGTGGCCACTGAGAGCCTCTGTCTCAATCGCGTTCCTCACAGAACCTCCCTTCAAGCTCCTCTTTGTGTGCTGACTGCCGATCCTGCCTTTATCCTGGTCCCTTCCCTCTGACGTCACGCCCATCCATCATCCACCCCAGGGGCATGGTCTCACCAGTTGTCATTCCTGGAAGCGGGTTTTCGCCTGCTCGGAAATGTCCAGCTCGGTCGTTGTTCTAAGGACATGGTTCCTTTTTATCGAAACACAGAAAAAGGTCACAGGACAATCACATACTGGGAGAAATTAGCCTTAGGCCCTACCAAATTTAACACAGCACCACCCCCTGTGTGGTGACATGTAACACTTTAGCTCAGTTTCCCTACTTGATTTACATTGAGATGTCTCCTACATGTCCACAGACCATGGCATCCTATACAATCCCACCTTTACTATGAAGTTCCTCCATCTACCCCACAAACATAGCAGTATTCAACCCCTGAGTCAATACTTTGTAGAAATGCCTCTGGCAGTGATTACAGGTTCGAGTCTTCTTGGGTATGTCTGTATCAGATTTTCACATCTGGATTTTGGGATTTTCTTCCTTTCTTCCTTGTAGATTTGCTCAAGCTCTGTCAAGTTGGATGGAGAGTGTCGGTGAACAGCAATCTTCAAGTCTTTCCACGGATTCTCAATGGGATTCAAGTCTGGGCTTTGGCTGGGCCAATCAAGGACTTTGATGGTCTTGTTCTAAAACTATTCCAGTGTTGCTTTGGCTGTATGATTGAAGTCATTGGCCTGTTGGAATGTAAATCTTCGCCGCAGTCCAAGGTCTTTTGCACTCTGAAGCAGGTTCTCTTTAAGCTCCATTCCATTAGCTCTCCTGTATTTGGCTCAATTCATTGTTCTCTCTATCCTTACAAGTCTTCCAGTCCCTGCCGCTAAAAAGCATCCCCATAGCACGATGCTGCCACCATCATGCTTCATCGTAGGGATGGTGTTAGATGATTAGTTGTGCTCAGGTTCTGCCAGACATAGCGCTTTGCATTCAGGCCAAATAATTCCATTTTCGTCTCGTCAGACTACAGAATATGTTGCTTCATGCTCTGAGAATTTTTCACGTGCCTTTTTTCTCAGGAGTGGCTTCCATCTGGCCACTCTCCCATAAAGCCTAGATTTGTGAAGTGCTGCAGAGATTGTTGTCCTTCCAGCAGGTTCTCCCCCCGCAGCCAAGGAACTCTGTAGTTGTGGTAGAGTGGTCATTGGGTTCTTGGTCGCCTCCCTTACCAAGGTCCTTGCCCAGTTTCTCAGTTTGGTAGAATGGCCAGCTTTTGGATGAGTCAAAGTAGTTCCATATTCTTTCCGTTTCCTAATGATTGAGCTCACTGTGCTCTTGGGAACTTTCAACACTCTAGAAATTGTTTTATACCCATCCCCAGATCTATACCTCCTCACAATTCTATCTTGGAGTTATATGGACAGTTTCTTGGACTTGATGGTAGAGTTTCTGCTCCAACATGCACTGTCAACTGTGAGACCTTGGAAAGAAAGGTGTGTTTCTTTCTAAGTCATGTCCAATCAATTGAATTGGCCACAGGTGGACTCGATCAAGTTGTAGGGGCATCTCAAGGATAATAATCAAAGGAAATTGGATGCACCTGAGCTCAATTTGCAGTGTCGTCGCAAAGGGGTTGAATACTTATTGATGAAAGACATTTTTGGTTTTTGTTTCCAATTGATTTGTAAAAATTTCTAAAAACATGTTTTCACTTCATCATTGTAGGGTATTTTGTTTGGATTAGTGACAATTTTTTTTTATTTAATCCGTTTTAAATTCAGGCTACAACACAACAAAATGTGACAAAAGTAAGTGGTGTGAATACTTTCTGAAGGTACTGTACCTTTGGATTCTGTGCTTTCTATTTTGTCTGCCATTATCACAATTATAAAGTATCTCAATACTCATTTGCCAATGCAAGCAATGTCTGTGTTGAAAATGCTTTCACCTAATTTTGCTTGGCTGATTATACAACTTTCTTCAAACAGTGCATTTGGTCAGAGTACTGGCACAAAATATGAACAGTCTGCTCAACAATACTATTATGGCCTATTTTATTTGAATACAAAGGTATCACGTGCTTATTAATGTGCACAACTTTAAATGCAAACTTCATAATTGATTTTACTTCCTGTATCCAAAGGATGTATGCAACATGCAGTACCCCCCCCCTGCTTTTACTACATCAGGAACCTCGTTACCTCTGCCACCAAAGGTTATGTTTTCACCCCTGTCTGTGTGTTTGTTTGTTTGTTTGTCTGTGAGCAGGATATGTTAAAAAGTTGGACAGATTTGGACTAAATTTGGTGGATAGGTTGGGTGTGTGTCGAGGACAAATTGATTAAATTTTGGTGAAGATCCAGATCTGGATCCAAAATTTTTTTTTTAAATGATTCTTCATAATTGAGTGATGGGGTCAAAATACGATATATAGCACAATCTTTCAAAAACTTGTGCATCCATGTAGTTTTTATGACAAAACTAGGTGGATGAGTTGGGTAGGTGACCAGAACAAGCCGATTAGATTTTGGTTGAGATCCGGATTTCGATCATGGCCATCAGTGGGATACAAATCGTAAACTGTTCAGCCTGGTGAAGGTGTGCGCTCTGCCGAGTGCCATTCTAGTTTTAATTGGAATCGTATTCCTTAGGGAATTTAACGCAAACTAGACAACTTAGTTTATTATTCACGATAAGCTGAGTTATCCCGCAACCACAAATTTTTTGTCACCCTGTTACCATGAAAGATCAGCTTTACCAAAGTGAGTGACCATGCCTTTGAAAAAAAAATTTGGCTACTTCAGTGTGTAATGTAGAAACTTTATCCTATTCTTCGTTAATGGCCCCAACTATTCCCACCTTCATGTGTGGTCACTCAAGGCAAGTTTTTGGTCCAAGTCTCCGACAAACCAGCTGGCCAAGGCTGACATTTGACTGAAGGTGGCAGGAATTTGTAATTTGTTCAGTGCGTCTGTGATAACTCACCTACTGTTCTCAAAAGACTGGGATATTTAACATCCATAAACTAGTGCCGTAGACAAGAAACCTGGCTTCACATGCATCTCAGGGACGACGCACTTTGTGAAGAAATGCCTGTGAAGCAACAACGCCACAGTTTATAGTCTGAAGTCGAACACAGACCAGGCAGCTCAAAGGTTTGCACTGCACATTGGCACCATCCTATAAAATTAATATAGAAACTTCATCACAATAGTGCTTCTTTTTTTTCTTTTTTTTAACTATAGATTATTTACAAAAATTAATTGTGCAAGTGTGATCAATCGCAAAGTCCCCAAATCCAGGCTCACTGCTCACCTCCACGATTTTCTCTTCGTTTCTGTCACCTGTGGAAACAACATCCTGTCTGTTCAATCTGATTTTTTCCCTCCATGGCTTCAAGATGGCTGTTCACGACCTCAGGTCATCCCCCATCCATCCTCGTTTTCTAACCTCATTAACCCTCTTTAAGCACACACCTTCCTTTCCAGCTGCTGTTGCCCCTTTTCCCTCACCCTCTTATTCGTTGTTTTGTTTCATTTCTGTTTAATCTCAAGCGTGTTTTTTTTTTTCCCCCTTCCTCTTTTTGCTGTGTTTGAGCTTGTATCCATCTTGTTCAATCTATGTCCTCCCCTCTCCCTTTGAGTCTTCCCCATGTCCATTGTTCCTCTGTTGTGTCCCTCTACCCTACTGTTGTGATTTTTATTTTATTTTTCTCCTCTGCCCCAATGCACCAATTTTTACCTGTGACATATTGCAGGTCTGCAGGAGCTCTGCATTGTTGTTGTTGTTGTTGGCGTTGATTTTTGAAATGTGCACCAATTGGTCGGACAGCTGCTGGACCACACCCACATCTCTCGCTTGACCATGGCACCCAGATGAAATTGCATGGCCGCCATCTTCGTTTTCTGGTGGACCTAACACAGGCCTGGAGGCCTCTGCTGATTATTCACTGTCTGTGTTTTCTGCGTCAGATTTCCATTGGCTTTGTTTGTGTCTAATGTTAATTAGGATGAGGGACCCCGAAAAATCTAGTCGTATGCTGAATAAAAATTATTAGTAAGGTTTAATGAAGCCCTTGCACACCTCCCTAAAAAAATAATTGTACATAATTTTTGAACAGCCCCAAATTGGGTTAAACATCTGTGACCTTGTGATGATTCAGCTCTTTTAAGAGTGCTTTAAAATGCGAGTTTCCCAATTGGCCTGTTACGGGATTTTTAAAGCGAATTAACTCGCACTTAATGGTGAAGTCCCGTACCTCGAATGACCACGTACAGGTCTTTGTGAACAAAAGGTTTATTACCACAGAGAGAATGGGAGGGCAGAAGAGTGGGCTAGACACGCACACACACACACACACACACACACACACC
>CM068956.1:76918097-76928250 GCA_035128595.1 Eptatretus atami | reverse complement strand
TGGATGGGTCGCCATCTGACACAGGATACCAGCAAGCTGGCTCATTTTGCCGACCTCGGAAGGATAAAGGCTGAGATCCCACCTGGTATAATTCAATAGCCGAGAGGGATTTGAAGTCAGGATCCTCGGATTCCAAGTCCAACATCCTAACCGTTAAGCCAACACCAGGCATAAAGAGGAGATGGTGCTCCAAAGCTTCCTGGGCAGTGAAAAACATTGGGGTGGTTTGCCGTTGCCTTCACAGCATGGTTGGAATTTGTACTCTCAATCACAAGATTGCAAAGTGAGTGACAGAAGTGAAAAGAGAGTGCAGGCAGGATGGAGTGGTTGGAGAAGAGTTGCAGAGTGATTGTGACAGAAGGTAGCTGCAAGAGTGAAGGGGAAAGTATAATAAGAGGTAGTGAGACCTGCTATGTTGTATGGTTTGGAGGCGGTGGCACTAACAAAAAGACAGGAAGCGGAGCTGGAGGTGGCAGAGTTAAAGATGCTGCGATTCTCGTTGGGAGTGAGAGGATGGATAGGATAAGAAATGAGTATATTAGAGGGACAGCGCAGGTAGGACGGTTGGGAGACAAAGTGAGAGAGGCGAGATTGAGATGGTTTAGGACATGTGCACAGGAGGGAGCGGAGTATATCGGGAGAAGGATGTTGAAGATGGAGCCGCCAGGCAGGTGGAGAAGAGGAAGGCCAAGAAGAGGTTCATGATGCGGTGAGGCGGACATGCGGGTGGTTGGAGTGTCAATGGACGATGTGGAGGATAGAGCGAAATGGACACGGTTGATCCGCTGTGGCGACCCTAACGGAGCTAGCCGAAAGAAGAAGAATAAATACAGATTGCAATACAGAAGCTCATCCATTTGAGCCAACCTGGAGACCCACTCTTTATAACAAAGAATGTCCTAGTGGATGATGAGTTTAAGGTAGTACTGGAGTACTTTACTACTTTACATGTAAAGTTGACCATCCTGTGTCAGTCAGAGCTTTCATACTCCATAACATATGAAGATGTCACCTTGGTGAGGCTAGAAGTGAAGGCTTTCAAAATGAGTCAAACAAATAATAATTGATGCTATGCTTCTCATTAAATTTGGCAGGAGATGGGGAGTACATCTCGCTTCTAAGTTGTCTTGCTGGGTTTGAATCCCGACCCAGCTATAAACTGTCATCCTGGTGTTTTACATGCAGGGTGATTCATCATTGTGTGTGCCGTCCTCCGATGGACATTAACAGGCGTTTGGTGCCACATTAGTTGGTGGACGTTAAAGACCCAACGAATCCTTTGTGAACAGTCGGCTATGTCGGCACCCTGAACATTAATTCATGCCCAACTACTGCTGGGAAGGCAATGGGCACATGCAGTATAACCTTTGCTCAGGAAGCTGTTTCAGTGGTGCTGACACTCTGTGAAGAGTATGGTACTCTGGAGAGAGATATATATATATTTGTGCTCCTCTCATTAATATTGCTCCAACATGATTGGATATCTTTTAATTAAAGTGTAAATCTATTTTTCTTCAGTTGTACTGCCCTGGTAAGGAGCATCTTCATGATGGACAATGCAAAGGACACGGTATGCTCCATCACCAATGTTGACAAGAAAACTCTCCATCAGTGGTGTTGACAACAACTCTGACAACGACATCTGTTCAATCAACGCAATGCAACAGTGCTAAGTTCTGAAAGATGTGCATCTTCTGGAACGAGGTAATCATGAACTTCCAGCATTTGCTGTCTTTCAATTCTGTCCTTTCTGATTTTCTTTTCATTGCTTCTTTTATTCTTTTCTTTTCTGTATGACAAATAATTGAGATGTGCTTCTTTGTGTTTCCTGCAGGATCTGTATCAAAATAAATCCAGTCGTCATAATCGTTGTTGCAGTATCGTTTGTGGTTCTCCTTTTGAGCATTATGACATGCTGGAAGCATAAGAGCATCTCTAGGTACGTAGTTATCTCCCATTTTATCAAGGCGTTGTGCATCTCTTCACCGATTTATACAATGAGATTTTATCTTGTGTCACATGATGGGGGGGTTGAGCTGGCCCATGAGGGGTTAGAAGGCTACGTTGCAATTTTGGGAAGGCATTGCGAAACGACACTCCCTACTCGGGCACTATGGGCCCGACACAGAACCAGTTAGGTGGCTCGTATGGTCAAATTGATTCAGCTGAATAAGTGAGAGGATAAACAGAAGCTTGCAATATAATGCTTGATTATACAATACGATGTCTTCCTTTCTTTCTTCTTCAACGGCCGCAATTATCCCACTTTTCTTGTGGGGCAGCTCCGGGAGCTTGTCCCGAGTCGTCACGAACTGACTCTCCAGGCCTGACGTTCGTATAGTAAGGGCAGGAATTTTCAATTTGGCCATGGTGCCTACGATAGCTCGCCTACTCTTCGTGAAGGACACTGTGGGATGCTTAACGTCCCCCACCTAATGCTGGCAGACGGGAGCCAGTTTTAATCCTCACGAGAGGCACACACATTGATGAATCACCTGCCTGTGAAACATCGGGCTGACTTTTATAGCTGGGTCGGGAATAAACCGAGGCAAGACAGTTTAGAGGTGAGTGTGCGTACCTCGAGGCTATCCTGTCAGCCCAAACAATGTCTTCTTATAACTATAAAATCGCAGATAAAAACTCAACGAGGATGCATTGGAGCAAATGAAAACCCAAACGGGGATGCGTGTAACTCTGCATTGGAGCAAAATATGCTTCTGGTTTTTTTTTTTTTTATTTTTTATTTTGCTAAGACAAAGGGTTAAAGCCCGAATATAGCTTCTTGCTTCTCATAGCAGTTAGCACACTTCGATCAATGTTCGATGATTCCATCCGTTCTACGAGCCTTGACGTTTAAGACTTTTTTTCCATTCAAGATTAGGCCTTAACCTACTCTATCTTCCTATTGTGATGCCATTTGATGCCGAAGAGGGGATTTCTCTAATTAATTGCACAACTCTTGTTCAATCTCTTGTTTAATTTACTGGACCTTATCAGAATGCTGTAAGTTGACGTGTTAACTCTGCTTCATTTCTTCATGCATTTTCAGGCTTCTGCAAGAAATTCAGAAGAGTTGGACCAAAGGATTTGAATCACTTGAGTCATTTTAACTTTTTGGAGCACATTTTTCATTTTAAAGTTTCCATGGTGACCCATTTTTATTCTTGCAGCACTATTTGGTATGCATTATAATGTAAGGTTCTTACGTTGCCATTATTTAAATTTAAAAAAGAAACTTTGGGTAGAATGTAGTCTAATCCAATGTTCCGGTCGATTGCTTGCTCGTATGTGGTTTTTATTTTATTCCAAGTGGTACTCCAAAACGACCATAATGAATCGTCTCTTTATAGGGTATGAATGTGAAGACATTTCAGAGACATGCAAGACGTGCATTGGTAAATGTGAAAAACAGCTGCTTTGTGAAGGATGCACTGGTAAACGAACGAGCACTTGTTGGTGGTACACCATGACATTCAGGAAGATGGGTGTTGCGCAGAGGATCAATGTACAAATTGCCTGCAAAGTCATGAGCAATACCTGCTCGTTGGGGAAAACCAGGAGAGCTGAGGTCATTACCTGAAGATACTTTTCTGATTGCTGCAGAGTGCAGGTCAGAAACGATTGACAATGCATGTGATAAGAGCTGTACAACACCCCAAGTGGAGACTGTTTCCCCAGCAATAAGCGACGACTTCACATCGGCTTCGGAGGATGTTTATCCAGAAGACTCACTGGATGCTGGAGGCGAGTTAACGACTTGTTCCCCCCCCCCCCCCCCAATATCTTCTCAAGTTGATCTTGATGGTGCCAGGTGACGCTAGTTTTTGTCTAATTACTGACTATCGACTGCTATGGAAGTCATAACCATCCATTTTGGAATAGCACAATGGAACTACTATATTCATTCAATTTAAATGGATAACAATAGGTTAGGACAAGAAAGTAATCGTCAATGACAAAAATTTGCTTTTTTGCGAAGCATTTATTTTTGTCATTATGGTAAACTTGTTTGTTGGTTTATTATCCCACACTTTTGAAAGGAAATGGGGTATTGTAATGGCTCCGTCCGTCTGTCAGTCCATCAGTTATCTCCTAAACGGTTTGTATTATGATCACCACATGGCACAAAGGTGCCACCACCCCTGGGGGGGTGAAGGTACTACCTTAAAAGGCATATTACAGGCACATTTAATGAACTTTGTACATGCAGTCAACATCGGGGACCGCATGATTATGTAACGAGGTTTTGGATTTGTCACCAGTTTATTCCCCATCGGTGGTCTTTGGGTCACAGGGATCAAAACTAATTTTTTTATTAATACAAAATTTGATATTGTGTCCTTTCAGGTAGAACCTTTTGCCATTTTTCAAATTTGCTTTAGGGTGGGAAGCATTTGGACTTGTGATGGCACACCATCGACTTCACTCGAGTTTTATTTTCATTCACTTTTGCTGATACTTATTACTCCGCCACCAAGGTGGCCGAGGTTGTTTTCACCGTTGTCTGTTGTGAACAGGATATCTCAAAAAGTTATGGATGGATTTGGAGCGATATTTGGTGGGCAGGTTGGGTGTGTGACAAGGATGAATAATATTTTGGTGAAGATCCGGATCTGGATCCAGATATTCGAATTTTTTAAAAGTGATTTCTTCACCATTGAGAGAGAGCCTAAAACTATATATATATAAATCACGAGATTTCAAAACGTTGTGGACGGATTCGACGAAAGTTGGTGGAAAGGTTGGGTGTCTGACACGGACAAATTAATTAGATTTTGGTGAAAATCCAGATATTAGAATGTTTTTTTAAAGTGATTCTTCACCATTGAGAGGTCCAAAAGTGAAAATAGCATAAGATTGCAAAAGGTTGTGGACAGATTCAGACAAAATTGTTGGATTAGTTAGGTGGTAACAAGGACGAATTGATTCGATTTTGGTGTAGATCCTGATCCGATAGGAGAATTTTTTTTTAGGGGAGCAGGAGTAATAGCATTGAGAAAAAAAATGTTTTGTTGGTAGGGGGCAAGGGTGGGATAGGGAGGAAACAGAGTGTGTGTGCCAGTTGGAGAGAAAAGGATATTCGAGTTGCAAGGAGAAGACGGGTCAAAATTTGCCATTACTGCTCATTATAGTAATATCTACTTCTCTTCGGGCTGACAGGATAACTTAGGCATCACCTCTGAGCTGTTTATCCTGGGTTGGAATCTCTACCTACTTCACCTTAATTCTCATCAAAGATACTCCCATCACGGCAGAGCAATGCATCAATATGTGTGCCATCCCATGGATGGACATTAACCTGGGTATCCCTGTCTGCCAGCATCAGTTGGTGGATGTTAAACATCCCAAGGTGTCCTTCGCGAAGAGTCAGTGTTATTGCTGTCACCCTGGCCAAATTCCAAATTCCTGCATGTCCTATTGATAGGAAGTGATCTGATCGTCTTCGACGTCCCTTGTCACCCTTTACACCGCGTGCTATCTCAGAGTGTGGTTGCTGTCTGGGTATCATTCTGCACTCCAAAGAAATTGACCAGGTGGTTCAATTGTTCATGTGAATGACCTTCAGATGTGAAGGGCAACCAATTGTGTATGTTCTACATGACATACTTATGTTATTACTTTAAGGTGTTTCATTTTTCTTTTTCCTGCATTTCGTGTTTATTTGCCACATCTCTTCTTCCCCATTTAATTTGATAATGTTCTTCTATCCCGCCCTCAGATTGCCAAGAGTTGTGTACTCTAATGTCCATGTACCGACGGCCAACAGAAAGTCTGACCGTCGAGCATCAACGGTGACACTACTATCCCCATCAAAGAAGTATTTTCCTCCCATTGAGCGACAACTTTCTGACAACCTGACCAGGTACAGATTGAACTCTCTGTCAAACCAGTGCACCAGGTATCCATGTGCATTGGAAATGCTTTGGAGTAAGACGAGTACCTTCAGAGATATCTGAGAGTGATGACGTTGTCGAGGTTCATGCTTCACCATGTGAGGTGCACTTGAAAGCGACTCTATGAGATTCATCCTGTTCCTATGGAAGATGATGAAAATTTCCAGACTGTTCCTGAAGAGCCTTTCTCCAGTACGTTAACCCTGTGATGTCAATTAGCAGATGGGAGTTGGTGTCATCAGGGCAGTGTGGTTATTATGTTACCAAAATATATATATATATATATAAGTAGATATATTATTTTATTGCATCGTGGGATTTTTTTTTTCCTGTTGTTTTTTGTTTTGTTTTGTTTTTACGAAATTTTATTTCTCCTTTTGAAACTCTGTCAAGGTGCCTTCTCTTGGCAATGTGACTTGCTTTTTGAAGAGAAGGGCAATTTCTTTTTCAACTTGTAATGCTTATCAAAGACCTTGAACATTTGAAATAAATAATAGCATAGGTTATTTCCCCATGTTTTGTTAATATCTCCATTACAACTGCAATGAATTGTTGTAACTTGCAATTGTAAAGGGTCCTTGTAACTTCATGGTATGTGTTATTTCGACTTCGACACTTGATGACGATCCACAAAGAGCGTAAAATGGGTTGTAGTTTAATAGCTCAACTTTAGTATTCCTGCATTTGTGCCATACATCAGTGGTGAGGCAATGTGCCATTCGCACGCTATTCTTGATTGTGATGTCATGAACAGCAGGTAGTGTAAGTGTTAACAGGAGATACAATGTGCTTTGTCACTCAGGTTGTGACCATGCCTCAACTCGGAATCCACTGACTCAGGAAAATAAGAACAGTTCAAGCGAACTGATATTACAAATAATAGATTAACTCAACGACACGGTTTATGTGAAAGGACATGTTTGATGTGTACACTTTGAGAGCTGAATAAAGGACGTGATTTGGTCGTGTACGTAAATAAGACATGTTTTGAGGCCAAGAATAACTGGCTTTACAGAAAAGAACCCGTCCATGCGTGCAGATGGGTTACTCCCCACTTTTATTATGTCTCTGGCATGTTTTCTAATGACTTGGAATACTGGCACCCACAGGCAGCACTAATAATACACACGAGAAAAATGGGTCCTCCCTACATCATGAACCCCAGGACTGAATTTTTTTTTATCGACTAAACCTTGCTGGACTACCTGAGTACAACCACCGTTTTCACTCATTTCATCCAGCAGTTTAAAAGTTCATATTTTCAAATAAACAAGCAAACATTCACTTCTCCAAATATATATTACGTATGATATATATATATATATATATATATATATATTTAATGTACTAGGTGTGCGTACCCATCGCTTCGCTGACGGGTTTAATCGAAGGACAGCATGTTGTATCTTCAGAAACATTGCATGTCTATCGATGAGTGTCATTGAGATGTAGAATGAAGTAAAAGACTTTAAAAAATAATCTTTTATAACTTAATTGTTTTTGTGTGTTGCGTGCTCCTTCCATGTATTTTGATGTTTATTTTTCTTTGTTTGAGAAGTATTACTGTATTAACTTGTATCTCTACTGAACCATTTTTCTGTCCTGTGAAAGCCATCATGTTTCCACAATAACTACAGTTTATTTCTGACCTGGTTTGCTTGTATTAAACTTTTTTTGCACATAAGATTTTATCTGGAAAATAAATATTTTGACCACAGGATGGGCACATATTCAGCTATTGCCATACAGCACTGACTGTGCTGCATTTCATGGCCTGAGCCACACGTCTTGTGTATAGGTGTGCAAGGTGACCAAGAGGAACGGTTGCTTCCTCACATACATCCCGGTTTCTCTGATGACCAAAACCTCATTAACGTGTGTGTGTGTGTCCACACTTTGCACATAATACAGCAGTAACTGATAGAATTTTATCCTTTATGAATGAATGTTGAATTACTATTTGTGGATGATGGTCTTTTCTTTCACACATTTGTGTCGCTATTTCTAATAGCATCCAGGTGTAAGTATTGCAGGAACTTGCAGTGCAAACATTTACAAGGAATAAAAAGTTTTTTAAAAAGCAAAAGGATGTTGGGGATGGATATTCCAAAAGTATGTAAACAAGTACAGATATGTGCCAATATAAATTTACGCCAACAACACACAACACTTCAAAGAAAGATGTGGGGATGGTTTCACATGATAATTTCTCGTGAAATCCGAATGATTTTGCTTTTAAAAAAATTACTTTTTTTATTTTTTTATTTCTATTACTTGTTTCATTACTTTTTAGAAATGTGTTTACATGCTGGAGAATTGCATGGATATTTTTTTTTATTCCCAGGTTCGTGTTATATTAAACCGAGCAGTTCCTCGCCACCCACCCACCCCTCCATTTTGGGTGGAATGATGTGGGTGCAGAAGGGGAATTTGAAGTGGAGCACAATCTTTGCTGAAGCTAATTTGGTGACTATATTAAGATAATGGCAGTTTCTCATTCTAAAGTGTTTTGCCAAGAGTTTGTGATGAGGGCACCTTTATTAACTATGTTCTACTCCGATTTACAAATGTGCAGTACAACCTTATCACATGCTGACTTGTATTGGTACGTACCTACTTTATAGACAGTCGAACATTATATAATGGTCCATACTTTTATAGAAATGTGTTTGTGTTGATTGGCTGTTGCTGGCCACATGAACTGGTGGGGGAAGAGAGTGGTGGAGGGAATGGACGGTTCATTGGGACTGTTGCTATCGTGACTGCGCTTCCTGATGAATCTGTGCAGCAGGGAAGAGTGGGAAAGATTTTGTCCTGAATTCCGTTGTAAACTATATATGAAGGCATCCCTCGTAGTTCATGCATGTGTATTTATAGTATGTACTTTATAGCAGACGTAACAATTCTTACAGTAAATGTTTATCGTATGTACTGTCTTTAGACACACACCCAATAATACTCCATCATTAATCGTACCATAATTGTCTGATTGGCCCTTGGGCAAATGTGTAGCAGCCGCCCCCCATCCGCCTGATTGACATCGTATCCCACCCACCCCTCTGATCTCTCTCTTCCATTCTTCACAAAGGAATGCAGTTTTGCATACTTTTTGTGGAATCCTTTCAAGCTATTAAATTATGATCAGTTTGCATCTTCCCATCTATAAGATGCAGTATATTTGTGTTAAAATCCAAGTTCGTATGCTTGAAATTTTTTTGAGTTAGTCTGTCAGAAAGAAGAGAAGAATGGAAAATGGGCATTTGGGGTCTCATTTTTCGAGTCAGCGATGATATCAAAGTTTAATGAGTGTTATTGGATGGGGAATGCTCACAAATGATGATAGGTAATTTATAGGTTTACAAGTTTTATGTTAGATTTTTTTTGATATTAAAAAAAAAATACAAATTATATATTTGAGGTTTATGTTGTATTGAGCCAATGGGTGTCCGAGGCCATCACTAAATAAGAGTCTAGACTTTTTGATATTTATAAATGGGGATGCTTTTATCCATGGTCAAACACACTTAATAGAATTTGGTCTTGCCTTGCCTTCAAAGCAAGTTCGGAACATATCCTTGTCCACACCAATATATACATTTCCGGTCAAAGTTTTAAAACGCCTATTTTCAGTTTTTACTGAAATTTAAGCAGTTCAAGTTCAGTGAATAACCTGAAATGGTAAAACTAAGCGTAAACCACCAGAGGTTTAAAAAGTTTAGGTTACCAAAAACTGAAAAAATATATATATAGAGTTGTTAAAAGGCCTTTTCAGGGAACAAGTATTGGGTGCAACTGCAGCTGTTCTTGCAGAAATGGAAGTAAATAAGCCTTGAAAGTTGATGCAAAAATTCCTACACGGTCCTAACATTTTTTGATATTTACAAACCCTCTTCTGTATAAAAACAGTGTTGGAACAGACTGTGTTGCTCACCCTCTGAAGCATTATTTGGACAATATTGCACTGGAGAGTAGTATATTGCTATCATCATGGCGAGAAAAAAGACAATTATAAAGGAAGAAGACAGAGATTTAAGTCCAACATCCTAACCGTTAAGCCAACACCAGGCATAAAGAGGAGATGGTGCTCCAAAGCTTCCTGGGCAGTGAAAAACATTGGGGTGGTTTGCCGTTGCCTTCACAGCATGGTTGGAATTTGTACTCTCAATCACAAGATTGCAAAGTGAGTGACAGAAGTGAAAAAGAGAGTGCAGGCAGGATGGAGTGGTTGGAGAAGAGTTGCAGGAGTGATTTGTGACAGA
>CM068956.1:76907212-76917630 GCA_035128595.1 Eptatretus atami | reverse complement strand
GAGCTAGCCGAAAGAAGAAGAATAAGAATCACAAGATTGCAATACAGAAGCTCATCCATTTGAGCCAACCTGGAGACCCACTCTTTATAACAAAGAATGTCCTAGTGGATGATGAGTTTAAGGTAGTACTGGAGTACTTTACTACTTTACATGTAAAGTTGACCATCCTGTGTCAGTCAGAGCTTTCATACTCCATAACCATATGAAGATGTCACCTTGGTGAGGCTAGAAGTAGAAGGCTTTCAAAATGAGTCTCAAACAAATAATAATTGGTTGCTATGCTTCTCATTCAATTTGGCAGGATGGCAGAGAGGTATACACTCTCGCTTCTAAGTTGTCTTGCCTGGGTTTGAATCCCGACCCAGCTATAAACTGTCATCCTGGTGTTTTACATGCAGGGTGATTCATCATTGTGTGTGCCGTCCCTCCGATGGACATTAAACAGGCGTCTTGGCTGCCACATTAGTTGGTGGACGTTAAAGACCCAACGGTATCCTTTGTGAACAGTCGGCAAGCTATCGCCGGCACCCTGAACAAATTAATTCATGCCCCAACTACTGCTGGGAAGGCAATGGCAAACCATGCAGTATAACCCTTGCTCAGGAAGCTGTTTCAGTGGTGCTGACACTCTGTGAAGAGTATGGTACTCTGGAGAGAGATATATATATATTGTGCTCCTCTCATTAATATTGCTCCAAACATGATGGATATCTTTTAATTAAAGTGTAAATCTATTTTGCTTCAGTTGTACTGCCCTGGGTAAGGAGCATCTTCATGATGGAACAAATGCAAAGGACACGGTATGCTCCATCACCGATGTTGACAAGAAAGCTCCTCCATCAGTGGTGTTGACAACAACTCTGACAACGACATCTGTTCAATCACGCAATGCAACACGTGCTAAGTCTGAAAAGATAGTGCATCTTCTGGAACGAGGTAATCATGAACTTCCAGCATTTGCTGTCTTTCAATTCTGTCCTTTCTGATTTTCTTTTTCATTGCTTCTTTTATTCTTTTCTTTTCTGTATGACAAATAATTGAGATGTGCTTCTTTGTGTTTCCTGCAGGATCTGTCATCAAAATAAATCCAGTCGTCATAATCGTTGTTGCAGTATCGTTTGTGGTTCTCCTTTTGAGCATTATGACATGCTGGAAGCATAAGAGCATCTCAGGTACGTAGTTATCTCCCATTTTATCAAGGCGTTGTGCATCTCTTCACCGATTTATACAATGAGATTTTATCTTGTGTCACATGATGGGGGGGTTGAGCTGGCCCATGAGGGGTTCAGAAGGCTACGTTGCAATTTTGGGGAAGGCATTGCGAAACGACACTCCCTACTCGGGCACTATGGGCCCGACACAGAACCAGTTAGGTGGCTCGTATGGTCAAATTGATTCAGCTGAATAAGTGAGAGGATAAACAGAAGCTTGCAATATAATGCTTGATTATACAAACGATGTCTTCCTTCTGCTTCTTGCTTCTTCTTCAACGGCCACAATTATCCCACTTTTCTTGTGGGGCCAGCTCCGGGGAGCTTGTCCCGAGTCGTCACGAACTGACTCCCCAGGCCTGACGTTCGTATAGTAAGGGCAGGAATTTGCAATTTGGCCATGGTGCCTACGATAGCTCGCCTACTCTTCGTGAAGGACACTGTGGGATGCTTAACGTCCCCCACCTAATGCTGGCAGACGGGACGCCCAGTTTATCATCCATCCGAGAGACGGCACACACATTGATGAATCACCCTGCCTGTGAAACATCGGGCTGACATTTTATAGCTGGGTCGGGAATCAAACCGAGGCAAGACAGTTTAGAGGTGAGTGTGCGTACCTCGAGGCTATCCTGTCAGCCCAAACAATGTCTTTCTTATAACTATAAAATCGCAGATAAAAACTCAAACGAGGATGCATTGGAGCAAATGAAAAACCCAAACGGGGATGCGTGTAACTCTGCATTGGAGCAAAATATGCTTCTGGTTTTTATTTTTTTATTTTTTTTTTATTTTGCTAAGACAAAGGGTTAAAGCCCGAAATATCAGCTTCTTGCTTCTCATAGCGGTTAGCACACTTCGATCAATGTTCCGATGATTCCATCCGTTCTACGAGCCTTGACGTTTAAGACTTTTTTTCCATTCAAGATTAAGGCCTTAACCTACTCTATCTTCCTATTGTGATGCCATTTGATGCCGAAAGAGGGGAGTTTCTACCTCATTAATTGCACAACTCTTTTTCAACCTCTCTTGTTTAATTTACTGGACCTTATTCAGAATGCTGTAAGTTGACGAGTTAACTCTGCCTTCATTTCTTCATGCATTTTCAGGCTTCTGCAAGAAATTCAGAAGAGTTGGACCAAAGGTAATTTGATACCACTTGAGTCATTTTAACTTTTTGGAGCACATTTTTCATTTTAAAGTTTCCATGGTGACCCATTTTATTACTTGCAGCACTATTTGGTATGCATTATAAATGTAAGGTCTCTTACGTTGCCAATATTTAAATTTAAAAAAAGGAAACTTTGGGTAGAATGTAGTCTAACTCCAATGTTCCGGTCGATTGCTTGCTCGTATGTGGTTTTTATTTTATTCCAAGTGGTACTCCAAAACGACCATAATGAATCGTCTCTTTATAGGGTATGAACAATGTGAAGACAATTTCAGAGACATGCAAGACGTGCATTGGTAAATGTGAAAAACAGCTGCTTTGTGAAGGATGCACTGGTAAACGAACGAGCACTTGCTTGGTGGTACACCATGACATTCAGGAAGATGGGTGTTGCGCAGAGGATCAATGTACAAATTGCCTGCAAAGTCATGAGCAATACCTGCTCGTTGGGGAAAAACCAGGAGAGCTGAGGTCATTACCTGAAGATACTTTTCTGATTGCTGCAGAGTGCAGGTCAGAAACGATTGACAATGCATGTGATAAGAGCTGTACAACACCCCAAGTGGAGACTGTTTCCCCAGCAATAAGCGACGACTTCACATCGGCTTCGGAGGATGTTTATCCAGAAGACTCACTGGATGCTGGAGGCGAGTTAACGACTTGTTCCCCCCCCCCCCCCCCCCCAATATCTTCTCAAGTTGATCTTGATGGTGCCAGGTGACGCTAGTTTCTGTCTAATTACTGACTATCGACTGCTATGGAAGTCATCAACCTCCATTTTCGGAATAGCACAATGGAACTACTATATTCATTCAATTTAAAATGGATAACAATAGGTTAGGACAAGAAAGTAATCGTCAATGACAACAAATTGCTTTTTTGCGAAGCATTTATTTTTGTCATTATGGTAAACTTGTTTGTTGGTTTATTATCCCCACACTTTTTGAAAAGGAAATGGGGTATTGTAATCGGCTCCGTCCGTCTGTCAGTCCATCACGTTATCTCCTAAACGGTTGGTATTTATGATCACCACATGGCACAAAGGTGCCACCACCCCCTGGGGTGGGGTGAAAAGGTCAAATACCTTAAAATGCAATTACAGGCACATTTTAAATGAACTTTGTACATGCAGTCAACATCGGGGACCGCATGAAATATGTAACGAGGTTTTGGATTTGTCACCAGTTTATTCCCCATCGGGTGGGTCTTAGGGTCACAGGGATCAAAACTAATTTTTTTATTAATACAAAATTTGATATTGTGTCCTTTCAGGTAGAACCTTTTGCCATTTTTCAAATTTGCTTTAGGGTGGGAAGCATTTGGACTTGTGATGGCACACCATCGACTTCACTCGAGTTTTACTTTTCATTCACTTTTGCTGATCTACTTATTACCTCCGCCACCAAAGGTGGCCGGAGGTTGTTTTCACCGTTGTCTGTCTGTGAACAGGATATCTCAAAAAGTTATGGATGGATTTGGACGATATTTGGTGGGCAGGTTGGGTGTGTGACAAGGATGAAATAATATTTTGGTGAAGATCCGGATCTGGATCCAGATATTCGAATTTTTTAAAAGTGATTCTTCACCATTGAGAGAGAGAGCCATAAACTATATATATATATAATCACGAGATTTCAAAACGTTGTGGACGGATTCGGACGAAAGTTGGTGGAAAGGTTGGGTGTCTGACACGGACAAATTAATTAGATTTTGGTGAAAATCCAGATATTAGAATGTTTTTTTAAAGTGATTCTTCACCATTGAGAGGTCCAAAAGTGAAAAATAGCATAAGATTGCAAAAGGTTGTGGACAGATTCAGACAAAACTTGTTGGATTAGTTAGGTGTGTAACAAGGACGAATTGATTCGATTTTGGTGTAGATCCTGATCCGGATAGGAGAATTTTTTTTAGGGGAGCAGGAGTAATAGCATTGAGAAAAAAAAATGTTTGTTGGTAGGGGTGCAAGGGTGGGATAGGGAGGAACAGAGTGTGTGTGCCAGTTGGAGAGAAAAGGATATTCGAGTTGCAAGGAGAAGAACGGGTCAAAATTTGCCATTACTGCATCATTATGTAATATCTACTTCTCCTTCGGGCTGACAGGATAACTTAGGCACTCACCTCTGAGCTGTTTATCCTGGGTTGGAATCTCTACCTACTTCACCTTAATCTCTCATCAAAGATACTCCCATCACCGGCAGAGCAATGCATCAATATGTGTGCCATCCCATGGATGGACATTAACCTGGGTGTCCTGTCTGCCAGCATCAGTTGGTGGATGTTAAACATCCCAAGGTGTCCTTCGCGAAGAGTCAGTGTTATTGCTGTCACCCTGGCCAAATTCCAAATTCCTGCATGTCCTATTGATAGGAAGTGATCTGATCGTCTTCGACGTCCCTTGTCACCCATTTACACCGCGTGCTATCTCAGTGTGGTTGCTGTCTGGGTATCAGCTTCTGCACTCAAAAGAAATTGACCAGGTGGTTCAATTGGTTCATGTGAATGACCTTCAGATGTGAAGGGCAACCAATTGTGTATGTTCTACATGACATACTTATGTTATTACTTTAAGGTGTTTCATTTTTCTTTTTCCCTGCATTTCGTGTTTATTTGCCACCATCTCTTCTTCCACCATTTAATTTGATAATGTTCCTTCTATCCCCGCCCTCAGATTGCCAAGAGTTGTGTACTCTAATGTCCATGTACCGACGGCCAACAGAAAGTCCTGACCGGTCGAGCATCAACGGTGACACTACTATCCCCATCAAAGAAGTATTTTCTCCCATTGAGCGACAACTTTCTGACAACCCTGACCAGGTACAGATTGAACTCTCTGTCAAACCAGTGCACCAGGTGTCCATGTGCATTGGAAATGCTTTGGAGTACAGACGAGTACCTTCAGAGATATCTGAGAGTGATGACGTTGTCGAGGTTCATGCTTCACCATGTGAGGTGCACTTTGAAAGCGACTCTATGAGATTCCATCCTGTTCCTATGGAAGATGATGAAAATTTCCAGACTGTTCCTGAAGAGCCTTTCTCCCAGTACGTTACACCTGCGATGTCACATTAGCAGATGGGAGTTGGTGTCATCAGGGGCAGTGTGGTTATTATGTTACCAAAATATATATAGATAGATATATATTTTTATTGCATCGTGGGAAATGTTTTTTTTCCTGTTGTTTTTTGTTTTGTTTTGTTTTTACGAAATTTTATTTCTCCTTTTGAAACTCTGTCAAGGTGCCTTCTCTTGGCAATGTGACTTGCTTTTTGAAGAGAAGGGCAATTTCTTTTTCAACTTGTAATGCTTATCAAAGACCTTGAACATGTGAAATAAATAATAGCATAGGTTATTTCCCCATGTTTTGTTAATATCTCCATTACAACTGCAATGGATTGTTGTAACTTGCAATTGTAAAGGGTCCTTGTAACTTCATGGTATGGTTATTTCGACTTCGACACTGTTGATGACGATCCACCAACGAGCAGTAAAATGGGTAGTTTAATAGCTGCACAGCTTTAGTATTCCCTGCATTTGTGCCATACATCAGTGGTGAGGCAATGTGCCATTCGCACGCTATTCTTGATTGTGATGTCATGAACACACAGGTAGTGTAAGTGTTAACAGGAGATATAATGTGCTTTTGTCACTCAGCGTTGTGACCATGCCTCAACTCGGAATCCACTGACTCAGGAAAAATAACGAACAGTTCAACGCAGACTGATATTACAAATAATAGATTGACTCACAGACACGGTTTATGTGAAACAGGACATGTTGATGTGTAAACTTTGAGAGCTGACATAAAGGACGTGATTTGGTCGTGTACGTAAATAAAGACATGTTTTGAGGCCAAGAATAACTGGCTTTACAAGAAAAGAACCCGTCCATGCGTGCAGATGGGTTCACTCCCCACTTTTATTATGTCTCTGGCATGTTTTCTAATGACTTGGAATACTGGCACCCACCAGGCAGCCATATACACAGAGAAAATGGGGTCCTCCCTCATCATGAACCCCAGGACTGAATTTTTTTATCGACTAAAACCTTGCTGGACCTACCTTGAGTACAACCACCAGTTCTCACTCATTTCATCCAGCAGTTTAAAAGTTCATAACATTTCAAATAAACAAGCAAACATTCACTTCTCCAAATATATATATATATATATATATATATATATATATATATATATGTACTAGGTGTGCGTACCCATCGCTTCGCTGACGGGTTTAATCGAAGGACAGCATGTTGTACTTCAGAAACATTGCATGTCTATCGATGAGTGTCATTGAGGATGTAGAATGAAGTAAAAGACTTTAAAAAATAATCTTTTATAACACTTAATTGTTGTTGTGTGTGTGCGTGCTCCTTCCATGTATTTTGATGTTTATTTTTCTTTTGCTTTGAGAAGTATTACTGTATTAACTTGTCATCTCTACTGAACCATTTTTCTGTCCTGTGAAAGCCATCATGTTTTCCACAATAACTACAGTTTATTTCCTGACCTGGTTTGCTTGTATTAAACTTTTTTTGCCATAAGATTTATCTGGAAAATAAATATTTTGACCACAGGATGGGCACATATTCAGCTATTGCCATCACAGCACTGACTGTGCTGCATTTTCATGGCCTGAGCCACACGTCTTGTGTATAGGTGTGCAAGGTGGCCACAAAGAGGAACGGTTGCTTCCTCACATACATCCCGGTTTCTCTGATGACCCAAAACCTCATTAACGTGTGTGTGTGTGTGTGTCCACACTTTGCACATAATACAGCAGTAACTGATGACATTTTATCCTTTATGAATGAATGTTGAATTACTATTTGTGGATGATGTCTTTTCTTTCAACATTTGTGTCGCTATTTCTAATAGCATCCAGGTGTAAGTATTGCAGGAACTTGCAGTGCAAACATTTACAAGGAATAAAAACGTTTTTTAAAAAGCAAAAGGATGTGGGGATGGTATTCCAAAAAGTATGTAAACAAAGTACAGATATGTGCCCAATATAACTTTACACACACACAACACACAACACACTTCAAAGAAAGATGTGGGGATGGTTTCACATGATAATTTCTCGTGACAATCCCGACATGATTTTGCTTTTAAAAAAAAATTACTTTTTTTATTTTTTTATTTCTATTACTTGTTTCATTACTTTTTAAGAAATGTGTTTACATGCTGGAGAATTGCATGGATATTTTTTTTTTATTCCCAGGATTCGTGTTATATTAAACACGAGCAGTTCCTCCCCCACCCCACCCCCTCCATTTTGGGTGGAATGATGTGGGTGCAGAAGGGGAATTTGAAGTGGAGCACAATCTTTGCTGAAGCTAATTTGGTGACTAAATTAAGATAATGGCAGTTTCTCATTCTAAAGTGTTTTGCCAAGAGTTTGTGATGAGGGCACCTTTATTAACTATGTTCTACTACCGATTTACAAATGTTGCAGTACAAACCTTATCGACATGCTGACTTTGTATTGGTACTGTACCTACTTTATAGACGATCGAACATTATAAATGGTCCATACTTTTATAGAAATGTGTGTTTGTGTTGATTGGCCTGTGCCTGGCCCACATGAACTGGTGGGTGGAAGGAATGGACCGGTTCATTGGGACTGATTGCTATGATCGTGACTGCGCTTCCCTGATGAATCTGTGCAGCAGGGAAGAGTGGGAAAGATTTTGTCCCTGAATTCCGTTGACTACAACTATCATGAAGAGGCATCCCTCGTAGTTCATGCATGTGTATTATTAGTATGTACTTTATAGACAGACGTACACATTCTTAGCAGTACATATTTTCATCGTATGTACTGTACTTTATAGACACACAACCCCAATAATACTCCATCATTAATCGTACCCATAATTGTCTGATTGGCCCTTGGGCAAATGTGTAGCAGCCCCGCCCCCATCCGCCTGATTGACAGTCGTACTCCCACCCACCCCTCTGATCTCTTCCTCTTCCATTCCTTCACAAAGGAATGCAGTTTTGCATACTTTTTGTGGAATCCTTTCAAGCTATTAAAATTATGATCAGTTTGCATCTTCCCACTATAAGATGCAGTATATTGGTGTTAAATCCAAGTTCATAGCTTGAAATTTTTTTGAGTTAGTCTGTCAGAAAAGAAGAAGAAGATGAAGAAGAATGGCAAATGGGCACTTTTGGGGTCTCTCATTTTTCGAGTTCAGCGATGATATCCCAAAGTTTAATGAGTGTTATTGGATGGGGAATGCTCCACAAATGACTGATAGGTAATTTATAGGTTTACAAGTTTTATGTTGGTAGATTTTTTTTGATATTAAAAAAAAATACAAATATATATATTTGAGGATTTATGTTGTATTGAGCCAATGGAGTGTCCACGCAGGCCATCACTACATAAGAAGTCTACCGACTTGTTGATATTTCATATAATTGTGATGCTTTTATTTCATGGTCAAACACACTTAATAGAATTTGGTCTTGCCTTGCCTTCACAAGCAAGTTCGGAACATATCCTTGTCCACACCAGATATATACATTTCCGGTCAAAAGTTTTAAACGCCCCCATTTTTCAGTTTTTACTGAAATTTAAGCAGTTCAAGTTCAGTGAATAACCTGAAATGGTACAAAACTAAGCGGTAAACCACCAGAGGTTTAAAAAAAGTTTAGGTTACCAAAAACTGAAAAATAATATATATTTCAGAGTTGTTAAAAAAAGGCCCTTTTCAGGGAACAAGTATTGGGTTCGCAACTGCAGCTGTTCTGCAGCAATGGAAGTAAATTAAGCTTGAAAGTTGATGCAAACAATTCTACAGGTGTCCCAACATTTTTTGATTATTTACAAACCCTCTGTCTGTATAAAACAGTGTTGGAACAGACTGTGTTGCTCCACCCTCTGAAGCATTATTTGGACAATATTGCACTGCAGGAAGTAGTATATTTGCTATCATCATGGCGAGAAAAAGACAATTAATAAAGGAAGACAGACAGACCATTATAACCCTAAAAGTGTCGGTCTTCTCTTTAGAGAAATTGCAAAGTAAGCCAAGGTGTCAGTGAGTACAGTTTCCTACACCATCAAAAGGCACTTGGAAACTGGAGAAACTCTGACAGGAAGAGGTCGGCAACCCAAAGCCACAACACACATCAGAAGACAAGTTTCTGAGAGTCACAGCTTGCGTGATAGGCGGCTCAGATCAGCAGCTTCAAGCACAGCTTAACACTGGTCGAAGTAAGGAAGTCTCAGTTTCAACTGTGAAGAAGACTTCAAGCTGCAGTTTGACAGGTTGAGTGGCAGTAAGAAAGCCATTGCTAAGATGGCAAAATAAACAGAGGCTTGCTGGGCATGAACACCCGCCAGTGGACTACTGAAACTGGAAGAAGTCTCATGGACTGATGAATCAAAATTTGAAATCTTCGGTTTCATCACGCAGGTTTTTGTACGTCGTCGAGTAGGCGAAAGGATAGTTCTCCAGTGTGTGACACAACCTGTCAAACATGAGGAGGAAGCGTGATGATCATGGGGCCTTTTGCTGGATCCAGAGTCGGCGACTTGCACAGAGTGACTGGCACCCTGAACCAAAAGGGCTACCAAGCATTTTGCAGTGCCATGCAATACCCTCTGGTCTACGCCTGGTTGGTCAGGGGTTCATCCTCCAGCAAGATAACGACCCAAAACATACCTCCAGCTAGGTCAGAACTACCTTAGAAGAAAAGAACAAGATGTATGCTTCACATCATGGAAGGCCAGCACAGTCTCCAGACTTAAACCCCATCGAGCTGGTTTGGGATAAACTGGACAGAAGGTGAAAGTAAAGCAACTGACAAGTGCAACACATTTGTGGGAACTTCTGCCCAACAGTGTTGGGAAAGAAATTTCCCAACAATATTTGATTTCCATTGTAGAAAGAATGCCACGAGTATATTCTATCTGCAAAAGGTGGCCACTGTATTGAGTCAAAAATTTAGATGAAATTTTGTTCAACAAAATGATTCCATGGTTTACTTTTTATCTGCAATTGTTTATTTGTTCTATGCTTTAATT
>CM068956.1:76893849-76907187 GCA_035128595.1 Eptatretus atami | reverse complement strand
TGATATGAGTTTAGTGTCGGTGGCTCCTATCAGGTGAATACTATTGCTGGTTCTACGCGCCATAATATTGCATGGATAGTCTTTACTTAAGGTGTAAATCTAAATTGTTGGCGTTGTCACGTTTGTACGTGCGCCGGGTAGTGGAAGTACATCTTCATGAGGTGGACACTAAAGACCTGCATAGCAACGGAGACAGCTGGTGATCTGCTCGCATCCACGCGCACTTGGAATGTTGACAAGAAGCTCCTCCATTATCAGTGGTGTTTACAATTCGATACTCCTGAGCGCAACGACAATCGAATGGCTTCAATCACGGCATGCAACAAGACGTGCTAAGGTCTGAAAAAGATGAGTGCATCTTCTGGAACGAGGTAATCATGAACTTTCCAGCATTTGTCGCCTGTTCAATTCTCGTCCGTTCTCTGATTTCTTTTTTCATTGGCTTCCTTTTATTCTTTTCTTTTTCTGTTCGTATGCACAGAATAATTGAGAATGTGCTTACTTTGTGCTTTCCTGCAGGATCTCGGTCATTCAAATACAGACTGCAGTCGGCCATAATAACGTTGTGTTGTGTGCACGGTACACGTTATGTGGGTTCTTCCTTTAATGAGCTATTAAATGACATGCTGGAAGGCATATAGAGCATTCTCCCCGGTGACCAGTAAGTTATCATTCCCCATCGCTTGATCAAAGGCGTTGTGCATTCTCTTCCAAACGGACGCGAGTTTATACAGATGAGATTTGTTTATCTTGTGCTCACATGATCGGGGGCGTTGAGGCTGGCCCATAAGGGTGTTCAGAAAGCTACTGTTGCAATTGTTGGGGAAGGCATTCGCGGAAAGACACTTCCTACTCGGGCACTATGGCCGACACAGAACAACAGTTTACGGTGGCCTCGTATGGTCAATATTCGATTCAGAACTGAATAAGTGCGAGGATAAACGAGAAGCTTGCAATACGTATATGCTTGATATATATATCATAACGTATGTCTTCCTTCTGTCTCTGTAGGCTTCTTCTTCATCGGCCACAAATTATCCCACTTTCTTGTGGGGCAATGCTGCCGGGGAGCTTGTCCGAGTCACCAGTCCACGAAGCTACTCCCCGAAGGCCGTGAACGTGTGTCATGTAAGCGGTCATGCGGATTTGCAATTTGGCCATGGTGCCTACGATAGCTCGCCTAGCCTTCGTGACAGACACTGTGGGATGCTTAGACGTCCCCGACACCCTATGCTCGGCAGACGGGGACGCCAGTTTTTACATCCAATCTCGAGAGATCGGCACACACTACTTGAACGAAACCCTGCCTGTGCAAACATCGGGCTGATCATTTTATAGGCTGGGTGCGGGATCATCTCAAAGCGAGGCATAGACAGCTTTAGAGGTGAGTGTGCTGTCCTCCGAGGGGGCATCTCTGTCAGCCGCAAACAATGTCTTTCTCATAACTTAAATCTGCAGATTAATAACTCTAAACGAGAGAGCCAGTTGGAGGGCCAATTATGAAAAACCCAACGGGGATGCGGTTAACTATTCTGTCATGGCCAGCAAGAATATGCTTGCTTGGTTGTTTATTGCTTCTTTTTATTATTTTTGTTTTTTATCCATATTGCTAAGACACGAAGGGTTATGAGCCCGATATCGCGTCTTGCTTCTCATAGCGACGTTAGCACAACTTCGAATCAGTGCTTCCGATGACTCTTCCTCCGTCTACGAGTTCCCTTGGACGTTTAAGACGTTTTTTTTTTTTCGCATTCAAGGATTAAGGCCTTAACCTACTCTATCTTCCTATGTGATGCCATTTGATGAAGCCGAAGAGGGGAGTATTCTACCTCATGTAATTGCACAACTCTTTTTCGACCTCCTCTTGTGTTAATTTACTGGACCTGTATTCAGAAATGCCTGTACCGCAGTTAGACGAGTAAACTCTGCCGGTTTCATTTCTTATATCATGGTGCATTTTCAGGCTTCTGCACAGAATTCGAAGGTTGGATCCGCAAAGGTTAAGGTTGACTACCACCTGGCTGCCAGGTCCATTTCTAGACTTGTTTTGGAGCACACATATTTTCATTTTAAAGTTCCATGGTGACCCCCATTTTTTATTTTTACTGATGCAGCACTATTGGGTATGCATTATAAAGGTGTACAAGTTGCTTACGTTGCCGGAATCATTCTAAATTTGAAAAAAGAAGGAAACTTTGGTTGGTAAGAAATGTAGTCTAAGCTCCAATGTTCCCGGTCGAGTTGCTTGCTCGTATAGTGGTTTTTAGTTTGGATAATTCCCAGAGTGGGGTAGCTTCCAAAACGAGACCACTAAGTCGAATCGTCCTCGGTTTATAGGAAGTATGAACATAATGTGACCCATAGACAAGATTTTCAGAGACATGCAAGGACGTGCATTAGGTGCACGACGATGGGCTTCGGTTGATCAATGTCGAATAGATCACGCTGCTGTGTAGGAGTGCAGAACGCATGCAACATATATGCCGAACAGAGGCGAGCGTGTTGCTCTGGTGGTACAGCGTTCTATTCCAGTGACATTGCGGAAGAGTGGCGTGTGCCTGGCAGAGGGATCAAGCTAGGATTTGGCTACGTTCGTTACAGTTCCATGAGCGAATAAGCCTGGTTCTCTGTAGCTGGTGGTGGAAAAAGGGACCAAGTAGAACGGGAGCTGACCAGGTCATTACAAGCCTGTCTGAAAGAAGATACGTTACTCGTGATTTGGCTAGGCCAGGGCGAGTTTGGCACAATAAGTCAGTTAAGAGACGACAACTCCTCGGAGAACCCTGGAGCTGTGATAGTAGTAGGCCTGGTACAAAAGCAACTGTACCCAAGTGGAGTAACTACGTTTTTCCGTTCACATGATGAGAGCGCAAGGCGACTTCTATCACTGCTTCCGGAGGAAGATGTTTACAAGAGACTCACTGGATGCCTGGAGGCGAGTTTAACGAGCTGACTTTTCCCGGGTGAGGGCCCCGCCCCCCCACGGCCAATTAGCTTGTTGCGCGTCTCAGCAGTTATCATTTGAGTGGGTCGCCCAGGTGTTATGCGGCTGAGTCCTGTGTTGTGGTCCTGTCTAGAGTGTACGGCGTCGGCGACTATCGAACTGCTATGAATCACAACCTCTCATCTTTTCGAATACCGCACGAGATGGAACTGACTCCGACTAGGTACGTTCAAGTGGGCGGCGGGAGGGGTCGCAGCGGGCGGCTTTAGTTGCGTCAATTTAGAAATGATAACAATAAGGTGTAGGACACCAGGAGAAGTGAATCGTCAATGACAACAACATCCTGAGGCTTTTTTTGCGAAGGCATTTCTTTTTGGCGTCATTAGTGTGTAAACTTTTATGTTGTTGCTTGGGTTTTTGCATGACGTGATGCGTACACAGGCGAAATCAGGATGGGTGTAGTAAGGTCCGAACGTGTGTATGCGAAACCTTTGATGGTGAGGATGCCTGTTTTGAAATGACATCTGGGGTATTGTGAAGTCGGGTAGGTCGTCTTTGTAAGTATATTTCATGTCCGTTCTGCTCAGGGGTCTCCAGTATCTGACTGTTGTACTCGATACCTATTTCAGGATTGGGCGTATGGGGGTGATGATACACCCGACAGTTGGCTTGGTAGCGGTGCACAAAGGTGGCCAGCAACGTTTCCGGGTAGGGTATACGTGATCTCACCTCTAGGGCCTCGGGTGTGGCGAGTGAAAAGGTCTAATATCCTAAAAAAGAAGCAATTAACACAGGCACCATTTTGTAAAATGAACTTATGTAACACAGCGTTGCAATGTCAAGCAAGTCGGATGGGGACCCGGCGATTGTCACTGAAATAATGGCTGACACCATGAGGCTAGTGTTGGATAATGTCAGGGCGATGAGCAGTTTTATTCCCAATCGGGGATGTTGGAGTCTGTCTTAGGGTTCAGAGAACGAATGCAAGGTGACTCAATAAGGAATACGAATTCGTTTATTCAAAATATTAGACTAGCATTTAAGATCTTGAGTATTGGTGTCCTTTCAGGTAGTTTAACCTTTTGGTCTCCATGTTCGTCGTGCAAAGTTCCGCTGGCGTTCAAGGTGGGAAGCATTTGGACGTGTTGATGGCACACTATAGGCGTCGATAGGACGTGTCACTCGAGGATTTTAGCTTTTCGAATTTCATCGTTGTGAGCGGGGATCTAACTTATTAGCCGGTTTCCGGCCAACGCAAAGGGTCGGCCGGCAGGTTTTGTCATTTTGGCAGCCGAACTTGCCTCTGGTCGTGAAGGCAGCGGATATCTCGGAACGAAAGCTTTGAGGATGTGATTGGAATAGCGATATTTTGTAGAACGGGTTTCGCAGGTTTGGGTGTGGTCAGACAAGGATGAGGAATATACCGCACCAAATATTCGGTTGGTGGTGCAAAGATCCGGATAAGCTGGATCCAGGTCATTGAATGGGTTTTCTAAAGAATGATTCTTCACCAATGTTAGAGGAGAGAGCCGGGACTAAACTAATTCATATATATTAAGTCAACGAGATTTCAAAGGGATCGTTGTGGGAGTAGCGTGGATCTCCGGAGAAAGTTGGTGGAAAGTTGTTGGGTGTTATTAGCTCGTGCAGCTGATAGGCAGGGACTAAGAGGTAAGGAAGAGTTTTTGGTGAAGCGCCAGATATTCAGCGATTGGTTACTCGGTTTTAGAACGTGTAATTCTTATGCACGATTGGTCAGAGGTTGATCCATACAGAGTGAGCAGAATACGCCATACGACTTGCAGAAAAAGGTTGTTCGGAACAGATTCAGACAAGGAAACGTTTGTACTGGATGGGTAGTTAGGTGTGGTAATCAGAGGGACGAATCTGTTGATGGTCCGATTTTGGTGTAGATCTGGATGGCTACCCGTGGTAGTAGGGAGAATTTTTTTTCAGGCGGAGCACGGAGTCAAGGAGTAGCATGAGAAAAAAACAATGTGGTTGTTGCGTAGGGGTGTGCAACAGGGGGTGCGGGATAGGGAGGACAACATGAGTGTGGTTTTGTGCCAGTTGGGGAGAGAAAGGATATGTCAGGTTACAAGGGAAGAGACGCGGTCAAAATGGTTGCCCAGGTTTAACTAGTATCATGACTGGTAATACCTACTTCTCCTCCGGACCGCTGGAACAAGGATGAATTGAGCACTCACCTCTGACGCTTGATTTATCCTGGGTGGAATGCACTCTACCTACTTCACCGTAGGTAAAGGATCTCTCTATCAAAGAATACTCTCGGCCGGGCATCACGCGGCAGAGCCATGCATTCAATACTGTGTGCCATTCCGCAGTGGATGGACATGTTAATCCTGGGTGTGCCGTCTTGCCCAGCCATCAGTATGGTGGATGTTAACACTTCCCACATGGTGTCTTCCTTCGCACGAACTGAAGTTCTCAGGGTGTAATGTGCACTGGTCACTGTTCAGTTGAGACACCTGGCCTATAAGTTCCAAATTCCTGCATGTCCTATGTCTGATGAAGGAAGGCTTGTGATATCTCGAAGTCCGGTCCCTCTGTGGCGAGCAGCCTCATGTCGAACGTCAGCCATTTAATCGAACGTATTCTTGTAAGCCGACTGAGAGGCGGGTATCGCTGCCTCGTTGCTCATCCGTCAGATCGTGGTTCGCTGGTCTGGTAGTCAGCTTCTGCACTCAACCGATAGATATTGACGCAGCAGCGTGGGTTCAATTGGGTTCAATTCGTTTGGGTGAATGACCTTCTGGCAGATGTGGAAGGGCAACCCCAATTGGGTGTATGTTCTACATGAACATACTTTAGTGGTTATTACCGCTCTCTAACAGTGTCCTATCAATTTTTGTCGCGTTTTTTTCCCCTGCAGGTTCGTGATTTATTTGCCACCATCATCTGTGCTATTTACCACTCGCGAATTTAATGCTTGTCACTGAGATGTCCTTACTCTGCATCAGACCCAAGCCCGGTCAGAGATTGAGCTAAGGAAGATGTTGGTGTAACTCTATATGTCCTAGGTCTAGGTCGGAAGCCTGCGGGGCAGGAGACCTTCGATAGTTTCGGTGATGGGATCACGCTGATAGCTCTGATCGAAGGGCGGATCGGCTTTAGAGTTGGGATCGGAGGCACGGGGCAGAAAAAGCCAGAGAACATGTCCTGACCGGTCGACGGCAGTCGGGTACGAAACGGTCGTACATCTACTAAGGTCGGCCCATCGGAAAGCAAGTATTAGTCTTTCGCACATTCGTGAGGTACGAGCCCAGACTTTCCTGGGACACGGCATGTTTCCTGACCGACGGTTTTACAGAGGATGAACTCGTCGATATCGTCAAACACGAGCAGTGCAAGCCTCAGGGGGTGTCCATGTGCAGGGCGTAGTTGGAATGGATGTGCTTATGTTGTGATGTAAGGGGAGCGAGTACCTTACAGTAGATATCTGAGAGATGATGTCCGGTTCGTCTATGGTCGAGGTCTCCAGTGTCGGCTTGTCACCAGAATGTGAGCGGTGTAGGGTCACGATAAGATTGAAATTCTGCATAGAACTGTCTCTGACATGAGGATTTTCATCCGAGCGCTGGTTCCTATCGTCTGGAAAGATGATTCCGAATGAATTTCTCAGACTGTGGTATACTATCGTGGAGGCAGAGCCTTGACTTCGTCGCCAGTGACGCGTTTGGATGGGAGTTACACCTACTTAGCGGGCGGGAAATTGTGTCTGACGACCGCTAGGTCTAGGGGCAGGTGCGGGCAGTCGGCTGCGATTGGCTCACGGTGCAAGGTGGCAGGTGTGGGTAATACTCTGATTCTTATAACGCTAGCGGCCAAAGAGGATACATGTCTATAGTACAGATAGTGAGATAATCTTTGCGTTCTATTGTGCATCGTAAACGCTAGGGGGCGGAGAAGTTAGCATGCTGCGTTTCCTTCTACCTGGTGAGTAATAGTTTCTGGATTGTTTTGTAGTTTGGTTGTGGTATCTTACGTTTACGAAATGTCATAATATTTCTCCTGTTTTTTGAAACTTCTGTCAGGATGGTTGCCTTACTCTTTGTTCAAGAACTGTGACGTTGCTTTTATTTGGAATGAGAAGGTGGGTCAATGGTGGGGGCGCTTGGATACCGTATGTGAGTAATGGATAATGCGTTATCAAAGACCTTGAACACTGTGAAAATTTTGAAATTATTAGACATATGCACTATTTTCCTGCATTGTTTTTTAGTTAAATATCTCCACTGTACAACTGCAATGGATTTGATTGTAACATTTGCAATACGTAACAAGCTAAGGTCTTCGTCAACTGTCATGTTATTGACGAGATTGCCTGCGATCGGTTGTCGGGTACCAACTGTTGTGGGACGATGATTGTCCTAACCAACGATGGCAGGTGAAATTGGCGTAGTGTTATAGTAGTGCGGCACAGGCTTTAGTATTCGCCTGCAGTTGTGTGCCATTAACATCAAGGGTGGTCGAGGCAACTGCGGACATTTGCACCACACCCCGCCGTTAACACGTATAGGTGCAGTGGACGCCGCTATTCTATGATTGTGATAGTCATTTAAAAAACTAAACAGCAAGGTAGAACTGCGTTAGGATGTTCGAACTACAGGAGGTCAGGGATCTATTTCATGGTAATGATAGGTAGCTACGATTGTTAATTCGGACTTGAGGGCTAGACGCGAGATGTGACCGATAATACTGCCTACAACTAGCGCCGAATCGCATCTGACCTTCAGAGTAAGATTAGTAATCGACTGAGCTATTTGGTCTGTTATTAAGGGTGTGATGCGACTGATGAGGCGTTGATGCATTACTTAGTCTTAATCATGATTGCACACGAACACGCATCACGGATTTAAATGGGTGAAGAGTGAACACCAATAGTTGATGGGGCGTGTAAACTTTGGAGACGCTGTACAGCTGCACCAGAGGAACGGGGATCTATCCGTTTGTAGTCTGTGCTCTGACAAAGCCTAGTTATTCTTGTACGCGTATGGTAAGACGCGCGGGAAGTCTTTTATTTAAGCAATGTATTATTGAGAGTTGAGGGCTCAAAGAATAAGTGGATCTTTAGGTATAGCAAGAAACAGATAACGACACGTGTTATACGTGGAGGACCTGTGGGGTTCACGCCCGGCTTATCTTTATTATGTCTCTTGGCATGTTGTTCTAATGACTTGGATTACTGGGCACCTCAACCAGGCAGCGACTATGATTGTCATGGATACAACAGAGAAACAATGGGGTCTCCATACGATCATGACTACCCCAGGACTGAATTTTTATCGACTAAAAACCTTAGCTTGGACCCTTACCTTGAGTACATACCCACCATGGGGTTCAACTCATTTCATCCAGCAGTTGGTTAAAAGCGTTTCCATCAAGCGATTGGTCAAATAAACAAGCAACCAGGTTTCACTTTACTCCCAAATATAGTATATATAGTATAGATTATAGGTAGTGTATATAGATTTATATCATCATAGTAAGTAACTTAGGTGCCTGCAGCGCGCATCGCCTTCGCTGACGGGTTTAATCGAAGGAGCAGCATGTTGTGTTACTTCAGAAACATTTGCATGTCTCGATGAGTGTCATGTGAGGGGATGGTAAGATGAGAGTAAAAGACTTTTAAGAAAGCATTCAAATCTCTTTATAACGACAATGTGTTGTGTGTGTGTGTGTGCTCCTTCCCAGTTCGTATTTGATTGTGATGTTTTATTTTAATGCGTTTGACTCTTTATGCGGCTCTTGAGACCACGGAGTAGTCTGTACGGTGTACTGTTCGACACCTTGTCGATCTCAGGGACTCTTGACATCCAGTTATGTTGGTATCTGCACCTGTGAAAAGCATGCATGCGTTTTCCACAAATGAACTACAGTTTATTGTCCTGACGGCTGTTGGCTTGGCTAGGTTCGAACACCACTGTCGTCTTGTGCTCACATAGCAGCATTTATCTGGAAGAATGACATAATGTATGTTGGTAGACAACACAGGATGGGGGCAACGGATATTCAGAACTCGTGTGCCTAGAAGGGTCACAGAGCACTGACTGTGCACTGCATTTTTCCATGTGCCTGAGGCCACCACGTCTTGTGTATAAGGTTGTGCAAGGTGGCCACAAAGAGGAAGGGTGTCACTTCCTCACTATACATCCGGGTTTTCGTTCTTGTCATGACCCGAACAACTCATTAACGTGGTGTGCTGTGCCCTGTGTTCCACACTTTATCTAGGCTTACCACGGTGGAGGATGAGCAGGGGCAGAGTAACTATGACATTTATCCCTTTATGAATGAATGTTGAATTACTATTGTTGCTGGATGATGTTTTTTCTTTCAAGCATTTGTGTCGCTATTTCTAATAGCGAATCCCAGGTGAAGTATTGCAGGAACTAATGCCAGTGCAAACCATTTACAAGGGATAAAAACGTTTTTTTTAAAAAAGCAAAAGGAAGTGGGGATTTGGTAGAGTTCCAAAAAGTAGTGTAAACAAGTACAGGATATGTGCCGCGAATTATAACTTTTAACACACCACAACACACAACACACTTCAACGAAACGATGTGGGGGTGGTTTTCAATGATAATTCTCGTGAAACAATCCCGACATGATTTTGGCTTTTTAAAAAAAATTACTTTTTTTATTTTTTTATTTCTATTACTTGTGTTCATTACGTTTTTGAGGAAAATGTGTTTTACATGCTGGGAGAATGTGGGCATGGATATTTTTTTTATTCCGAAAAAAAAACAATAAAAAGCAGGATTCGGTGTTCTATTACAACACGAGCAGTTCCTACCCACCCCACCCCCCTCCATTTTGGGGTGAATGATGTGGGGTGCAGAAGGGGATTCTTGAAGTGGGAGCACAATCTTGCTGAAGCTAATTTTGGTGGACTAACATTAAGATATTGGCAGTTTTTTCTCATTCTAAGTGTTTTGCCGAAGGAGTTGTGATGAAGGGCAGCTTATTAACTATGTTCTACTACCGATTTACAAAATGTTGGCAGTACAAACCTTATCGACATGCTGACATTTTGTATTGGTACTGTACCTAACATTATAGGACGATCGAAATTATAATGGGTCCATACCTTTTATAGAAATGTTGTGTTGTGTTGATTGGCCGTGCCTGGCCCACATGAACTGGTGGGTGGAGCAGGAGATAGGACGAGCGGTTGTTCCATTTGGGCACTGATTGCTGATGATCGTGACTCGCTTCCCACTGATGAATCCTGTGGCAGCAGGGAAGAGTGGAAAGATTAAAATGTCCCTGAAATTCCGTTGACTACAACTTCATGATAGAGGCATCCCTCGTAGTTTCAATGCATGTGTATTATAGTAATGCCTACTTTATTAGACAGACGTTGAACACATTCTTAGCGTACATATGTTTCCATCGTAGTGTACTGTACGTTATAGAACACACAAACCCAATAGTATACTCCATCATTAATCGTGAACCTAATTCGTTGATTGGCCCTTGGGCAAATGTGTAGGCAGCCCGCCCCCATCCGCCTGTATTGACAGTCGTACTTCCACCCACCCCGCATGCTGATCTCTTCCTCTCCATTCCTTCACAAGGAATGCACGTTTTTGCATACTTTTTTGTGAGATCGCTTTCAAGCTATGTAAAATTAAATGATCAGTTTTGCATCTTCTCACTAAAGATGCAGTATATTTGGTGTTAAAGTCCCAAGTTCATAGCTTTGAAAATTTTTTGAGTTAGTCTGGTCAGGAAAAGAAGAAGAAGATGAAGAAAATGGCAAATGGGCACTTTTGGGGCTCTCATTTTTCGAGTTCAGCGATGATAATCCCAAACGTTTAATGAGTGTTATTGATGGGAAGCTCCACAAATGACTGATAGTAATTTATAGCTTTACAGTTTATGTTGTAGATTTTTTTTTTGATATTTAAAAAAAATCCAATATAGTATTATTTGAGGATTTATGTTGTATTGAGCCAATGGAGTGTCCACGCAGGCCATCACTACATAAGAAGTCTACCGATTGTTGATATTTCATATATTGGATGCCTTTTATTTCAATGGTCAAAACACACTTAAATAGGAATCTTGGTACCCTTGCCTTGCCTTCACAAGCAAGTTCGGAACATTTCCTTGTCCACACCAGAGTATAATCATTTCCGTCAAAAGTTTTTAAAAACGCCCCCATTTTTCCAGTTTTTACTTTAAATTTAAAGCAGTTCAAGTTCATGGAATTAACCTGAAATGGAGGTACAAAAACTAAGCGGTAAACCACAGAGGTTTTAAAAAAGTTTGTTAGAGTTAACGCAAAAACTGAAAAGTAATATATTTCAGAGTGTAATAAAAGGGCCCTTTTCAGGGAACAAGTATACTTCGGTTCGCAACTGCAGCTGTCTGCAGCAAATGGATAGTAAATAAGCTGTCCTTGAAATTTGATGGCAAACAATTTACTACGGTGTCTCATTAGCAGTTTTTGTGATTAGGTTACGCCCCTCTGGCATGTAATAATTAACAGTGTTGGGAACAGACTAGCTGTGCTGTTGCACATCTCGCAAGTTTTGACGAATTGCCTTCTGGAAGTTCATTTACGCTTTGGCTAATAATTCGACTCCGCATATAATATTATATGTTCCAGTATGAGAAAGCAATTGTAGATGGAAACAACTGAGATCTCCATGTATTCATCTGCTAAACTAGTGTCGTGTTTACTTGTTATGTCCTTAGAGGAGGAATTGCACAAGTAAGGCCAAGGTGTCAGTGAGATCACACGTTTTCGCTTATCACCACTCAAAGGCATTTGGAAACTGGGAGTGTAACTCTGACAGTGAAGACGGATCTGGCAGACCCAAACTGACCGACGAGACACAATTTCAGAAGACAAGTTTTCTGAGTAGGTCAACTAGTTGCGTTGTCGATAGGACGGCTGCAGAGTTCAGCAGCTCAAGCACAGCTTAACACGGTCGAGTAAGGAAGTCTCAGTTTCAACTGCATGAAGAGAAGACTTCGAGCTGCAGGTTTGACAGGTTGAGTGCAGTCAGAAAGCCATTGCTAAGATGGCAAAATAGAGAACAGAGGCTTGCGCTGGGCCATGAAGCACCGCCAGTGGACTACTGAAATACTGGAAGAAGGTCTTGTGGACGATGACATCCAAAATTTGAAATCTTCGGTTCATCACGGCAGCGGTTTTGGTGTGTACGTCGTGAGTAGGCGAAAGGATAGTTCCTCAGTGTGTGACAACCGAACCTGTCAAACATGGAGGAGGAAGCGTGATGATCTGGGGCTCTTTGCTGGATCCAGAGTCCGGTCGACTTGCACACGAGTGACTGGCACCCTGAACCAAAAAGGGCTACCACAGCATTTTTTGCAGTGCATGCAATAACTCTCTGGTCTACGCCTGGTTGGTCAGAGGTTCATCCTCCAGAAGATAACGCCGCTCAGGAAACATAACTACCAGGCTATGTCAGAACTACCTAGAAGAAAAGAACAAGATGGTATGCTTCACATCATGGAATGGCATCAGCAAGTCCTCCCAACTTAAACCATAGAGGCTGGTTTGGGATAAACTGGACAGAAGGGTGAAACGGTAAAGCAACTGACAAGTGCACACACATTTGGTGGGAACTTCTGCAACAGTTGGGAAGAACTTTCACAACATTTGATTTCCATTGTAGAAAGAATGCCACGAGTAATATTCTATCTGCAAAAGGTGGGCGACTGTATTGAGTCAAAAATTTAGATGAAATTTGTTCAACAAAAATGATTCCATGGTTTACTTTTTTATCTGCAATTTTTTATTTGTTCTATGCTTTAATTTCAGAGTACATTTGAAAGCATTAAACTGCTTAAATTTCAGTAAAAACTGGAAAAATGGGGGTGTTCTAAAAACTTTTGACCGGTAGTGTAACTGAACTGGGGGATTTTAGTTGGGAATACTGTATCGAAATCAAAAAAAAAAAGAATACCACCCAACTTGCATGACAACGGCAGGACCTGGGTCCTGATGTTTTTACCACCGAGTGGTCTTTTTGGCCAAGCTTTCTGTGCCAGCTGTTTAGTATTTCAGGGAATGGGGAAGAGAGGTGGCACATGACTGCAATATGTGAAACAAAACTCTGTCAGCTCTTAGCATGCAGAAACCTGAATCGCAAGTCAACAGGGTACGATTTGAAGGGGGGAGGGGGGGGTTTACTTTTTCCTTTTTTTTTGTTATCCCTTTGTCACTGCACTTTAAATTCCCATCCCATTGGGGGTGGGGGATAACATTGTAGAAACCGCCCCCCCCTCCCGTCAAAATATTTTGTATTCATGGTGATTGAATGAGTGAAATTTCAACATCTGACATTTTAATACTGATAAATGTACAGACATGACAGAAGTAAATAGACACCTTAAAT
>CM068956.1:76863844-76873911 GCA_035128595.1 Eptatretus atami | reverse complement strand
TGGCATTCTCTCAACCAGCTTCATGAGGTCTGTGTCTTCCATTCCTGTGGCGGTTCTCATGAGAGTCAATTTCATCACCGTGCTTGATTGTTTTTGCGACTACACTTGAAGAAACTTTCAAAGTTCTTGAAATTTTCTGGATTGACTGACTTTCATGTCTTAAAGTAATGATGGACTGTCGTTTCTCCTTGCTTAGTTGAGTTGTTTTTGCCATAACACGGACTACTACAGACATGAAAATGAACGGACGATCCACTGCTTCACTTCATTTTCACGGACTATCCACTACATTCACATTGTATTTGCAGATTTTTTTGGTTGTTATTATTGCATGTCTTTACTCTATTGGAATTTTTGAAACTTGTCATTTTTACTCAACCACAAAATAACCCCCCCATTGTTTATATACATACATACTAGTTTAAAAAAAAGTAAAAAAAGAACGTGAAATCTCAAAAATAAACTACCAAACAAGGTAGGAATGACACGCTATTACGACACCACAATCCTCTTATGGATTACCATCACGACAACTTTTGACATTTTACTTCTGTTGTGGGACTGATTGATGAAGAAGAATAACAATGAAAAATGACACCATATTACGATGCCACAATATGACACAACAATCCTCTTCTGGTTTAGTATCACAATATCTTTTGACGTTCCATCACAATCGCACAACAAAAGTAAAATGTCAAAAGATACTGTGGTGGTAAACCATAGGATTGTTGTCGTATTGTGGCATCGTAATGTGGTGTCATTCTTTAGTGTTGTTCTTCTTCGTCCTTCAGCCATCACAATCCCACAACAAAAGTAAAATGTCAAAAGATGTCGTGATGATAAGCCATGAGAGGATTGTGGTGTCATTCCTACTTTGTTTGGTTGTTTTTTGTTTTGAGATTTCATCCCTCTGTTTTTTACATTTTTAAAAATGTTTTTTTTTCCTAGTTTGTCTGTTTTTGAAAAGTTAATATAAAATAAAATTCCTTGTAAAAGTGATGCTTTTGACAGTTAATTCACAGAGGCTCAAACACGGGACCCTAAGCTTTCAAGCCAACTACCTTAACCATTAAGTGACACCAGGTTATCTATGCTAAATTATTTTGATACCTGTTTCAATTGATTTGGGGGATAGGTTGGATATGTATCACTTTTGGAATGGTTCTGTCCACTGTCCATCCCCCCCCCCACAATCCTGTCCTGCTTTGGTTGAGTCCACATTTACCTTCAATTTCTTTTCCTCATAAAATGATTAACGTTTTATATTTTTTATTTTGGGTTGTGTGCACGAGTCCAGAGACAAAGGAACTTCCTCGCGTTGGAATGACCATCATAGCTTCAGCAGTTATTGAGGTAGGTCAGGTTACAGTTTAACATTGTTTTTGAATGGGAAGAATAAGAAGACGAAGTATAAATTGACGAACTCCCAATGTGGTACTTTATCGATGTATTTTGGTGTCTTTAAGTTGTAGTTCAGAAAACGCTCAAGAATAAAAGTTATGACTTCACTCTTTCGGAGTTTAAAAGCCTATCATTGTATACATTTGAATGAGTGGCCATTTTTTCCCCCATATCATCCCTCTATATGGAGTACTACCGTACTCCATGATATACATATTTACCTCATTCTAACCACTCATTGATTGATATTAATTGGGATATTCTCACCACTCAATTACTGATATTAATGTTCGGTACCTTCCGAGTGACATAAAGCTTAAATTTTGCATGCTGATACATAGAGAAAAATCACAGAACTGTCGGAAAGCGTCCTTAAATGAAAAAAAAACAAATGCAGGTGATCAACTTGAGACAATAGGGAAGCACGGTAATTTTGCGCGTCTACAGACATCGAAGCTGATACACCGGGAAAGATCATAGAACTGTTGGAGAGCATCCACAAATGAAAATATAAATTAACAAAAAAATTAATGCTGGTGAGTGACCCCGAGGCAATGGGGAAGCACACATGGTTCATTATTGCTTACAATGTGTTACTGTGTTAAATTGCTGACAATTTCAGAGAAGTTGCAAATGTTTGTGGTCGGACAGACTGAGGGACAACGTGCCATCCCATAAACTTCCCTAAACTACGTTACAGGAGAGCTAAAAATAATCAAAGCTGGGAACAAAAACAACTGTCAGTGACATCATCAACAACCTCCAGAGTTCAGGGGTGAAAGTATCACAATCGACTATTCCCAGAAGACTTTGACAGCACAATTGTAAAGGTTACACCACAAGATGCAAACCTCTCATCAGGACCAAATCTATAAAGGCCAGATTAGAATTTTCTGAGAAGTATAGAGGTGAGCCAGTGGAGTTCTGGAACAAGGGCTTTACAGGGGGTGGGGTGGTTGCCCGCAAAATAGGGATTTGCTGTCTTCTTTGAAGCTACACACTATTTTGATGAAACTTAACTACATCCTTCATCACCTGCGATGTACCAAAGTTTGTTCAGGACATGAGAAAAAGCAGGGTGTAAGGGATTTTACGAAGGGGAGGGGGTTCCCCCAAATGACCTTTGACCTCAAAATCAATAGGCTTCTCAGTTCAGACTACTTCTACTACTGTGTAAAGTTTCACGATGATCGGTTTAGAATTGTGACCTATAGGCGATTGACAGACAGAAAAACAAAATCGACCGAACAAAATACTTTAAAAATCTTCGATTTTGCAAGTAACAAATAAACAGAAAGGGGTGAAAACATAAGCTTCACCTTCGGTAGTGGAGGTAAGTAGAATGGCACTCGGTAGAGTGCACACCTCCGTCAGGTTGAACAGTTAACGTTTTGTATCCCACTGATGGGACAAATTTGCATCCAGACCTGAACCAAAATCTGATCCGCTTGTTTGTCACCTAACCAACTCACCCACCAAGTTTCATCCCAATCCGTCCATAACTTTTTTGAGATATTGTGCTGTACAGTACTGTATATCGTTTTTGGACACAATCTCAAAGGTGAAGAATCCAGTGTATAAACGAAGCGTGCAGTGTTCCAAAAATGTGCAGTGATCATCCTCATTTTGCGCAGTAATGAAATGACACCATCTAAAACCATGGAGTAAGGAGACGCTGTGCTCAAAAGTCGGAAGATTGGAGAATCCAGCGGTAATATTTCCTTAAAAATTTCTTCTTAACAAGGCAACTGAAATCAGGAATTTAGATACAACTGTTTTGCGCCTGAAGAGTATTTATTTGTGTCATTTTAGGTGGTGTTTGATCTCTATTTTATGGCTCCAGTCAGTCGCTGTCACTCGAGTAACTCACCCTCATATTCTGGATATGAGATATATATATATATATTAACCTTGTTAACAGATGTACATGTAATTACTTAGTACAGAATAATACTAGCGAAAGTATTCGAGCTTTTACACCTATTATCTGTAAAAAAAAAAAACTTCACAATAATAATTACTTGGTGTAAGTTGCAGTTAACTTATTAATGTTTCAGCCAAATGTCTGTAAATTGTAATGACGTCTCTGATATTAATGCTTTTTACATGTCCAAATTATTTGCGCCCATAGTGAAATTTTCCCTTAACTTTCCACAATAGTTTTGTGCCTTAGATAACATCAACTTGTTGTCAATCACTAAAACACTATACATATGACTATTTTACTTAAAACCAGTATATATATATATGTTACAGTGAGAACGTAAAACCAGGGATTTCACGAAATCCCTGTTTCACTCAGAGATTTCATGAAATCCCTAAAATCTTCAGTGATTTCGTGAAATCACTGAAATATCTGGCCCGAAGTTTCACGATTTCACTAAATCATTGAAGCAGGGAAATCACGTAACGCATATGATGGGTACTTCATGTCTTTTTGAATGGCATTTAAGCAAAATCGTCAGTACCAATAAGTGAACCATCAATTTCGTCCGAAGAATTAGAGTAAAAGTTTAGTTTAGTTTATTTCTAAGCCTGTTGTTGGCTTCGTGGTTAGGGTGGTGGCTTGGGATCCTAGGGTCCTGAGTTCAAGCCCTGTTGGCTGCTGAATGAATATACACCAGGAGGTTGACTCAGCCTGTCATCCTTCCAAGGTCAGCAAAATAAGTACCAGTGTACTGGTAAGGGGGACACTGCATTAGCGGCATAGCCGTGTCCCAACCAATGATGCAACCAGCAGCCACAGGCTGAGAGAGAGAGAGAGAGAGAGATTATTTCTCTCTTTTTTTTCGCACAAATAACGTACAATTACGAATGTATTTATGCAAATGTGAAATTACTAAGTTCTGCAAAAACAAAAGGACCAAAAAAATGTATGTGGCACTACTGCTTCTCTGTCTTGCCATTGGTGCCATCTGTTGGTTAATTATCTTGTCAAAATAGAATGATGACGTCATGACTGACTTGATGGCAACAAGGTACAAAATGTAACGCATGTCACATGAGCATCTAGAAGTGGACAAATGCTGAAAATTAGGTCGTAGACGTGATTTTTAATCTGCATGTGCTCTGTTTAAGGATAAGATTTCATGTCTGCTATCATAGCCAATAATTCCAATTATTCATATTTCACGCACATTGATGCTAATGCTCTAGTTTCTGACACAATGTTGTATTTTTTTTTTTAGAACTGAGCAAATGGCATCAAAGAGGAATTCAGCAGATGAGCCTGACCATAACTCTATGCAGAAGAAAAAGAAAAGCATTTTGAACTTTTTCAAGAGTACCATAATCCCACAGTCCCCACGGCCAGATGCAGAAACTGAATCTGCTTCATCAGTAGCTAAGAACTCAACAGCGTGTGTAGAAACGGACCTGATGAAATCAGTCATAGAGCATCCACCTGGTGGTGTATCTGAGGGAGTGAAAAAGCAAGATGCAGCGGATAAAATGAAATATCTGGAGATATTCCTGCCAGTCACAAGGAAAGTGTAGATTGTGCATTGAGAGGGTAAGATGTTGACTGTGATCGACACTACTGGAACAGCAAGGCATGAAAGTTATCACAACCAACTGCCTGCCATATGCACAGAAGAGGGAACAGAATAGCGAAAAGAAGTTGTTGAAGATCACATCCAGAGTGATGTTCATCAAACATGTTTTGAAAGCAAATCAAATTTCTTCTATTAATGGAGCTGAAAAACATCTGAAGTTCCATTGCTGCATATGGTAAGCAATGCAACAACAAACTTTGTGGACAAAATTGGTGGATGGATGTATCGTGTGTATAATGATGCCAAGACACTCACACTTGCCGCAAACACCTGGCCATCTAGGATAGTACCTTCTGAAATGCAGAAACTGTTTGACTGTAATAAGCCATTCACTCAATATGATGCTACTGATTTTGATCTTCAATACATCGATCCTGGTTTTCACAATGAACTCTTGGAAGTTATTGTTCAAAGTGATCGAGATCAATTCTGACAGCAAATCTCCTCAGTTCAAGCTGCCTCCTTCAGATGTGATGCTTCAGCTGATAGAATGCAGAAGGACAATCAGTTTCTGCTACTGAAAATTGTAGACAGTCACGGTCAAGAAGGTACACTTTTCTTGGGAATTGGTGAAGTAACTGAATCTGATGCAGCGGGGCATGTGCAAGCCCTTTTCAAAGGCACAGAGCGAGCAGTTTATACAGTTCACTGATGTTCTCAAAAACATAAATCATATAACAACCGATGGTGAGAACAAGAACACAGGGAGACACAAAGGCTTATGGGCACAGCTGGATTCTCTGAGAGGAAGCTCGGTGCAGGGTATCCTATGTTGAAATCAGCATGCGCAGTACATACCTCGGCACTTTCATTCAAGGACGTCTGTCTGCAAGTCAGTCGCAGAAATTCAACATATGATTGAAAAGGTTGGTAGAATTGCCAGTTTTTTTCACTCGTCACCACGACAAACTTCAGAGCTGGAGCAAATTGCAGCACCTGATTCATTCCCTCTAAAGCGACTTCCCCAATGGTTTAAAGTGAGATGGGCAGAATTTGCTTTGAATCTCGTGGATGCTGTTCTCGTTTCATGGAAAGCATTAGTTACATATTCACAACAGAGTGATGTAAACCAAGCTAAAGGCTTCGGGAAATTTCTTCCTGATGTCGACAATTTGCGACTGATGTGCTTCACAGCAGATGTTCTGTTTTTGTTGAAGAATTTTCAGCACGGGCTTCAGTCTGACAGTATTACAATTGTGGACCTTGCACCAGAAATTCAGGTCTTTATGCAAAAAACTCCAAGCACTTGTGGAGAAACCACTACTGGGAGGTTGGGAGGAAGCACTGCTCTCGAACTCGATGAAACAGAGCTAACACGAAAAATGTATCCCGTGGATGAAGAAAGGAGGACTGCCAAAATAAATCAATTTGTCACAGATCGCAGAAGTTTAGTGCCATTCATAATGCAGTAATTTGTGCCCTTGAAACTTAATGTCCAACCGGTTTGAACTTGCTATATCTGACCAGCTCACAGACAGCGTGGCTGTCTTCTGCAAGCTCACGGCAACTGATGAGGACATTCATAATGTCATGAAGGTGTGGTCCTGACACAGATTTGGCAAGAACTGGCAAGATCTATATGAAAAAAATAAGACAAAAATATCAGGGTACTGAAAGTCATGCAAACAAGTTCTACAAATCATATGTGACAGGATGAATTTCCACTTTATCAAAGATCTTGAGCGAATTCTAGTGTGCAAACCACAGTCTGCTGACTGTGAACGTCTGATATCCTCATACAATTTGTTAAAATCACCTGGCAGATCTCTTCTACAAAATTCTACAATCGCAAATATTTGTACATTAAATGAATATGCCAGTGTTAGCCAATTTTGACCCAAGGCCTGCCACCTATATTGGCTAAATAAAAAAAACAACGCAGACTTAAGCAACCCAGAAAAAGGTTACAAGCAAAATGGTTTTCAAACACATTTGAATTAGACCAAAATGACTTGACAGAAAAAGCTGAGAAGAGGTACAAGAAAACTTTGTGAACTAAGATTTTTGCACTTTTCCTTCTAAGAATTATGACATTTGATACTTATGTAATGATTAACTATACGCAGGTGTTCTGTTTGTGTTAGAAAGTTGCTGTTTATGGTTAAACTTGGACCAGCCATTGTATTGTAAGAAAAAAAACAGATAATTTATCTATGGATGCCATTGGATGGCACTCCTGATAAATATTTCGAAATATGTACCAATTATTTACTATTTAGAGCTAAAATGCTTGTAATCTACGTGTAATCTATTCGTTAAAGTGTTTACCTTTTTACTGAAATATTTGTTCGTTTTTTAATATTTTTTCAAATGATAATCAAGTGTAATTCCTCACTGTCTTGCACAATTCGAAGATGCACACATCTAAGACTTTAATGATAAAAGTAATCATTAATCATAATCATGGTTTTCTGTGGTAATCATAATATACTTTCGATCAGTAATAGACGCATGGTTGGTTAGAATAATCGTTGGAGCCAGCCACGGCCAGAACATAGGATGCGCAAATTGTGGAGTGATCAATTTTTCTTATTTTATACCCTGGAAAAATCACTTATAGATTTTTTTAAATTCTCGGATTTGGATCGTCTTCACCAAAATCGAATCAATTCGTCCTTATCACACACCTAACCTGTCCGCCAAGTTCCGTCCGAATCCGTCTCCAATTTTTTGAGATATGCAAACAAACGGACGGACGGTGCTGAAAACATAACCTCTGACCAACTTGGGTGGTGGACCTAACGATGAAACTGCAGGTCCAGGTGGATGCATCTAATGTGCTGGAGCCTGACCGAGTGCATGTGGTACGGGTACAATATCTAAGAGACAATGTCGCTTCATCCCGTTAGAATTGATGCAGAGCAGAGTGCTCCCCAAACAGGCGGTCTTGTTCTAAATGTTCGACACTCTTCTGACATGTCCCTTTATTTGGGCGGTGTATAGGCAACAGATTGTTGCCTCTATTGCTCCTGAAAATAAAAAAAAATAACACGTATTGCGTACATGAAGCAAAAACATGCATATCTGCTTATGTGCATATATAATACATCATGGTTATATAGCTCAGATAATTCCAATTGCACTGGTCCATAGGCTGACACCAGCGGCCTGAGGTCTTTCTGTACTGTGGCCCTCACAAGGCCCATGGTGCTTATTGGCTCCAAACTTTCGTTATACCTGATGCTTTTAACAGTCGCTTAGGTTGTTTTCCACTAAACTGAAAACTTATAGGTGTAAAGTTCTGATGTTGATGATGGAGAGGAAATGTTCAAGAAGAACGATCGGATTTATTCTAGGACCAGAATCATTGCGCACCAAGCAACGCGAAGCCCCAGAATGTAACGCAAAGTAAAAACAGCAACCAGATGTAATACCATTATAATAGGGAGAGCATGGTGATTGTGAACAGAATATGACACTTCCGAAGAAGTCTTAGGCTTCCCAAAATGGTGGATGTATGATTTTTTTGAGGTTGCAATTGTGGGCGGTATCAGGTGAGCGCTCCAACCAATGGGTATAGAGCACACATATATACATAGAGTACATGCATACATACATACATACATACATACATACATACATACAAACATACGTACATGCATACATACTGTACATATACATACAAACATACTTTACATCTACATACTGTGCTTACATACATACTGTCATATACATACATACTGTACATATACATAACATACTGTAATACTACATACTCTACATACATACTGTACTTACATACATACATACTTTACATTATACTACTGTGCTTACATACATACTGTATATATACATTACATACTGTACAGATACATACATACATACATAATACTGTACATACAACACACATACTTTACATATACATACTGTGCTACATACATTACATACATACACACATACTTACATTTACATACATACTGTACATATACATACATACTGTACATACATACCTACTTTACATATACATTACTGCGCTTACATACATACTTGTATTACATACCACATACTTTACATATACATACTGCACATACTTTACAGAATACCTCCTGTGCTTACATACATACTGTACATACACACATACTTTACATATACATACTGCGCTTACATTACATACTGTACATAAACATACATACATGTACAGATACATACATACTGTGCATACTGTACATACATACATAACACATACTGTGCTTACATACATACTGTACATACACGCTACATACATACATTACATACTGTACATACATACATACTGACATATACACATACTGTACAGATACATACATGCATTACATACATACTGTACAGATACATACATACATACTGCTACAGATACATAATACTGTACAGATACATACATACTGTACATACATACATGTACAAGACACATACATACTGTACATACATACTGTACAGATCACATACATACTGTACATACATAGCATACATAATACTGTACATACATACATACTGACATACGTATGTACTGTACATACGACTTACATATACATACATACTGATACAACATACATACTGACATATTAGCACATACTGAACATACATAGTACTGTACTACACTGTACAATAACATACATACTGTACATACATACATACATACTGTACATACAGTGGGGAGAACAAGTATTTGATACACTGCCGATTTTGCAGGTTTTCCCACTTACAAAGCACGTAGAGGTCTGTAATTTTTATCATAGGTACACTTCAACTGTGAAAGACGCGAATCTAAAACAAAAATCCTGAAAATACAATTGTATGATTTTTAAATAATTAATTTGCATTTTATTGCATGAAATAAGTATTTGATCACCTACCAACCAGGTAAGATTCGCTCTCACAGACCTGTTAGTTTTGTCTTTAAGAAGCCCTCCCATTCTCCACTCATTACCTGTATTAACTGCACCTGTTTGAACTCGTTATCTGCATAAAAGACAGCTGTCCACACTCAATCAATCAGACTCCAACCTCTCCACAATGGGCAAGACCAGAGAGCTGTCTAAGGACATCAGGACAAAATTGTAGACTTGCACAAGGCTGGGATGGGCTACAGGACAATAGGCAAGCAGCTTGGTGAGAAGGCAACAACTGTTG
>CM068956.1:76838649-76849694 GCA_035128595.1 Eptatretus atami | reverse complement strand
GCATGGGAAGGCAATGACAAACTAATCAGCACGTTCCTCATCAAGAAACTGATTTGGCAAAAGCGATGATCCAGTCTCAGAGTCATCATGAAATTTGTGTGGAGGGTAAACCTGTTGAATCTGCAACACATTTTATTTGTATTTTATTATTTTCAATTTGAACATTTGCACAGCACTTCAACATTGTATTCGGTGTGAAGCTCCTTCATATACTACACAGACATGCTCGAAAGGGGTCTTTGACCGAATGACCCAACTGCATACCCGTTAAAGCATACAGTGCTCCTTTGAATTTTTTTACAACTCGCTCTTAAGCTGCTCAGCCATCTCCACAACCACTCAACCACTCGCTTCTCACGGATGAGCAAGAGAAAGAGAGAGAGAGAGACTCACTCTTTCATTCCGTCGGAGCTGTATTCTCCGGTCTATTGGTGTTTTATGTAACACCGCTGAACTACTGATCACATATCTCATACTTGGAGTTCTTCCACCCATTGGACGGAAAGTCGAAGGAAAATATTCTTTGGAGGTGCTCAGGTATCCGAAGAGATGTCGAGTTTCATACTTTCTGCAGTTGGTGCGATGTTTTCATTGTTGAGTTGCTTTCCAGCATTGATGTCATATAATGTTTCTCTGAATGCAAACGTGTCCACCGAATACCTGTGAAGACACGCTGTTTTGTTGTTGTTTAGTTAGAAAGTTTATAATTGTTCATTGTCACCTAATACCACAATATGGTCGTTTGCAGTTTACTTGTTCTCCGAGTCCTGAGTGTATACTGAAATTGCTCCCACAGGCACGACACGCACGCTCCACCCCGATATGTGCGACCTTGGACTCCAAGCGCTGCTGCCGCTACTTCTGCTGTTGCAGTTAACGCTGCCGGTGGGAGCCTTGCACGCGGACGCGGAGACGCGCCTCTCGCGCCTCGAGCAGCGCGTGCGGGACCTGGAGCGCGCACTCGAGCGTCGTGGTGCACACCAGGTATCCTCGTGTCCGGCTTGGCTACTGCTGTGAGAGTGCGCCCCAGAACAAATCCTATAGGCTACCTCCGTGAATGCTAATTTCATGAAGTAGTGCATCTAAATATATGGAAGTAGCTTGTGCTACCTGTCCCAAGACTATCATTCATTTTGTCATCGATATGTCATTGTCTTGCGATTTGCGATTGCTCTTAAAAGGGAAAGCTTTGGGCAAGAGTTTAATTCCTTTGAAGGAATAACATGTAAGATCTTTTAATTATTTTTATTTTTCACCTTCTGTGGTCATTCGGCTGAGACCTACTGGTTGGCGCAACGGTATTTATGGTGCTCGAATCCTGATCCGATGATAACTGTTGAAGTGGGACTTCGTAGGCAGGACGTTGCATAAATGTGCATGCAGTCCCTTGGATAACTATTAAGCCTGGTGTCCCGTCTGCACGCACTAATTGGTCGACGTTAAAGATCCCACTGCGTCTTTCACAAAGAGGAGACGAGATATCGCCAGCATCCTAAACAATTTTAAAATTCCTACCGAAATCGACTCCAGTTGAACGTCAGGCATGGAAAGCTGATTCCTGAAAATATTTGGTCCAACCTTACGAGGTCGTCAAGCCACCGATCGCAGCCGAAAGGGAAAAATGACTTTGGAAGGAAAGATCAGTCATGTTAGTCCGCGGCGGTGGAACGCCTGCAATATTGGGAATCGTCATCATTCGTGGAAGCCTTTTTCTCCCAGGCAAAAACAACATTCCTTTCCTGCAGCAATTCTCTGCAGACGACTGTAGTATATGAGAGTACAACTCTCATCTACTATATTTCTAACTGTAGCATTTTTGCCTGGGCGGTCTGCTCCGTGTCGTGAGACGCACACGTTCCTGGTTCCATGTCAATAATTGAATCCCGAATATATCTCTTCGTATCGCCAAACATTCCAAATGAAAACTCGTACTCTTGTTCGGTTTGTCTAATTCCACTGCAACTTTCACTGTGGTTTGCATGACAGAACAGAGTCAACAATTTGTTTGAAACTAGAGGGCACCACCATCACACTGTTGTATGACATCAATTCCTAATGTCCCACATCCCTCCAAATTTCCCTTTTACAAACCATATGTACTAAAGGCATATAAACTTAAAAATAAAAAAAATGCAGATCAATAAGTACGTTGACAGTTCAAACAAGCAAGTGAGGGCGAAAACGTGGATGAAGTGCATTTACCGTGGAGAAAGTGGTTTCACCCATGGGGAAGTTTGTAATCTCAGCTTTTTCAAGCTCCACTCTTGGACAGCTGTTTCTGCTTTGTGGGTTTAATCAGCGAGTGAAAATCATTTTTAAATGATGACCGAACTGGCAAACTCACACAGGGACAGACAGTGACTCGAGGATGAACAATGCACTTGGAACTCAGTGTGACCACTCCTCATTTTCATAAATGCCAAGGTGAGCCAATGAAAAAAGCCAAGAATTCACAAGGTTTCGGAAAAGCGATGATAATAGAAAACCTATACGCCAAGAAAACCTTTGGAAAACCAAGACGCCAAAGTGAACAACGAATAGCCAAGATCTTGTGAAAAAAAGCCGAGGAGGGGTCACACTGCTGGAACTACAATGGCACTGGGATGAACAATGCACTTGGAACAGTGGAACTACAATGGCACTGGGATGAACAATGCGAACACCTCCATCAGGCTGAACAGTTTACATTTTGTATCCCACCGATGGGTGACATCTGAATCCGGACCTTAACCAAAATCGAATTTGTTCTCGTCACCTAACCAAGTCATCCACCAAGTTTTGTCATCATCCGCCCATAGCTTTTTGAATTATCATGCTATATATGGTTTTTGGCCCCATCTCTCAATGGTGAAGATTCACTTAAAAAAATTCTCTCATCCGGAGCTTCACCAAAATCGAATCAATATGTCGTGGTCACACACCCAACCTGCCCACCAAGTTTCGGCCGGATCCGTCCCACAACTTTTTTGAGATGTCGTGCTATATATCGTTTTTGGCCCTATATCTCAATGGTGAAGAATCACTCTAAAAATGATCAGATCCGGATTTACCCAAGGGCAACCGGGGCACGTGTCGGGTAGTGGAGGCCCCGGGGCACGTGTCGGGTAGTGGAGGCCCCGGGGCACGTGTCGGGTGGTGGAGGCCCGGGGCACGTGTCGGGTAGTGGAGGCCCCCGGGGCCGTGTCCGAGGGGCCAACTGAGATGTATCAGTAGTTTATGATATACATTGCACACATGGTGCACCGGGGCGTGGTTAAGCAGTCATGTGACCCGCCCTTGTCTTTGACGCTGTGCTGTGTCCGTGTACGAATTAAACCTGTTGTTTTCCACTTCAGGCCTTCGTCCTGTCTATCGAGTACATTACACCAATACCACACCCAACACGTGCCCGGGGCTCCACCACGCCGACACGTGCCCGCCGGCCTCCACCACCGACACGTGCCCCGGGGCCTCCACCACCCGACACGTGACCCGCGGCTCCACCACCGACACGTGCCCTGGGGCCCCCACCACCCACGTGCCCCGCGGCCTCCCACACCCAGGCTCATCCGGGATTAAGCCAGCCATGTCGGCCAAGCCATCTGCAGAAGCGTTATCCAGTATTTACAATTCGTTATGCCTTCCATTTCAGTTTTCCCTTCAGTGAAAACAAGGAATTAGTATCAAATTATATATATTATATATATATATATATTATATATATAATATATATATATCGAAAAAGTTGCAGCTGATAGCGGTCCCCTGAGCGGCGCCATAGCATAGATGGCCTCAGGCATCGAACAATCGTGTTGTTGTTGTTGTTGTTGAGACGGTAATAATATATATATTTTTTTTTCGAATCAATCCTGTTCTGTTTGTTGTAGTTATGTTGTTTGTGAAGTAATGTTGAGGTAATATATATTATATTTTTCGTAATCCAATCCTGTCTTGTTGGTTAGTTAGTTGTGAAGGTAATGTTGAGGTAATATATATATTTTCGAATCCAATCCTGTTCTTGTTGGTGTAGTTAGTTGTTTCTGTTGAGGGTAATATATATATATTTTTTCGAATCCAATCCTGTCTCTGTTAGTGTAGTTAGTTGTTGTGAAGGTAATGTTGAGGTAATATATTATATATTTTTTTCGAATCCATCCTTCTTGTTGGTGTAGTTAGTTGTTGTGAAGTAATGTTGAGTAATATATTATTTTTTTCGAATCAATCCTGTTCTTGTTGGGTAGTTAGTTGTTGTGAAGGTAATGTTGAGGTAAATTATATATTTTTTCGAATCCAATCCTGTTCTGTTGTTGTAGTAGTTGTTGTGAAGGTAATGTTGAGGTAATATATATATTTTTTCGAATCAATCCTGTCTTGTTGGTGTAGTTAGTTGTTGTGAAGTAATGTTGAGGTAATAATATATATTTTTTTCGAAATCATCCGTTCGTTGTTGGTGTAGTTAGTTGTTTGAAGGTAATGTTGAGGTATATTATATCATATTATATATATTATATTTACTATATATATATATTAATATATATTTTTCCATCAATCCTGTTCCTGTTGTGTAGTTAGTGTTTGAAGGTAATGTTGAGGTAATATATTTTTTCGAATCAATCCTGTTCTTGTTGTGTAGTTAGTTGTTGTGAAGGTAATGTTGAGGTAATATATATTTTTCTGAATTCAATCCTGTTCTTGTTGGTGTAGTTAGTTTTGTAAGGTAATGTTGAGGTAATATATAATATGATATTTTTTCGAATCCAATCCTGTTCTTGTTGGTGTAGTTAGTTGTTGTGAAGGTAATGTTGAGGTAATATTTATTTTTCCATAAATCCGGCACTGCGTACATGGATCTTCACCAAAATCTAGTCAGTTCGTCCTTATCACACACCCAAACCTAAACACAAAATTTTGTCCGAATCTGTCCATAACGTTTTTGAGATATCCTGCTCACAGACAGACAGACAGACAAGGTTGAAAATATCACCTCCGTCTATGGTAGTCCGGTTCATGCTAATGAGTATCTCGAGTTGATTGTTATCAATCTGAAAACAGCGATGATAAATAAATAGGAACCAAAAAAAATGTAAAAAAACAGTTCAAATGATTAAATCGTTGGTACAGATGAAAAAAAAAAAAGTATGAAAATTAATTAATACAACTATAATGATTAAAATAGTGTGGTTTTCATGGATGTCGCTGGTTAAATGACGTCGTGTTTTGTTTCCGTAATAGTAATTCCATGGAGAATGTCGTTGCATGTTTGGGCCAATGCAGGGTCGGTGTTCGATGTCCAGCAGGTGGTGGTGTCTTTCATTTGCAGTTGGTTATTCATTTATTCTTGAGTTTTGCCCCCAACCTGCACCGATTCCCAGTCTGACAGCAATCAGACATCTGAACACATCTGAACACATCTCCTTATGGCTCGTTTGAACTCATCGTTCCTGGATTTCCACTCTCCCCCCCAAATGGGCATCTGATCTCGCAATTAAAATAGCTCCACACTCAAGGAGCTGCAAGCTGCTGGGGATGTGTGAGACGCTATAACGAGTTGTTTGTAAATTGATACATGCATTGTATACCATCAATAAATAGATGTTCCATTGGGATTGAACAACTGGCATTTTTGGAATCTTTTTCAAATCAAATTGATGATAGTAAATCATTAACAAGAAAATGGTGATTAGCTCGATGAGCCGCATCACTGGCATACTTTAATGTTAATGCAGGACTTTCGAAGTGATGTGTGAATGCTAACAGGCTTTTAGTGCTTCTGGTAGTGTGGGCACCTTTACTTTAACCTACCATTGCTAGTGAAGTGAAATACACACACACGCACACACACACACACACACACGCACTTCTCCATTAATTTCTCTCTTGGACCCAGAACCAAACAAACAATATGTTTTTGGTTGTTTGTTGCCAACACCCAGGTACCAACATCTCAGCCAGAGATGAGAGTATCCTCTTTATCCAAACAGCCCAACGCCCGCTCACACCCCTGCGTCCAAACATGATTGACACTAAATTATCATCACTTTCAACTTACGCGTGTGTCATTCACAAGCCCCCAGATACAGTGTCTCCCTCAGGGAAGTCTACCTGGTACATGTTGCCTCCACGTAAATAATAGTTGGCACAACCGTTGTGTATTTTCAGGTTACGAAGAAGCTCTTTGTTGGAGAGTTTGTAGCCATTACATTGTTGTTCTATGTTGAAGAGTTGGTAGCCATGACTTTGTTAGTAATGACACATGGCATCATCTTTCCAATTGCAGACGTCCATTAAATAAATCGCCAAGCCTACCATGATCGCAGAAGGCATTCCCGCAAGGTTCAAAGTCAATTCACTGGTAACGATCTGTCAGGAGTTTGGGTAGCACACGTCCGTCCACTCGGGCCTTGCACCGGCCCACATGGTCGGGAGTTTTTTTTTTTTTGTATACCTTGTGAGGCTCGTGTGAGAGCTAACACACAAGCACATCAATGGGGCATGAGACAGGAGGGGGGGGGAGTGGGAAGGAAAAATAGTGGGAACAGAGACATTGGAGATCTGTGGAAGGGAGAGGGATGGGACGGGGAACATGGGGAATAGAAGATGGCATTACAGGGACTTTCAGGAAGGAAAGCTGTAGGGATTTTGAAGGAGGTGGGCTTGGGTGGATTATCGGGGTAGAAAAGATCGAGGATTTGGATGGGGGATGATAAGAGGTGGTGGTGAACAGTGTTTTGAAGGCCTGGAGGGAAGAATGGGAATAATAGAGTGAGGGAGTTTATTCCAAAGGGGGAAAAAAGAGGATGAAAGAGTGAGGTGAGCAGTGATTGTGATTTTGGTAGTTTTACCAGAAGGGGATGTGGCGGACCTTGAGCGCCCTGCGGAAATGTGGTGGGACAAATCACAGAGAGAGCAGGGGGGGCGAGGCTGGAGAGGAGACGGTAGAAGACAGAAAGACCACCGACCAACCTGCGGTGATTGAGTGAGAGGCCAAAGACTCAGCTCATTGCGGGAGATGCCAATGATCCGAAATGCCTTGGTTTCTACAGCGTGAAGCCGAGAAAGGTGGAGGCAGGAGCACCAGCCCAGAGGGAGAGCAGTACTCCATCAGGCTGCGGACAAAAGCTTTGTAAGTGGTCAGGAGCTCAGGTGGGCCGAGGAAGGACCTTGCACGACGGAGGATTCCCAGTCGGCGACTGGCTTTGAGGCGAGGTTTGAAATGTGGCTTTCCCAGGAAAGGTCATGGCAGATAGTGAGACCCAGAAGCTTGAAAGAAAGGACTTCTTCCAGAGGATGTTGAGAAAGTGGATGGGGGGGTTTCTAAACGTCCTTTCGAAGAGACGTAGTGAGAGTGTGAGATTTGTCCGGATTGAAAGACATGTTCCACGTGTTGGACCAGTTTTGTGATTTTATCCAGATCAGCAGTGAGCGAAGAAGCTGCTGCTTGCCGGTCTGAGGGATGACGATGGTACGGCAGAGGGTGGAGTCATCAGCAAAGATACATAGAGGATTTTCTAGAGAGTCGGAGAGTTTGCAATATGGGAAGCTGCCCTTTTGGCGAGCTGAAGTTCTCCAAGTGTTTCCTTGTACAGAGGCACAGACATTTCTCTCAGGTACTTTTCCAAGTATTTTTGGCATCTTTTAGAAGCTTTGTTAGCCATTTTAGGTAACAGTCTTTACCGCACATGTACAATTTTCGTTAACATGCCTCGATGACCACTGTTTCTTGGAGTTCCTGCACATGCACGCTGAGTATTCTGATGTGCATTGTGTCATTTTGAACGTCCCATATTGCTTATGTATGGGGAAGTGGGCACTAACATGGCAGGGCCTTACTCAATCTGTGGTGCCTTTGTAAGAAAAGCAAAACTAACGTTTGTGCCACAAGCAATTTGGTCTCCACTGCCAAAAGTTTATTTGATTCCCGTGATTAACAAGGTTAACTGCTCCATTCCGATGGGTAATATCCTCATGCATATGCTTTGTTCATAGCATGTTGTGTGATTCTAATTGCCTGTAATGCACCGTTCGTGCTTCATGCATTGTTGCTCAAATTTGTTTTTCCATGAAACTTGAGAGAGTGAAACCTGTGACTTTTGGTGCATGATCAATATGTAGATAACACTGAGTTGTGGAATTTTTTTTTTTTGATGACTTGGGACTTTACTGGAAATTATCTTTTTGAAGTGGAATAGGCAACCACCTCCTCATGAAACTTTCAAAATCCAGATTGACTGCATACCTCAACTTCATCCTCACTTTCCAGTCTGAGGGAACACCTTCTTCAAGCTGTGCTGTGCCACTTTTCCCTCCAGGGCTTGAAGCAGGTGGTGCACCGCCATCTCATGTCATCCCCCGAGCTTACCCACAACCTTTTTATTTTTTTTAACCTCATTTACCGAAAGAATGAGATTGAAGAGAATGTGGAAATTGATTCCACAGGTGGGGAAAAAGAGAAATGAATGAGTGGAGGTGAACAGTTCTGGATTTTGGCGGTTTCAAGCGGGTTGATGGTCGACCGTGTGCACCCTGCAGAAACCTGGAGACAAAACATGGAAAGAGCAGAGGCTAAAAGACCAAAAATGTGGTGGTAGAAGACAGAGAAACCACTGATCTGGCTGCAGTGTGAAAGTGAAAGACCTATAGACGCAGCTTCATCTTGGAAGATTCCAGTGATCATGAAGGCCTTGGTTTCCATGGTGTCAAGCTGAGCAAGGTATGAGGCAGGGACACCAGCCCATAGGAGAGAGCATTACTCCATTAAGCAATGGATGAATGCGTAGTGGGTAGATAGGAGTCCAGGTGTGCGAAGGAAGGACTTTGCACGATGGAGGATACCCAGTCGGCGGCTGGCTTTGGAGGCTAACTGAGAAATGTGTGTTGCCCAAGAAAGATCAAAACTGAAAGTGAGGCTCAAAAGGTTTGAGTGACTGAACTTCTTAAAAAGGATTGCTCTGACAAGAGATGGGAGGTTATGCCAGACGGTCCTTTCAGAGAGAGTGTGTGAGATTTGTCAGGATTGAAAGATATATTCCAAGTGTTTGACTGGCTTGTGATTCTACAAAGGTCTGCAGAGAGGGAGGAGGTTGCTGCCTGCCAATCTGAAGGATGGAGGAGGTTGCAGCAGAGAGTGGTCAGGTCAGGTCAGGTCAGGTATGGGAGCATTCGCCAGAGCAGCGCGTCGCTGCATCCACTTTCCACCGGTACTCCAGGGGCCTCCGTCTGGCCTTCCCCCAGGCAGATGCCTAGCCCATCCCCATCTCCTTGAGATTCTGACCAACCTTTTGCAACCACATGGCATGTGGTCAGCCCATTGGCCTCCACTCATGAGGCTCCCTCGCTGAGAGAATCTGGTGAGCAGGATCAGCATCAGGAAAAGGAGCTACATGTCCATACAACAACAGCTGATGCTCACGGACAATGCATGTAACAAATCTCATTTGAGTCTTCTTCAGAAACTACTCGTTGGACACAAAGTCTGACCAGCAATAGCCAAGGATTCTCCGAAGAGACCTGTTACAAAAGGAATTAAGTCTCTGTCTCAGATCCCTGATCAGAATCCAAGTCTCACATCTGCAGAGCAAGACTGGATGTACCAAGGACCTGAAGACTCAGACTTTCATCCTCCTGCACACGTACCGACAGCGCCACACCCCAAGATCCAGTGAATCCATGACTCCCCAGTCCCGACCCAAACATCTATTGACCTCTGATTCACAGCCAGCAGAGACACGAATATCACTGCCAAGGTAAGTGAATCTCTCCATGACCTCAACATCCTCACCACAAACAGGTACAGACAGAATAGCAGCATCCAAGATGTCATTGAAAGCCTGGATCTTCGTTTTGACCTAGGAAACCCGGAATCCCAGCGGCTCTGATTCCTCATTCAGCACCTCGAGGGCCCCCAAATGGATATCCAAAGTCTCCGCAAAGATGACTGCATTATCTGCGAAATCAAGGTCAGAGATCTTCACATTCCCAAACGACGCACCACAGCTAGATCTCTCTGACATCCTCCGCAGAATCCAGTACATACGAGCACTGAAAAGTGTGGGGGCCAGTACACATCCCTGACGAACTCCAGTAACAACTGGAAATAAGTCGGAGATGGTATCACCATATCTCCAGGCACTCTCAGTCCCAGAGTATAGTTCAGACATAAGATCGATCAGTTTTGGTAGCACCTCACGAAGACCAAGAATCCTCCAGAGGGCATTCTGATTCAATGAATCGAACGCTTTACAGAGATCAACATAGGCTGCAAGAAGCCCCTGCCGAAACTCTCATCTGCGTTAGGTGAGGACCCGAAGAGCAAGGATACGGTCAATCGTTGACCTCTTTGGTGTAAAGCCTGACTGCTCTGGGTGCTGGTGCTCAAGCAGAGGGTGGCGAACCATATCAAGAATTATTCGAGCAAAGACCTTGTCCGGCACTGAGAGCAGCGTTACCCCTTGGTAATTGTTGCCGTCTTGGCGATTGTCCTTTCCTTTCCAGAGAGGGACAACAAGGCCCCTATTACAGTCAGTTGGGTTGATGCCTGTGTTCCAGGCAGAGCATAGAACTACGTGAAACAACATGAGTGCAGCATTTTCACCAGCCTTGAGAAGTTCAACATGGACGCCACAGATCCCAGGTGCTTTATTCCCTTTCAACCGGTTCACCACAGCCTGTTTCCAGAAACGAAGGTGGATCACAGTTGATTGGAGGCTCAGCAATAGGGATAGTAATACCCCTGACTTCCAACTCAACAGCTGTTGGATCAGGCTGGTACAGCCGGTCAAAGTAACCGGCCCAGCGGGCCTTCACTTCGGACTCCTCTGTCAAGAGCCCACCACCCTCCGCTCAAACTGCAGTACACCGAGGGACGGGCTTGGAGGAATGCAATGCGTGAATTTCACTGTAAGCAGGATGAGAATCACTTGACCACAGGTGATGCTCTACCCCCTCACAGATTCCTCGCACATAATTCTCCTTGTTCACCCTCAGCGCACGTACAGTTTTACTTCTCAACTCCCTGAGCAGCTCAGCTCTGCCATTCAGCCTGGCCCTGCGACTCTGGTCAATGGTAT
>CM068956.1:76809218-76838639 GCA_035128595.1 Eptatretus atami | reverse complement strand
GACCAAATTCTTCTTTGCCCTATGTTGAGTTCCAAGACATCCACTGGCAACATCAAGGATGGTGGACTTGAAGGCACTCTGCAACTCTTGAGGATTCCCCAAAGCACCCAGACCCCCCAAATCCCCCACTCAGCCTGTTCGTAAACTCCTCAGCCACCCTCTCATCCTTGAGCTTGCCACCATCCAGCCGAGGCTGGGATGGTACCATTCTCCTAGATTTAAGCTGCAACTTCAGCGTTGCTACCACAAGCCTGTGGTTAGTATTTAGGAACTGAGCACTCCAGGAGACCCTGCAGTTCTGGATCATCCTCCAGCAACCATCAATGAGCACATGGTCAATCTCATTTGCCACATCACCAGCGTTGGAATACCAAGTCCAGGGATGAGACTATGGGTGCTGAAACTATGAACCAGCCCACCCAAAGTCCATGACTTCTTGCAAAGTCAAGGAACTTGGTACTATTCTGCTTCACAGTTCCAGACCCATGGGGACCAACACGTCTCATAACCATCCCTATCAGTTCCAGTTGATGCATTGAAATCCCCCCAAGACTAGAAGAGTATCTCGCCTGGGGCACTGATTAACCACAGATTCGAGCATGGCGTAGAATGTGTCCTTCATGGTGAGATCACTCGCCTTCGTCAGAGTATATACAGAGACAAGGGAAATGACACTCAAGGAGTGATGAATCCTTAGTCTCATAATATGCTCGTTGACCGGTGTTACCTCAATTATCATTTGAATCAGCTTATTGGACACAGCTGCAACAACTCATTGGCATGGTCACCATCAGAGCGACCAGACCAATAGTAGGTGTAACCATCCGCCACTCTCGCCACTCTGATCCTCAGAGAGTGCTGCAATACTGATGTTCAATGCTTGAGCTCAGATGATGAGAGAGACAGGTGATCATCCTCTCTGAAGGCCCTGTCACACCTTGACGATTTAGCCAGCGTATGCTGATTTATGAAAAAATTGTCTAAAACGCTGGTACACGTCGAATACGTTATGGGTACGTTTTGTATACGTTATACGTTAAGAGCACACTGAAAAACCATGCCATACGTCGTAGTACGCTGGTTTAAACGTTGTACTTTTGGGTTTTCCTCAAATTTTTTCATGCTTGAAATTTTACGACGTATGCCGGTGTATGACTCACACGTTCCGCTACGCTGGCCATAAGTTGTAGGCACGATATGCGATCGTTGACACGTCGAAACACTTACTTGTAAGTTACTCATAATCGAAACACGTCGAGGTAATGTTTAGCGTACCCGAAACTTATTTCTAACCTATGAGTAACGTTTTGTAAGCACGCTACACGAACGTTGTCACACTTTGCAACACGTTACTTGAAAGTACTACTACTACTACTACTACTACTACCAACATCGACATCACTAAATTCTCTCGAACTACTCTACTACTACTACTACTACTACTACTAACATCGACATCACTAACTTCTCTCGACTACTACTACTACTACTACTACTAACATCGACATCACTAAATTCTCTCGAACTACTGCTACTACTACTACTACTACTACTAACATCGACATCACTAAATTCTCTCGAACTACTACTACTACTACTAATAACATCGACATCACTAAATTCTCTCGAACTACTACTACTGCTACTGCTACTGCTACTGACATTGACATCTACTCGACATGGAGTCTGGAACACTGACGGGTTCCTCTTGTGAAGCCCATTTGTATATACCAATTCCCTAAACGCTGCCAATACGCCATTATACGGTAGTTGTAAGTTAGAAACACATTCAGTAAGTTCTGTGGTCTCCGGAAGACGCCAATCAAATTCGTCTACAGACGCCAATGTGCGTTTGATGCGTTACACATAGTTAAGCACGTACACATAGTTCAAAGCACGCTACATAGTTCAAGACGTTACAATAGGTTCAAAGCACGCTACTAATAGGTTCAAAGCACGTTACTCGTAGGTTAAAAATTAAGTTTCGGGTATGCTAAACATTACCTCGACGTGTTTCGACTTATGAGTAACTTACAAGTAACGTGGGCCGACGTGTGTAAACGATCGCGGAGCGTGCCCTTATGCCAGCATATGCGGAACTTGTGAGCCATACGTTGAGTACGTCGTAAAATTTTCAGCATGCCTGAAATTTCACGACGTACTAGACGTACTACGTAATATGCCAGCGTACTTCATTGTTTTTCAGCGTGCTCCTAACGTATACACAACTTCCCATACCGTATTCGACGTGTCCCAGCGTTTTAGACACATTTTTCATAGGTCGGCACACGCTGGCTAATCGTCAAGGTGTGACTGCGATGTTGACACTTCCAATTTCAGGCGGTTATGATTTAAATCGCGTGCGGCAGGTTTTTAACAGAGAACGCCACGAGTTCGTCGGCGATACGTGCAGCGCGCTATGACTAAGTTAAACTATCGTTGGGCATAGTTGTGAACGCCGACAACAGGCTAATCATTCGTTGGTATAAGTTATCTTTAACACAACGAAACGTTCTGTGCCCGTTACTAATACGTTATGCATACGACCAACACGTTATGAATACGACCAAAACTTTTTTTTAAAACCTCAAAACTTCAGCGTACGCCAACGTTTTACGTGCATTTTTATACGTTGCCATTCCTGGCTAAAACGTCAAGGTGTGACAGGGCCCTTAGGATAGGAAATTCCAGGCACCACCCAAGGACCGCCTTGGGTTAACCCAAGGAGACGCCGTCTGGTGGACGGCACCGCAGCACCATCATGACACATACCATCGCAATCTGACCCGGGAAAGTTACCCCATGGTTTTCCTCCTATCATAAAAGAGTGGGGGTCCTAAAGGCTTTGCCCCAATCCCGTCATCCTGTGAGCTGCCCTGCGGAGAGCAGATGCATAGGAGGTACTCCCAAGGAGTGGGTTTTCAATTTTCTTTATGGTTTTCTTCTGTTTTGTGGAGTGAAGTGTTTTACAGTTGCCGGAGTGCAAATCCTGCCACCAACCTCCTAAAAAAAAAAGTAACCCAACTGTAGGAAGACGTCTGCAGACACAGTTGGGCACTAGATATGGATGGCCATTGGCTCACCAGGAGCTTCTCCACACTTTAACAGGTTTTGTTTTTAATCCTGCTGAGTGTCCATATCATACATCCTCCTCACCAAGTAACTTGGTGGAGGAGACTGTTTAATCGCCAACAACCCTACCATGAAACAGGTTCGTGCAGGTTGACATGATACCTGTCACAAGTCACAGATCTGATCTGGCCTGATCTGACAATAAAGTGGAGTCATCAGCAAAGAGATATGAAGGATTTTCCAGAGAGAAAGAGACATTGTTGATCAAGTTTAGGAATAGGATGGGGTCCCAGAACACTGCCTTGAGGCAGTCCAGCCTTGACAGTGAGAGGAGATGAAAGGATTCCGTTGAGAACTACTTGTTGGCTATAAGTGTGGAGGAAGTCAGCCTTTGTCTCTCAAGAGCCATGTATGAAGGTGGCCTTGGATGCCATAAGCAGATAGTTTGGAGAGCAATGTGTGGTGCCAAACTGTATCAAATGCTCAAGATATATCGAGAGAGATCGCCCTGATCTCATGCCTGACATTGCGGGCCTTCATCCATTGTTGGGAAAATAGAAGCAGCAACTCCAAGGTAGTGACCCTGTCTGAATCTGAATTGAAATCCAAATCTGAGAATGATGCCATTAGGGAAAAGGAAGGGTTTGATGTCGACTGCCACGATGGATTCCATGACCTTGCGGATGATTGGAAGTACCTGATAGATCCGTAATGATGGGGATCGGTTTTTGGACCTTGTTTATGGAATGCAGTGATGTTGGCCGACTTCCAGGAAGATGGAAGATGACCTCGGGCAATGATAGGGTGAAAAGGGCAAAGAGAGGAAGAAGAAGAGCAAGAGCAGCAGAGCAGGTTTTTAGTACACGTGAGCTAATGCCTTTCAGCCCAGTTGCAGAGTCAGAGTCGAGGGTTTCCAGAAACCTCTCCACCTTCTCAGGTGTAAAAGAAACATATTCCAGGAGCAATTAGATTTGATTGGTTATGGTGGGTACAGAGAGCAACGGGTTGGGGACACAAAATTTGGATGCAAACACGGAATTTAGGTATTCGGCCTTCTCGTGAGCAGAGTTGAGATGCCATTTGAAGTGAAGAAAGGGATGGATGGGTGGGGAGCATACTCCGGAGACAGACTTAACTTGAAAGAGCAATCAGAGATTGCAGACCCTTCCCAGAATTTGTTTTGTGTAGTTTTGTGTGGCGTTTGTGTACTGGTGTGTTACATCATTAATAAGAGACAAAATTTAGAACTGCCACTTTATAACTGCTGGCAGTGACGACCGGGTACCAAGACATCCCGCTTTGATGCAACCCCGCTTTGATTGGACACCTGACCCTGACCCATGATGTTTTTCATTATTATTCAATTTACTTTAGAATGGGATTAAAATAAATTCAATTCAAATCGAATGGAAGACCAAACAGGTACAGTCCTGCATTGGAATCATCAGAAGGAACCCGGACAAGCAAAAAGCAAAGATGAAATAATCAGGAGGAACCTGGATACGATTCGCATTTCAGCTGCTACTCCTCAACCCTCAAACTCATCCAGGCACAGCCAAGTGAGCCTTATGCAAAATAAATATATAAATAAAAAGAACCCAGATCAAAAAAAGTTAAACTATTCTTGCTGCCAGGCCATGTGTCCGATGAAGTTGAAATTTAAAACAATTATTCCACATCACCACTACATCATAATTGTGAAGTTTCACATCGATTGATTAAGCATTTCCAGAGAAAACATTATTTAATATTTTTCGTCAATCCAATATGGTTGCCAAACCATGTGACCTATCAATTATTCCTCAACAAAGTTGTACCCACAAGGCTTGGGGAACATTTTTATGAAGTTTCCCCTCAATCTGTCCAGCCGTTCTGGAGAAGAAGATTTTTTTTTATAGGTTTTCGAGTAAATCCAATATGGCTGCCAAACCATGCGACCTATGAAATCAAAGGTGTGAACCTTTTGCTCCTCATGGATAGGCGGTCATACATGTAACGTTTTGCCTCGATCTGTTCAGCCACTTCAGAGAGGATTTTTTAAATGTTTTTTTTTGGTTTGTTTGTTTGTTTTTAACAATATAGCTGCCAAATCAAGTGACCGATGACATCATCAATATTTTTTCTGTGGACCAATTTATCCCTAGATGACCCTCAAAATTTTTTCATACTGATGAGATGTAGCATTCTACATATGCAATTATGACGTCATAACTAAGGCACCTATGATGGCATAAAAATGACCCTTATTCCCCATTAGGAGTACTTGCGGTGTGCCAAGTTTCAATTTTTTCTTTGGTGCGATTTCAGAGATACAGAGGTCCAAAGTTTTTCGGTTTTTACAACATGGCTGCCACACCACGTAACGTATGACATCATAATTTTCATTAAATCATTCTACATGAGTAGTCGCATCTTTGGTGAAAATTTCGTATCTGACAAGCGGTTGCGGAGAAAAAACACGAAAGTTCTGTGCGGACAAACAAACAAACAAAGATACCCTCACGCAATACCCTCTCCTTCGGTGAGGGTAACAAGGCACCACCAGGTCTTGGACTACTTAGAGGAAGAAGACAAGTTTGAAAGTTTGAGCTTCGCCAGATGTTGTTTTCTGGCTCTCCTCAGAGTGGACGCACACTCGTTGCAAGCTTTGTGGAATAATCTGAGATTGCCTTCGGTCGAGTTTGCCTTCCAGGAAGAGAAGGCAAGTTGTTTAACGGCAACTTCCTCACCACAGGATTCAGTGTACCGTGGGCCGCAGCATTCAATGTCCCGTATTCTGAAGGGTAAGATAACCGAAGATGATATGAGATGGCTTCGTGCATAATGAGAGAGAGCAGGTTTCTTTGCAAGGTTTCCCAGGCTGAGTTCATATAAGTAGAGGAAACCAGTCCTGAAGCGAGATGGCTGCTTGCAGGCCCTACAAGTCTACCTGAGTGAACTGCCAGACTCGCCAGAGATGAGGCGGCTCTCTGAGAATAGCCAGAGAAAATTTGACTCTCTCAAGCACATGATAAGACTAGAATGGCACTCGGTAGAGTGCATACCTCCGCCAGGCTGAATAGTTTATGTTTTATATGCAACTGATATGCCAGATCTGTATTCCGACCTGAACCAAAATCGAATCAATTCTTCCTCGTCACACGCGCAACCTTGTCCACCGAGTCTCGGCCGAATACATCCACAACATTTTGAGATATCCTGCTATATATTGTCTTTGGACCTTTCTTTCAATGGTGAAGAATCGCCTAAACATGATCATATTGTACGTATTTATAACCAGCACTGTCAGAAATAAATACAGTACAGTATATCCAAATTCCCTGTGAAGGTCAAGTACAGCAATATAATTACCTTTCCCATTCGGGTCGCTTTGCAGGTTCTACAATTGTTGCAATGATCGAGATTAAGCTCTCATGGACGTGCATAATGTTTTTTTTTCTCACCAGCCACATTCCTCTTTTTCAGCTCATCCACATGCCACACGGAATGCGCACAGCCCGAGACGTTTCAACCAGGTGTACTTGCCCACCAGGTAAGACATATCATCAGCCTCCATGGTAACATGCTCATTGGGATAAATGAAATACTGACTTTTTGTATACAAACGTTTATGGATGGAAGACTATATTTATTATGGATAATTCGAGAAGTGTGTTTGTGTTTGTTTGACTTGTATGCAGTCCTGAACCGTTGGATGGAATGGGTTGAAAACTGTTGGTTGCACGGGGAGGTTTTAGGCGGTAAAAACAATGGTTAGTCCCAGGAGTTCAGGGTCGGGGGAGGATACCATTTCTCTCTTTGCAAATGTATATAATTTATTGCCGCTCCAGGTGGGAGGGAGTGTTACAGGTATCCCATCTTTAATTTTGTCGGAATTGACCCATTCGTCGGGATGGATTACAATTCCAACTCGTATCTTTAAACACAAAATCTAGGCTCGTGGAAGAGCGAGCTCTGACAGAGGGTATAAAGGCAATGCGCATTAACAGTTGAGCTATTCCAGAGCAGGTGGATGGAAGGAGCAAGGGAATGAATAAACAGGAAAAGGAACATATAACATCATCCCTTACTAGTAAGAGGAGTAGCCCTGTGGGGAAAGGGTGAAGGGTGAGGCCTTAATGGGGGTAGAAAATACACATGTCAGAATGGAGGATGGCTTTAGATGGTGATTTACTACCAACGTGAAACTCTGGAAGGGAGAGTAGGATTGAACTAACTAGGGAAGGCAATTCTATTGGTAGGAGAAACGTAAACAAAGGAGTTGAGGTGAGGTGGTAGTAGTATATTTATATATTGCTGGGAACAGGAATTAGAGACTTGATCCTTCGGGTTTCCAGTTTCGGGACTGGCAGCTTTATTTCGCATCACCGAGTGACCTGCTTCCAAAGTAAAGTATAAACCGTGCTGGATAAGATTTGTATTTGTTGCTGTCGATTGTTGTCCACTTTCTGTTTGTTTCGTTTCTTATTCATATTATGTGCTCATCTCTGTCTCTTTGCATGCATATTTGGTTGTTTGATCTTGTGCGTGTGCCTCGACTGGTTAGGCCTTCCATGGTTCAACAGGCCTGCTTTCTCATTCGTTCGCTCCTTCTTAACTTTATTCTTTCCTCGTTCTTCCACCCCCCCCCCTTCATGAAACTCCTATTTATTTATTTTTCTCATCACCCTGCATCAAAACCTTTCCCTCGTTCTTTCTTCCTCTCAAAAACTACCACAAAGAATAGTCATTCATAATTCCACTCATCAGATCTCATTCCTTCAGTCATTCAGTCCCAAACTATTTATTTCATCTCCCCTTTTCTTCCTCTTTCCCTGTCCTTCCATGCATAGATATCCTTTACATGACAAATCTTATAATGCTTGATCTACCCACACTCTCATTTACAAATGTCCCTCTCCCATTACATACTGCTTCCTCCTCTTCCCTTATTTTCTGTTTCACTTTTGGAGAGCTAGTAAATCTCCCATCACATTTGTACAGCCTTCTCATGTCTGTCTTCATGCTCTAAATCATCCTTCCTGTGATGTTTGTCTTCGTCATTGTGGCCTTTGAATTGTCCCCAATTGTGAAGTTTGTCTCTTTCTTTTTCATTCAATCTTTGGAGTATGCTCCCCCTCCATCCGTCCCTCACTTCAAAAAGCATCACAGTCGACTCTGCTCGTGAAAAGGCCTAATGCCTCAATTCTGTCTGCTTCCAAATCTTGTCCCCAAGCCCTCGCTCCCTGTACTCAACCTACCCAGTCACACCTAACTGCTCCAAAAGTGGTGGTTGGCTTTCATGGTAAAGGTGGCTGGCTTAATATCTTAGGATCTTGAGTTTGAGCCCCTGTTGTGCTGTTAAATAACACCAGGTGGGTTGACTCAGTCTGTCATCCTTCGAAGGTTGGTAAAATGAGTACCAGCTTACTGGAAATGGGGGGGGGGCACTGCATCAGCGGCACAGCCATACTCCCAGCAATGATGCAACCAGTAGACACTGACTGCATGCGAAACAATAAAAACTGTGTATTTCTCAGCTGAGAAGGTGGAAAGGTTTCTGGCAAACTTTGACTCTGATTCTGCAATTAACCCAGACGGCATCAGTTCAAGGTCTTTAAAAACCTGCTTTTCCACTCTTGCTCATCATCTTTCTGCTCTGTTTACCTTATCATTTGTCCTAGGTTATCTTCAAACTGCTTGGAAGTCAGCCAGCATTGCTGTATCTGATAAACATGGTGGAAAAACAGATCCTCTTAACTACAGATCTATTAGCCTACTTCCAATCATCAGTAAGGTTACTGACATCAAATGTTTCCTTTTCTCCAATGGCTTGATCTCAGACCATCACTTTGTATCGGGACCGGATCACTCGATCTTAGACTTGAAGCCTCTGCCATCCCAGCAATGAATGAAGGCCTTCAATCTCAGACATGAGAGCAGGGCCCTCTTTCTGGACATACCTCTAGAATTCGATACAGTCTGGTACACCCAGTCTTCCTCTCTCCAAATTTTATCTGTCTATGGCATCCGAGGCCACCTCCACACATGGACTACTGACTTCCTCTACCCTCATAGTCAAGGCATGGCTCTGAAAGGGATCCTCTCATCTCCACTCTTTGTCAAGGGTAGAGTACCCCAAAGCAGTGTCTTGGGCCAAGTCCTATTCCTGATCTTCATCAACAATCTTTCTGACTCTGAAAAATCTTCATCTCTTTGCTGATGACTCCTCCCTTTGCCAGAGTGTGAGAGGGTGAAGAATAGTCTGAGTCATTTTTAAGGGCACCTAACTTTAATTGTTTTTTTTTTCGTTGTTGTTGTCTGTATGTAAAGGTGTCATTTTCCCCCTTGGACCGGATGTTATAATTGTTCATGACACAGAGTGTGCTATTTAGCATATGTGTATACTTCCTACACACAACGTTGGAGACAGAACATAATAAAAGAAGCCATTTTGTGCAAATGATTGGCGTCGAGATTTGGACAGGGTCAGGGACATACGTGTGGTCTCCCGACGGAGAGACCCTGATGACTGACCCGACCGCGCCTGATGGATGCTTCTCTCGAGTTTCTTTGCACTCTCAGACCTTCAGAGTGAAGCATTATTTTCTCTGACTTGTATGAGAATTTGCCAGTCCTAATAGCACCATCGACCCCCACACACTAGTCGGGTTGTGTCCGATGATGATTGCTTTCATGACTGGTGGTACTTGTACGTACCAGTGGTCCAATTGTTGCGGTTATGTTTGATTGCCTTGGTTCAGACATCGTTCCTCGATGCTAAGGATAGTTTACAGCCTGGTGTAACATCTGGGTGACACCATTGTCCTCTGTAGATTATTAAACTCTTTGACACCGTATTGGCGAGGTAAACTTGTTGTTAAACACGACATTGTGCTGGTTAAGTTGAAACTGCGTTGGTTTGTGACCGTAATCGGAATAGCACGGAGTGTAGTGAACAAGCAGCTGTAAGTGTAATAAAACGCAGTCGATCTAATTCTTCTTTGTCGGTTTCTCTTTAAGTGGAGAACCATCACGTAACTTGGTTACAATAGCATCCGTCATCCTTCAGATTGGCAGGGTGCAGTCTCTTCCATCACTGCAAACCTTTATAAAATTATGAGCTGGTTCAACACTTGGAATATGCCATTCAATCCTGAAAAATCTCACACTTTCACTCTGTATCTTCAAAAGGACCATCTGGTGAGCCATTCCATCCACTTCCTTGACAAACCTTTTGAAAATGTTCAGTCACTCAAACATCTGGGCCTCACTATCCAACATGATCTTTCTTGGGCAAACTACATATCTAAGTTGACCTCCAATGTCAGGCATCAATTGGGCACGCTCCATCGTGCAAAGCCTTTCCTTGGCACATGTGAACCTTTATTGACCTACAAGGCGTTCATGTGCACCTTGGTGGTGCACTGCTCTCCCCTTCAGGCTGGTGCCCCTGCCTCTCACCCTGCTCAGCTTGATGCCTTGGAAACCAAGGCCTTCAAAATCATTGGTATCTCCCATGATAAAGCTAAATCTCTGGCCAGATTACTTTCACATTGCAGACAGGTCAGTGGTCTCTCTGTTTTTTTTCTACTGCCTCATTTCTGCTGTTGCATACTCTGCCCTGTCCATACTGTATGTTTCCCTGTTTTCTGCTGTGCGGATGGTGTCTGCCCATAATCTACTTCTGGCAAATCTCCCAAACTCCAGGTTTACTGCTCATCTCCATTCATTAATTCCTCTTTTCTCTCACTTGTGAAATCAACTTCCTCAGTCTGTTTAATCTCCCTATTTCCTCCAGGGCTTCAAGACAGCTGTTCACCACCATCTCAGGTCATCCCACATTCATGCCCATGATATTTTTACTCTCTCCAATATCTTTCAATCCTGACAAATATCACACTCTCAATCTGTCTCTCCTCTCTTTCTTGGTTTCCAGCCACAGATTGGACATCATCTGTCGATTCAAGTCTCTCATTGGAAGATCAGAGCTACTCAGTCTGTAAGGCCTTCATCCATAGCTCAGTGGCGTACTCCTTTCCGCTATGGGCTGATGCTCCAGCATCACATCAGTCTGTCCTGGATTCTGTAGAATCTAAAGCTCTCAAAAATTTTGGAATTTCCATTGGTGAGGCCAATGCACAAGGTCTGTTGCTCTCGCATCAGAGGCAGGTCAGTAGTCTCTCTGTTTTCTACTGTCTATTCTCCAACATTGTTCCGTCCGCTCTCTTAGTCTTTCATCCCTCCCTCGCAACTCCAGGATGCATGCATTCTTCCAGTAACCTCATCCTGGTTTTGCTTCTCAAATCCAGGCTGACTGCAAACTTCAACTCTTTATTTATGTTTTTATTTATTTATTTCCCCCCTCACCTCTCCCAGATCTATGGAACTGCCTTCTAGAGGCTTATTTCTCTCTTCCCTCTGGGGATTTAAGCAAGCAGTGCACCACCACCTATCATCCCCAACCTGTCCCATTATCTTTATTACCCCATTAACCCTTTCACCCCAACCCTCTTGCTTGCTGATTTTCATTGTTCTGTCTCTCTCTCTCTCTCTCTCTCTCTCTCTCTCTCTCTCTCTCTCTCTCTCTCTCTCTCTCTCTCTCTCCATTTTTTTTTTGTTAATCCCCCTTTGCCAGTTGTGCCCAATTGTTACCTCACTACCCCTCTATCAATTTGACATTGCTATTCCATGAGCCTCACTCTTGTTGAAAAAAAAAAAGAAGTCTCTCTCTATTAAATAGACAAAATAGAGTCCATTTTGTCCTCCTCTGCTGTTATATTTATCCTTCTCCCATCTACCAATGTATGAAGTAGGATGCATAATATTATATAAACATGTATATTGTGATATTTTTTTAAACCTGAATGTTTGAAGTATTTACGGATAACCTTGTCTGCATCTCCCAGGCTCTTGCTGGCTTTTCCGAGCAAAAACATTTTTACCACTTCCTAGAATTTCTTTCAATGCAGACAATTTCAATGTTTCCTTCACACTTTGCGATTTTTGTGTGGTTTGATGTACAGTTCAGTTGTAAACCATCAATTTGAAAGTATGTGTTCGTATCTGCTTTTTTTTTTTCCATTGTGTATCATAAGTAACTCTGGATTTAATGTTTTACATCATGATTTATGAAATGGTAAGATTAATATCCGAAAGCAGCACAACAAGCATTGTATTTTAACTGGTTTGTGGTACACATTCTGACAACTTGATTTGATCTTCAAGCTTTCATATTTGTCATTCTTAGTCGACTTTCTTACTTTGTTGAACAACTTCCTCCATATGTTCCAGCACAACATTGATTTCCATGGCTTCTTAATCACACACACACACACACACACACACACACACACACACACACCACACACTCCTCCCCTTCAGGGCAGTTTCTTGACATATTTTATAAACAACCTTTCCATCTTCTTGAATAATGAGTGTATGCCTGGTGTTGGCTTAATGGTTAGAGTGGTGGGCTTGGGATCCCAGGATCCTGAATTCAAATCCCCTCAGCTGTTGAATTAATACCAGGTGGGGTCGACTCTGCCTGTCATCCTTCCGAGGTCGGCAAAATGAGTGCCAGCTTGCTGGTACAGTATCCTGTGTTGGAGTGGTGACCCGTCCAGGATTGTGCCGAATAGCCAAGGAGACTGCTTAGGCAGCACCAACACTCTGCACAGAGTATGGTCCCAATGGATGGATGGAATAACGATTTGATCTTGTGCTGAACAGTTCTCATCCTCACAAGAGATATACTGCAGCAAAATCTCTGTCTGTCTTAAGCTTAAAAGCATCAGCTTTGTCAACCAGACAGAGTATGTCCTTCAACCCAGTCAAGTCTTATATTCTTTTTTATTAAATTATTTATTTTACAATATCTCAGGCTAAGCCTCATGGAGGGGTCTTGTACACATGCAGGACAAGGACTTCGAGAGATATCAAGTAACTTGTTCGAGGACTATTTGGTTGAGACAATGGGAAAATAAACATAGTATTCGAGTATCTCTTTGGAAGGAAACCTGTGAAATCCTCCAATAATCTTCTGTGGTCAACTGTTTGCAGAGGTGTCATTGCTGGAGCTTATTGGCCTCACCATCAGTCACCGCTTGTCCTCAGCAGACCAAATTTCAAAGCTGGCCTCCAGAGGCCAATACTATCTCAGCATCTTTGACAGTCGGGTTGTTTTTGTTCATGCTCCTTAGCTTCTTATATAAGGGATTTGTGCTCCTGGCTCGTCTTTGCACCATAGAGTTTGAAGCTCTGAGGAGCTTCAAAAGCTTCAACAAAGGAGCTTCAAAATCTTTGAGCGAGGACCTTCCAGTGAATACCAAGGCCAAATTGCAAATTCTGTCTTTAGGGTGAGCATCACATCATTATCACCCTTTCTAGTTTACAACACCTGCCTGGCCCCATGATATTACTAGAATGCTGAGTCTTCAATCCAAATCATATTATATAATGTGTGATATATCTGTCTGTCTAAATATGTCAAACGTTTATTTCGATTTTCTTATTTTCAGGGAAAAAGTGAATGAAGTTATTGTTGTCATGTGTGTAAATAAAAGGTAATATGTGCACAAAATAAAAGCTAAAATTATTTGCCGATGATATTTTTTGGTCATTTCTGCTGCAGTACAGTCCTGCACTCACTTTTAAGTGCCCTTCCCCTTTTAACTAAAGTTAACAAACACAGGAGTCACTGATGAAATGTGTGCTGCAGGTGTTAACATTCCTGGCACTCCAACCTAATGCATACTACTCGATACCCATTGCCATGAAACAGATGTTGTTGATCCCTAAATTGCTGACAGACATGCATTCTAAGTCACGGCCTATTGTTTCATATGGAATTAAAGAAAAAAAAAGTCAATTAAAAGTCATATTTGCTTTGTGATATATGATGGTACAGGACCTGCTGTCCAAAATCTGCAGAGTACAATGCCCAATAAGTAAAGTACCCATGATTAACTACAAAGTAAATGCATTAATGTAACATATTACAGACGTTTCAAATGTAAATATAATTATGAAAGTTCATGGAACACCTTTGCTCTAGTTCACAGATTTGAGGAAAAGGAGATGGGAAGGGTTTTTCAACTTTTGCTTTGAGTTTCTGAGCACAATCATCTTTCTTTCCCATGAGTCACGATTTTTGTCTGAATGTCGATATTCACCAATGCCGGCAGCGTGAGCGGCACATTTGATTGGTTGAAATGGTGTAATATTTTGTCCAAGTACTGCAAAACTGGAGGTTTTTGGAAGTGGCAACAAAGTGATCTGTGGTCAACAGTGTTTAAGGATATAATTTGATTGAAATAAAATAGAAGCTTTCAGTGCTGTAAAAAAAAGAAAGAACTTTTTTTGGAAGTTTACCGTCATTGATGCAACCAACGTTGATGCATCAAAATTTACCGCCATTGACGCATGTCTTTTACACCACCTTATTTAACACATTAAATTCGTTTTTCATGCCTGTTATTTGTGTCCTTTATGATGTCAATAAAAGCAGTAAGTTTCCTATTTGGAATGATTTTCAATTTCATTTGATGGCCAGACAGGCAGAAAGACGGAAACAAATTACCTTACTCATCTGTGCGCATGCGCGATCGGGACGACATTCTGTACAATTTGCCAAATTCAGAGCCAAATTGCTGGACTACGAAATTGCAACTTTGTGTTTCTATTCATGTTTCGATTCATGTTGTGCAGTGTTGAAAATATAAAATCCAATTGAAATTAAGTAGTTTCTTAATCATAAACTGATGTCTGTAGACAGACAGACAGACAGACAGACAGAGTGAACCAATTGCTTAACCTAGCTTTTCACTTCACGTGCGGGGTAAAGATGCAATTTAAGTAACACTTACGAAGGTGCTTCAAATTATCCTGCCTTTCCTTTACACGTGCAGCTCAGCTTGCATGCATATTTAAAAACAATACCTGCATTGCTTTTCAAGTGATTCTCCACCTTTGAGAGATGGAGCCAAAAACAGTGCATAGCATGATATTTCAAAAGGTTGTGGATTGATAATGACAACTTGGTGGATGAGTTGGGGAGGTGACAAGAACAAGCTAATTATTAGATTTTGGCTATCCAGATCTGGCCTATCAGTGGGTTACAAAATGTAAACTGTTCAGCCTGGCAGAGGTATGTGCTCCACCGAGTGGTGTTCTAGTTTGATCTGTCAAATCCTTCACAGACGGACGACTGGTCGGTACTTTATCAGTTTATAAGTTTGTATCCGCACCATCCCTACATAGGAAGTCTAGCGACTTCCTGAGATATATATATATATATTTTTTTTTTTTTTAATGAGTCATCAGTCATAAACATTTTTTCGAAAGAGCATTGTTTGTTAACTGTGGGCTTTATTTGTCTAACATTAGAACTGATACATCTATCAGAGAAGTACTGCAGTTGAAATGTTTAAACAATGAGGTAACAACAACCCCTTTAAAATCCCATGGGGGAGGGATGTTGGGGACGGGGGGCAGGGGGAATCCACATGTCTGACAAGGTAGTTGGAAGCCATGACCACTGTGTTGGTGACTCCTCATGAGCATAGGTAGTTCTTCATGGATTTGTATTTCAAGAAGTAAACATCATTTCAATTTGTTCACCTATACATGGCAAGCTATAATGGCACGTATGGCAATGAAATTGGGAGCTTTGAGTTGTCATGCATGCTTTACATCCCTCGGCACTATTCCCAGTCTTTGACCAAGGCTAAGTTACGCCTGCCATTACAACTGTCCCCTCTATTAATGGAAAGAATCGTCTGTGGAGTGAATTTACACACTGTTCAGTCCATTGGCCTAAAGAGGAACTTGCTCTGGATAACGTTAAAAGTTTTTACTTTCCTTTGATGCCAAGAAAGTCGTCTCAAAGTCGATATGGTTGTTGCATTTTTTTTATTTTTTTAAAATGCCTGTAATAAGAAACTTCAACGATCCTAATATCAATTCAACTTGAATGTTATCTACTTGCTACCCGTGTTTATTTTAATTCTCCGATTGAAATTATAAGCTGGCTGGATGCCGAGAGGTATTCGATCTCGACCGATCTCGACCCAGATACAAACTTTTACCCTGGTATTTGGCATGTAGGGTGATGCATCAATGTGTGTACCATCACTCGCATGGGCATTAAGCCGGGCGTCATGTCTGCTCATATTAGTTGGACATTAAAGATCCCACAGTGTCCTTCATGAAGAGTGGGCAAGCGATCAGTGCCACCCTGAACACATTCCAAATTCCTGCCCTGACATTACTGCTAGGAAGGGAATGGCAAACCACCCATTGTAACCTGTGTGAAGAACCTGCTTTGACAGCGCCGACATATGATCTGTAGAGAATCTGGTTCAGATCATTAGTGAATATATATTTATTTATTTATCATTCATTTACAGTACAAACTAACTTTATGAGCGTAATCAAACAGAAGACCGTGAAGGAGTCCGACGTATGTTTTGTTTGCACTTGACTGCAGTTGTAGTTTCGTTTTGTGTGTGGCCTTCCGTAAGTGCACGCTCATTACCACAAGCTATAGTTTCTCGTGTCTGGCATAATCACTGATATGTAATCCAACAATGCAGACGGTTATTTGCTACCAGGGGATAATGAGACGCATGGAGCACCCTGTCCAGTATCGATACAACATAGTGGAATTTTGACCCTTCCCCTCCTTCTCCCCCTATCCAGCATGCCCCATACATCATCCCCCTTATTGTCCCTGATGTCTCCTCCAATGTTTTTGTCTCTATACCTTTCCTCCATCATTAGCAACACACGGAGGCACTTTTTCGATGTTGCTGCATCTTATCAATCAGCAATATGATGCAGATGTAATGTCAGCATCTTTGTAAAGGATTTGAGGAATAATCAGAATTTTGTTTTTTGGGGTTGTATCAAGGGACAGTTACTTTCGCAAAGACTGTGACATGACAGAGGAGTTCCTTCCACTTTGGACTCATTTTTCGTCAAACCAAGTGATTGTCATGTGATGAGCAAAGTTGAGGCCACAGTGTGTTTTTGGTTGTCATTTTGAACAGCAACAACATTTTTAAAGATCTTTAAAAATGTAGCACCAGTATGGTTATTGTATTATTAGTAGTTGTTGTATGACAGTTATGGCTATTTCATTACACCAGGATGGGGTTGAAGGTAAAGGATTAGCAGCTGAAACCCAAATCCTATCCAGGTTCCTCCTGATGACTCAATCTTTGCGCTTTGCTTATTCAAGTTCCTTCTGATGACACCATTGCAGTGTTTGGCCTTTCATTACCACTGCCACCAGAGGTGAACAAAGGTTATGTATTCACCCCTGTTTGTCTGTTTGTTACTTGCGAAAATTGAAGATTCGGGAGTCCATTGGTTATTCTGTCTCTGTCTGTCTGTCTGTCTGTCGGTTATTCTGTGTCTGTCTGTATGTCATCGCCTACAGGTCGCATTTTTACTCCGATCTTTATGAAACCTACCCACCTGGTAGGGGTAGGTAGTCACAAGCTAGATACCTATTGTTTTTGAAGTCAATAGGTCAAAAAGTCAAGTCCACATAAATCGTCAATTTCATCCGATTGACTTGATATCTATATATGAACTATATAAAAGTGAAAAAACACTATATATATATATATAAATATATATATAATATATATATATATATATATATATTATACAGTAAATGTATAATATATATATATATATATATAATATACACCATATAAAAGCGAAAAACAAGCTACATGTATATATATACTATATAAAAGTGAAAAACAAACTATATATATATATATAATATACACACCATATAAAAGTGAAAAACAAACATATATAATATATAACATATAAAGCGAAAAACAAGCTACATGTATATATAAACTATATAAAAGTGAAAAACAAACTATATATAAATATATATAACATATAAAAGCGAAAAACAAGCTACATGTATATATAAACTATATAAGTGAAAAACAAACTAATATATATATATACACCATATAAAAGTGAAAAAAAAGCTACATGTATATATACTATATAAAAGTGAAAAAACAAACTATATATATATATATAACATATAAAAGCGAAAAACAAGCTACATGTAATATAAACTATATAAGTGAAAAACAAACTATATATATATATACACCATATAAAAGTGAAAACAAGCTACATGTAATAATAAACTATATAAAAGTGAAAAACAAACTATATATATATATAAACATATAAAGCGAAAAACAAGCTACATGTATATATAAACTATATAAGTGAAAAACAAACTATATATATATATACACCAATATAAAAGTGAAAAACAAGCTACATGTATATATAAACTATATAAAAGTGAAAACAAACTATATATATATATATATATACCATATAAAAGCGAAAAACAAGCTACTTGTATATATAAACTATATATAAGTGAAAAAACAAACTATATATATATATATATATATTACCATAATAAAAGCGAAAAACAAGCTACATGTATATATAAACTATATAAAAGCAGGATATCTCAAAAAGTTGTGGATGGATTTGGATGAAATTTGGTGGGCAGGTTGGGTATGTGACAAGAACGAACAAATTCGGTTTGTGGTGAAGGTCCAGATCTGTGTACTAGAATTTTTTAATTGATTCTTCACATTGAGAGATAGGGCTAAACTAATATATGCAGCACGATATATCAAAAGTTGTGGACGCATTTGGGTGAAACTTGGTGGACGTGTTGGGTATTTGACCATGACGAATTGATTCGATTTTGGTAAAACATCCTAATCCGGATCTGGGTAAGGGATATTATTTAACTTTTTAAGTGATTCTTCACCATTGAGAGATCGGGCCAACATCAATAGACAGCACGATATTTCAAAAATGTATTGGGCCCGATATGTTTGTCGTAGATCAGGCATGTGGGGCGGAGGTATACGCTCTACGAGTGCCTTCTAGTTCACGATGTATTGTGGACCATGACTACATGCAGGTACACTGATGAGCCAAAACATTATAACCACCTGCCTAATATGCTGTTGGTCCTCCGTATGCCGCAAACAGCGCCGACCTGCCGAGGCATGGACTCTGCAAGACCCCTGAAGGTGTCCTGTGGTATCTGGCACCAACAAAAGCAGCAGATCCTTCAAGTCCTGTAAGTTGTGAGGTGGAGCCACCGTTGATCGGACTTGTCGGTCCAGCACATCCCACAGATGCTCAATCGGATTGAGATCTGGAGAATTGGAGGCCAGGGCAACACCATGAACACTTATTCATGTTCCTCAAACCATTCCCGAACAATATGTGCAGTGTGGCAGGCGCATTATCCTGCTGAAAGAGGCCACTGCCATCAGGAATACCATTGCATGAAGGGGTGTACCTGGTCTGCAACGATGTTTAGGTAGGTGGCACGTGTCAAATTGACGTCCACATGAATGGCCGGACCCAGGGTTTCCCAGCAGAACATTGCCAGAGCATCACCATCCCTCCACCGGCTTGTCATCTTCCACAGTGCATCCTGGTGCCATCACTTCCCCAGGTAAACGGCGCACACGTACACGGCCATCCACGTGATCTAAAAGAAAACGGGACTCATCGGACCAGGCGACCTTCCACTGCTCCAAGGTCCAGTTCCAACGCTTGCGTGCCCATTGTAGACGCTTTCGACGGTGGACAGGGGTCATCATGCGCACTCTGACTGGTCTGCGGCTACGCAGCCCATACGCAACAGGGTGTGATGCACTGTGGATTGTGACACATTACTCCCGTGACTACCATTAAATTTTTCTGTGATTTGTGCACAGTGGACCTTCTGTCGGTTCGGACCAGATGGAATAGCCTTCGTTGCCTCGAACATTTATGAGCCTTGGGTGCCCAACACCCTGTCTCCGGTTTGTGGTTTGTCCCTCCTTGGACCACTGTCGGTAGGTACTCACCACTGCTGACCGGGAGCACCCCACAAGCCTTGCCGTTTCAGAGATGCTCTTACCCAGTCGTCTGGCCATAACAATCTGGCCCTTGTCAAAGTCGCTCAGGTCTTTACTCCTGCCCATTTCTCCTGCATCAACACATCAACTCCAAGAACTGACTGTTCACTTGCTGCCTTATATATCCCACCCCTTGACAGGTGCCATTGTAACAAGATATTATCAATTTTTTCACCTCACCTGTCAGTGGTCATAATGTTTTGGCTCATCAGTGTATTATGTATTATTACAGACTCTTGGAATGCACCTTTTTCACATTTTGGATATTTATACCCCTTAGACATTTTAGACCCTTTTAGACTTTGGACCTTCAAGACCTTTTCAAGTTTTACACCCTTTAGACCTTTATACCCTTGAGACTACTTTGACCCTTTGGAGCCATTGACCCTTTTGACCATTTTTAAACCCTTTAGAACCCCTTTGACTCCTGAAGATCATTACACACTTTAGACCAGTTAAACTGCTTCGACACTTAACCCTTAGACCTTGAGACCCATTTGACCCTCTATAGACATTTTAGTCCCCTTTAGATTTCTTCAACTCCAAAGACCCCATTCGACCCTTTAGATCTGTAACTACTGTTGGAGCACATATGCTTTCGACCTTTAGACTCCCTTAAACCTTTCAGATCACTTCGACCCTTTAGACTTTTTTCACACTTTAGATCCCTGAGACCTTTAAACCCCTTAAGACAGAAAAGACCTTTTAAGATCCCTTGGACTCCTATCGAACCACACTTTAGACCTAAACTAATATTGGAAAATACCATTTATATCTTTAGACCTCTTGAGAATATATATATATATATATATTATATATATATATATTTATATATTCACCAAGAATCGGAACAATTGATTTAGCCGTTTTAACATGTCAACGGTTTCCATGACAACAATTTCACGCCATTGTAGTCAAATGGGATGTTTTGTGAATTTATTATTATCATTCTTCAATAATTTTATCAAGATGTCAAATTGAAACTTACATTATTTGTACATGTGTGTAGTATATGTGAGTAAAATTTAATCAAAGGTTAAGGTCAAGACCATCTGAAACATTCAAAACACCCTTTCGGCTGCAATTGGAAACATAGGGGCAATACCCCTTGGGCCTCGCCTGGTAGTGGCTGGATAAGATAATCAGGGGACCACTGGGAGGCATGGATGACCTACAAAATATATAACGGAGAATAAAGTAAAATACCTATGGAATTTTTTTTTTTTAATGTCATGAACAAACTTAGGTACATCACGGGTGATAAAGTTATAGTGAAGGTTTATCGAAATTATGTGGTTTCGGAGAAGAAAGCAAATGCATATTTTGGGGGCAAACTCCCCCCCCCCAACCCCGCAACCTCCCGTCCCCCGTAGACCCCTTCGACCCCAATTTTGTTTTTATTTATATTTTTAATGGCGTGAACAATCTTTGGTACATCATGGGTGATGAAGGTAGTGGTCAAGTTTTATCAAAATTGTGTGTGTGGTTTCGGAGAAGAAAGCAAATTTTTTTGGTGGGATGGCAACTCTCCACCCCCTGTAGAATCCCTTAGACCCCTTTTTTAATGTTGTGAACAAACTTTGGTACATCACAGGTGATGAAGGTGGTGGTAAAGTATCATCAGAATTGTGTGTGTAGTTTCTGAGAAGAAAGCAGATGCATATTTTGGGGAGCAATCCCCTCCCATAGGCCCCCTTAGACCCTGATATTATTTTATTTTATTTTATTTACTCCATGAACAAACTTTGGTACATACATGGTGATGAACGCTGTGGTAAAGTTTCTTTGGAATCATATGTGTAGTTTCAGAGAAGAAGTTGCAAGTATTTCTGGAAGGACGGACGGACGGACTGACGGATGGACTGACAGACGGATGGATGACGCGCCATCCGATAAGCTTCCCGGAACTACATTCCAGGTGAGCTAAAAAGATGGTTGGCGAAGTACATGTCTTTACGTCAATCTCGGTAGCAAACCAATAAGCTTGTCGATTTTTCCGACAGCACTTTTGTTCTTTCCCTCTTGTTTGGATTACTGTTGAAATTTCATTTGGAACTATTTTTTGGGGATTCCCGTAGGAATTGGATGTTTCCAGACTTTCAAAATGATTTTGGGCACATGGGCAGAAACTTCATGCACCAGTGGCCATCGGGTCACGCTAAAATATATCGTGCATGTGAGATAAAGTAAGGATTGTTACCTAAAATGGCTCACAAACTTCTAAAATAAGTCGAAAATACTTGGAAAAGTACCTAAGAGAAATGTCTGTGCCTCTGCACAACAAATGAGTTGGAAAACTTTCTCAGCTTGCCGACAGGGCTGAGATCTTACAGCTGTCCGTACTGCAAATTCCCGATGATGTGTTGCAAAGTCCGAATAACTGTGGACCGGTGCGTGCTACCCAAACCCTCGACCACCGCTGACAGTGAGTGGACGATGAACCTGCGGGAGTGCCTCCTGTGAACATGGCAGGCTTGGTTACTTATTTAATAAATGTTTTGTTTACAATTGGAAAGACGATGCTGTGCATTATTACCAACTCTTTCACAAAGGACATCCTCATGACATGAAAATTCTTCAAAGCTTGTGCCAGCTATATTTACATGAGAGCCAGATGTTCCAGGCACACTTCCCCGAGGGAGACACAGGATCTGGTTTGGGTGCTTCTTAACAGCGATGGGAAGGTCATATCTGGGGCTTGTGAATGCACATAGTCATAAACTTTTAAAATTATGATATTAACTATTAACAATGATCGCAGAAGTGGGGGGAGGAGTGGGAGATGTGAGGGCTGTAAAATGTATTTTTTGTTTTGTTCCAGGGTCACCAGAAAAATTATACTACATTTTTAAATCAATTGTTAAAAGTGTGTGTGTGTGTGTGTGAGTGTGTATGTGTGTGTACCACCGCTCGCTTGTATTAACAGGAAATGGTGGGAACTCGCACCTCTCATCTACGGATATTTCTCTTCTTTCCTATATTTCCCGGAGTCCAATTTGCATCCAGGTATACAACAATTATGGTCAACCATTTTGAAATTGCCACTTTTGTTTAAATGCCAAAAATTATGTTATAAAAAATTAATTGACTTACAGCATACTCTGTCGTGACAGCAGGTTGGAAGTGCCAACGCGAGCAGAAGTGAGTCATTGAAAATGCGCTTTCAACTATGTGCGAAAGGCCTCATTTACATCCATACATCATTTTGAAAGTCCCATATTGAACGAAAAGTTTTCTTGTCTCCTTTTGATATGTTTGACCAGCTGTTCATTGCAGAACAGGTAATTAAGCCTCCCCCCTATAGCATAGGGGAAGGCTTATTGCTGTTGTAGGGTTTGGTTATACAATTGGTGCCCCCAATTTTTAATGGTACTGCAGAGTTTCTGCGAACCCAGCCACCATTTAGAATTTTTTTTTCCCTTCCAGCACTATCAACACTCCAAATTTCCAAACTGTATCAATTTCCGAGCTGTTTCTTGGAGCTGCCTGGGACCTTCAGATTGAAATTTTGCGTTATTAATGTGAGTAAGAACTACGTGGGGTCGACCTATTTTTGGGGTCATGACATTATGGTCATTTTAACATTTTCCACCACAACCCGACTAATATTTGTCCAATCGGAACTAAATTGCCCTCTCTAGATACCCTAGAGCAAGTCGCATGTATGCTTAATTTACATCGTACCTCTCTGATTTAAAGGTCAAGCTCAAATGGTGATCTGAAAAAATAACACATTTTTTTGTAATCGCTCAATTTTGCCAATGTGGAATCTCAAAGATTGCTTGGCCTTCCAAGATGTTTTTGCATCATAATAGTGGATCTGCACTGAAGTTGTGCACCTGATATTTGATTTGTATCCTTGCCTTGCATTTTTCAGATCGTGACCGAATTAACAAAAAAACACTTTTTATTCTAACTTGAATAATTTTCCTCTGGTTTTCATGATGTGAGTTTTATGGATAAGTTGTAGATGGGGACACATTTTCTTAATCTACACTCTATCCCTAAATGTTGGAGGTCATGGTCATATGGTGGTCCGAACAAAATATGGCCATCATTGGATTGCGGGCCAAGGCGGAGTCGCGGGTGATCACCAAGGGTAAGCCTCCGACTGGGGGAGGCTTACCCTTGACGATCATTTTGTGATCACAGATATCTGGTTGTTATTTGTTGTCACGATTGGTTAAGCATATTAATCACTCAGGGGTTGACTGCTTTGTGCTGATGGCCAAGTAACTTGAAACACCTGTACACAGGTGATGCCTCCCCCAGATGAGCTTCCTCCAAAACTGAGGATGGTTCCTCGTATATGTAACACTGAAGATAACCCCATAGGCGGCGGCAGTGAACAGTGTCTGCTATATAATCAGTCTGCTGCAATCTGGAGAGCTTGTGGTTTTTAAAACCATATTCACCATCTACGTAAGCGTGACGTTGGCTTAACTAACACCAGGTGGGTTGACTCAGCCTGTCATCCTTTCGAGGTCAACAACATCAGTACCAGCTTACTGATAACGGATGCACTGCATCAGTGGCACAGCCGTGCTTCCAGGAAATGATGCAAGCATCAGCCACAAGCTGCATATGAAACGACAACAGCCATCTACTTACCATTTAGTTTCACATTCATAAAGAAAATCCATTCAAGATTCCGTGAGTTTTTTCTTTTTTTCTCCCTAAACCAGAAATTGTGTAGTAACCAATGTGCATGGTCTAAAAAAAAAAATCACGTGCCTTGGGTGAAAGTGCCTCATAAATCAAAACTCCTACTATTGTAAATTTTCAAATTGCATCTTGAAATTGGTTGTTTATAGGGTGAGAGGTGTTATAGAATATTGATTTGTATTATATTACTGTCAGCTAACAGATACAAAACATTTTTAAAATTAAGTTGTCTGGGTGCGGCCCACCTAGCACATCAAAATCTGCAAGTGTGGCTCACTAAGGTAAATAGGATGAGAAACACTGTTAGATTCAGTGCGTACAAGGCAGGAGGGGGGTTTGTGAAGCAGCGGACACACTTGAACTCAAGATTGTCGTTATTGAAGTGTCTTTTTTTCTTTTCTTTTTTTTTGTTAGATTTCTTATTCTTCTTTTCATTTGTTGACATCATCAAAGCCCCTGTTATAGTTTGCATGCTTCCAACATTCTGCCATGTTAACTTTAGTTCATATCCCTTATTCTCTGTGTAAGTTTGTCTTCAAGTCATAACTCGTTCATGCCATGTCTTTGTCGTGTGTGTGTGTGTGTGTGTGTGTGACATCAGCCACATCTTTCTCATGTTAGTAAACATTATCTTGTCCATCATTTAGTTGATAGTTGATAAAATCCATCATTTAACAGATGTACTACCTGTGGCCATTAAGCAAAATGTAAGGTGAATAAGAAAAATGAAAGTGAGTAAGAAAAGAGAGATTCTAATTTCAACAATATAATGAACCAATTTTGGGATTCTCAAACATTTTCCCGATAATTAAGTGTAAAAATGTTATTTTTACATTTATAATAGATCCCTAGAACTGCTAATGGGGCAATAGTGGGTATTGATCTGTCCAGGCTTTATCATTTTCCTTTACCACCATGAAATACTGCATTTTCATTCAAAGGTGTGTCACAAAACCCAAAGATTCTTTCATCGATCAATGTCCAACTCTCAGCTGGATAGAGTCCAAATACGCAATTACCATATTTAATAGATAAAGCTCAAGTATACTATACAATCAGGTATACTGCCGGCATGGCCATGTAGGTAGCAAATAAACAGGTGAATATTTTTTCTTCTCCGCTTCCCCTCACTCTGCTTTACTATATGTCATACACATATCTTTATAACTGTTCACTCACAAAGTTACTCAGTGATATAAATGTTTAGTATTTTCTAGGTGAGCTCTTCAAGACGGTTGCATACTGTTGTAACTCGAAGCCAAGATTGCAGGAAATAATTACAAGACTGTCTGTTGGTGTCCATAACTGAAAATTTCCGGAAATGATAATATAATCAACTGGTGCAGCCATGCTCCTGCTCGTGGAGTGTTACATGACCAAAGACAATGGCATGTTGTTTGACCGAGCAATCTCATGTCACTTGAATTTGTACAGGGATGATCGCTCCGAAAGGGATTGGGTGTTTCTAGTTTTTATGGCGGTATGATTTGAGAAGTATCTGTGGGTTTTATTACTTGCAGATGACATCTAGTGGTGGGAGGCTGCAACCCGAGATGACAAATTTTGCTTAGAAAATAGATTTTACTCCCATCTCTTAATTATACGATTTCTAAACGGTTTCGTAGAATTGAAAACATGCCTGACCTCGAGTAAAAAGTTTAACTTTGAAATCCTGACCTTTACAGGTTGTTCCAAAAAGACCCGGACAAATTTGGTTAATATATTAAGAACCACAAATGATACAATGATACCCTTTGATTTATATGATACAGAAACTCGTAAAGTTGGGTGCACACCATAAATACACTTCAATGTGAGCTCCTTTTGTCATGTGCAGGGCATCAAGTGCGTACTTGAGTTCTTGCCATGTTTGGCTCAACATGTTTGCGCCCACCAGTGCGCATGCAGCTGTGATTCGAGAATGAAGATCCTGCAGGTTTGCCACCTTAGTATTGTAGACAACATCTTTGACAAACTCCCACAGAAAAAAAAATTAAGGGGGTTATGTCTGGTGATCATGGGGGCCAGGCGGTTGGTCCATCTCGGCTGATCCAACGACTTGGAAATTTTTCATTTAGGACGAACGACTAAGACCCAATGAGGGGAAGCACCGTCCTGTTGAAAAATGATATCAGGTTGCAGGTCTTAAATCTGTGGAAAGGTGAATCCTTCCAACTTGTTCATGTAAATTTTTGAGGTCACTATATCCTCCGCAAAGAAAAATGGACCCACCAAGGGGTCATGGAGAAGGCCACACCACAGATTGACCGTATATGTTTGGACTGTCGCGTATATGTTCAATGACCATGTGAGGGTTTTTAGAGCCCCAGATCCTCACAATGTGCCGGTTGACCTTCCTCGATACATGAGAGCAAGCTTTGTCTGTGAACATGACCTTTTTCAGGTAATTTCCATCATCCTCGATGCGACTACGAATTTCCAAGGCAATCGCCTTGCGTCTGGGTCCGTCATTTGGTTTGAGTTCCTGCAGAATCTGCACCTTGTCGGCATGAAGCTTCAGTCTTTTATGTAAAATTCTGTGTTGTACAGTGCTTGTTGGTCGGCCCAGTTCTCTGGATGTATGTCGGATTGATTTTTTGCGTCTTTGTTGAAATAATTCACGAACTCGTTCAATATCTGCTGCACTTGTGCTTGGTCAACCGGTACTTTTCTGTTTCTGACAACTTCCTGTCTCCTTAAACCTCTTGTACCATTCTGATACTCATAGTGGGGCAGATAACAGCAATTTTTGAGAGGAATCGTGCAAATGATGATACAAGCATCAAATTGGCACTTTTGTTCTCCAGGGGATTCTAATCAAATCTTGCCTGATTGGCCATTTGAAAATCCAAATTTTGAAAAATTTGAAGAAAAAAAAAACTTCTAAAAAGTCAAGATCACGAATCAATGTTGGATGCTGGCTGAGATTGGTGAATGTTTCAGAAACATCATCAAAGACGTTCCAAGTCTGCCATGCAGTTTTCTTCCCTTTACCCGGAAGGCAGACAGACGTCACATCCAGTGAACGCATGGAAGTATGGGATCCCTCTAGCTTTCTCAGGCCTATTGCAGAAACTACCTCATGGACTGAATCCATCACGCCTTGGCTCCTTGGCAAAGGCAATCCACATGTTCTCAAGACCTAGTTCCTGTAAGGATGGCAGTGCAGATATTGCTATGACTAGTACGTCCGTGTCATTAGCCTTAATGATAATGGACTTGCTACCATCCGTCGTTGCATCCCCGGCGTGTACAAATATTTGAGTGTCAGCTTCTTCATGACAACATTGAGACACAGCATCCAGTGACTTCCTTGTGTTGCTAATTGCATCTTCTCCTTTTGTGACAATGACTGTGCTTGTTCGTCTGTGCTTCACACATCTTTTCCGCAAGGAAGTGAAACAGCTGTCTTGTTGCTGTCATCTCGAAGAAAGCTTCTCCAGTTACTTGGGGTCTTACTGGTTCCTGTCACTCTTCTTCTGATTCCTTGCCCCCTTTTCGACCTTGCCTCGGACTTCAGACTTTGACTTCTTGTACACATCAAACACTACGTCCACCCTCTCGTACCTGGCACCATAGGATTCCACCTTTGGGATGATGTCTTCTTTAGCATAGTCATCAAATATCTTTGAAGTGCCTGGAGGTAGGCATTGATAAGTGCTGAGCCATCAATGATGACTGCATCTCCCCTTGGTTCTCTGTCTGGGATGTTCACTTGCGCTTCAAGAATTTCAGCCAGCTGTGACTTCAATTTTTTTGAAGTTTTTTTTTTTCTTTCAAATTTTTCAAAATTTGGATTTTCAAATGGCCATCGGGCAGATTTGATCAGAAAGCCCTTGCAGAACAGAAATGCCAAATTTGATGCTTGTATCATCATTTGCACGATTTTTCTACTATCTACTACACTATCATCCGCGATGGTTGTTCCTTCCATAACTTGTACGGAAATGACGATGAACTTGCGTGTTGGATCTCGTCTCTGAACCATTCGACGCATTGAGCTTTCTCCTGTGGAGTCGCCATTTTCTTTTATATTAAACCACCAGACCTGAAAATATAGAAAATATAGAAAAGAGTTTCTGTATCATGTTAAGCAAAGGGTGTTGTTGTATCCTTTGTGGTACGAAATATATTAACAACCAAAGTTGTCTAGGTATTCTTGGAACACCCTGTATTTCATCCAGAGAGTTCAAAGGATGTCATGTTGAGCTAAAAAAAAAGTGCCATTTTGAGCCCTCATGGCAACTTCTTGGTGCAGTATTTTCCCTAATAAATCATTTGGGCTCAGTATTGTGGATAATTGTGGACCTTTTTGGGTAATACTAGCAACCCCACCTTGAAGGCTTTGAGTGGTACATACTTGATTCAGTAAAATTGTGAAATTGATACTTTTGTCAAAAATATTGCAACGCACTTTGGGTTTACATAACTTTGAGCTGAAGTATCTCCAAGAGAATTTGAGATAAACCTTCGAAAATCGCTGATCCATTTGTGTGCAGAGTAAACCACACGAAAAAAAGTTTGATGTTCGATATATATATATATATATTATATAATGCGCTCACCGGTCAAAAGTTTTTGAAGCATCGACGGCCACATTTTTCAGTTTTTAGGCTTAAAGTTTAAGGCAGTTCAAGTCCAGTAATACGGGCTGAAGGTAGCAAAGCTAAGTGGTAAACTGGGGCCAGAGGTTAAAAAAAAAAGTTTAGGTTACCAA
>CM068956.1:76740655-76797416 GCA_035128595.1 Eptatretus atami | reverse complement strand
AACATTCATACAAAATAAATAAAGAAATAGTTTTCTTACTGCATGCATGTAAATATACAACAGGCCTACATGTATATTTGGAGTCTTTGTTGCTGGACAAAACAGTATTTACGAAATGCAACACTTTTAAGTGTTTATATATTATTCTGATTCAATATATATATATATATATATATATATATATATATATATATATATATATATATATATATATATTTGTTGCGAATTCGCGCCCCCGCGTGCGATCGGCCACGTGACTCGAATCGCGACCGCTCGCCCACCGGACGGACAATTCTGTCGTGACGCTCTCGGACTAACGCCGGGATCCAGTCACGGATGGGCTTTCGGCCTCACCACGATCGTGCCAATCGGCCACCGCGTGGGATAGGGTTGTTCGCCAACTCGACCTACCTAAGTACCCACGCGGATGGTAAACCGGGCGACCGCACCTCGCCGCAGGTCGACTTCGGACACGGGCCGCTTAAGCGATCCGTTCCGTGCTATCGGATAACCGAGCGGTGTTATCGTCGGCCTCGACGGTTCCTGATTAATTATCAGGCGTCCCCGCGCCCACTACGTACCCTTTAGTAAAACAGATGGAGACCCAACGAAGGAAGACGCAGCGAAACGGGGAAAGAATTCAACAAGTACGCATTTATTTACACGACAACACACAAAAAGCACACATATAGCACGTATTTACAGCCAGAATGCACATATATCAAATAGAACAAAAGGAACACAATGACGCAGGGATACTACCGGCTAAACGCGAACACTCGGCAACACTTACACAATTTTACTTACTAAGACTCGGCGCCACACACACACGTTCACACAGAACCAAAAGAAATGAGGAAGTCGCGACTTCCCTGCTCTCAAGTCCTTGGCAACCGTCCTCTGCGTGGTCCCGTCTGGTGTGACTCCGTGCTCGAGCGTGGTCGGCGAGGTCTCTCCGGCGTGCCTCGTGCCTGCCCGTGCTGGCCCCTCGACGCCACGGACCGAGCACCGACGAACAGAGAGAGACCAAACCAAGAGAGAGAGAACACGCCGAACCAAGAGAGCACACCGAACTGCGGGCACCGAACCAAGAGAGAACGAACAAGAGCCCACCAAAAGAGCGCCGAACCAAGAGAGCACGAACAAGAAGAGAACCAAAGAACCTCCTGCGCCTCCGGCTCTTATACCCCGGCGCCCCGCCCCGTTCTTGGCTCACCCTCCTTCGAGCGCTTCGAGAAGGGGGGCGTTCCCTCTCGCTCCCCCTCCCCGCGCCATCCGGGGGGGGCGAGGAGAATCCGTCTTGGCGCCGGGCCAGGGAAGAAAACAGGCGGGAAAACCGCGCGCCCTCGCTGTGGGGATTTCCTCCTTCCCTTCTGCGTTCGACGGCTTCCAACGCGGAAACCGTCGTACGTGGACCGCGGAGGATGGCGTTCGTTGTGTGGTGGCGTGGTTGGCGTTGTTGTAGTGGTGGCGTAGTTGGCGTTGTTGGGTGGTTGGTTCGAAAATAAAGCAAGAACAGAAAAACGCCTAACTCAAAGTGTCGCAGCCCGAATTAATCACATTAATTCCCTCTAAACAATGGGTTTGGGCTAACTACACATGTACTTAAAAAATATATCTCACCTACGGACCTGAATGGTGTAATGCGAATTTCCACAGCGTAACAATATATATACATATATATATATACACGAGGTGTGTTCAAAAAGTATCCAACCTTAATTTTTCGTGCGTAAACAAATGAAGCTAGGGAGGCGTGGTTTGGTGCACGTATGTAGACGATCCTAATCCGTATGCGTGAATATTTTCCCGCCTGCAGAAGCTGTCAGTCGCCGACAGACCGCCGATGAGTGAGAAGTGTAAGTGAGCACCGTTGGATTTTCGTTTTTGACAAAATGACGGAAAAACTTGAACAACGCTACTGCATCAAATTTTGTGTAAAGCTTGGCGATTCCCAAGTGAAACGATCCGCAAGATTCAACAGGCTTTCGGAACGAAGCAATGGGCACCACACAGATAAAAGAGTGGTACAACCTTCAAAGATGGTCGCACATCAGGGAAAGTGAAGCACGTTCTGGTAGGCCCTAACATCCCGAATGAGATCGTCATTGACCAAGTGAGGACTGCTGATGCAGGATCGTCGAATCACGATCAGAGAACTTGCAGACGAGGCAGGCGTCAGCATTGGATCCGTTCATTCCATTGTGACTGAGGATTTGGCTTAAGGAGAATCTCAGCGAAGTTCGTGCCAAAGCTGCTAACGATCGAGCAGAAGCAACTCCGTTTGGAGATCGCACAGGACATGCTGGAGACTGTGAACAGCGATCCCAACTTCTTCAACAGTGATCATTGGCGATGAGCCACAGATTCCTCATTTTGTCAAAAACGAAAATCGACGGCGCTCACTTACCTTCCTCACTCATCGCGGTCTGTCGGCGACTGACAACTTCTGCAGCGGGAAAATATTCACCCATACGGATTAGGATCGCCTACATACGTGCACCAAACCACGCCTCCCTAGCTTCATTTGTTTACGCACGAAAAATTAAGGTTGGATACTTTTTGAACACACCTCGTATATCAGGTCAGGTCAGGTATGGGAGCATGCGCCAGAGAACGCGTCGCTGAGTCCAATTTCCGCCGGTACTCCAGGGGCCTCCGTCTGGCCATCTCCCAGGCAGATGCCTGGCCAATCCCCATTTCCTTGAGATGCCGATCAACCTGCTGCAAGCATGAGGCACGTGGTTGGCCCATTGGCCACTCGGCCACTCACGAGACTCCTCGCTGAGAGAATCTGGTGAGCAGGATCAGCGTCAGGAAAACGAGCCACATGTCCATACAGCCGCAGCTGACGCTCACGGACTATGCAGGTAACAAATCTCATTTGAGTCTCTCTCAGCAACCGTCATTGGACACAAAGTCCGACCAGCGATGGTTAAGGTTTCTCCGAAGAGACCTGGTACCAAAGGAATGAAGTTCTCCATCTCAGATCGTTGGTCAGAGTCCAAGTCTCACATCCGTAGAGCAAGACTGGAAGCACCAAGGCCCTGAAGACTCATACTTTCATCCTCCAGCACAGGTACCGGCAGTGCACACGCCATTATCCAGTGAAACCATGACTCCCAGGCCCGACCCAGATGTCTATTGACCTCTGACTCACAGCCAGCAGAGCATGAATATCACTGTCAAGGTAAGTGAATCTCTCCATGACCTCAACATCCTCACCACAAACAGGCACAGACAGGACAGCAGCATCGAAGATGTCATTGAAAGCCTGGATCTTAGTTTTGACCCAGGAAACCCATAATCCCAGTGGCTCCGACTCCTCATTCAGCACCTCGAGGGTCCCCAAAAAGATATCTAAAGTCTCCGCAAAGATGACTGCATCATCTGCGAAATCAAGGTCAGAGATTTGACATTCCCAAAACGATGCACCACAGCTTGATCTCTCCAACATCCTCCCTATAATCCAGTCCATACAATGCTGAAAAGTGTGGGGGCCAGTACACACCCCTGAAAACTCCAGTAACAACTGGAATAAGTCAGAGATGGTACCACACAATCTCACAGCACTCTCAGGACCAGAGTAGAGTTCAGATATCAGATTGATCAGTTTTGGTGGCACCCCACGAAGACCAAGTACCCTCCAGAGGGCATCCCAATTCAATGAATCAAACGCTTTACAGAGATCAATATAGGCTGCAAGCAGCCCCTGCCGAAACTCTCGTCTGCATTCGGTGAGGACCCGAAGAGCAAGGATACGGTCAATCATTGACCTCTTTGGTGTAAAGCCTTACTGCTCAGGGCTGGTGCTCAAGCAGATGGTGGCGAACCCAATCAAGAATTATCCGAGCAAAGACCTTGCCAGCACTGAGAGCAGCGTCACCCCTCGGTAGTTGTTGCAGTCTTGGAGATCACCCTTTCCTTTCCAGAGAGGAACAACAAGGCCCTGTTCCAGTCATTTGGTATGATGCCTGTGTTCCCGGCAGAGCACAGAACTGCATGCAACAACATGAGTGCAGCATTTCCACCAGCCTTGAGAAGTTCATCGTGAATGCCACAGATCCCTGGAGCTTTCCTCATTTCAAACAGGTTCACCACAGCCTGTGTTTCTACAAGTGAAGTGGACCACAGTTGATTGGAGGGTCAGCAACAGTTATGGTAAACCTCTGACGTCCAACTCGACAGCTGGTGGATCAGCCTGGTACAACCGTCTCAAAGTAACCGGCCCAGCGGAGCTTTACTTCGGACTCCTCTGTCAAGAGCCTACCACCTCTGCTCTAACTGTAGTACACCGAGGGATGAGCTTGGATGAAGCAATACGCGAATTCCCCTGTAAGCAGGACGAGAATCACTTGACCACAGGTGATGCTCTACCCCTCACAGATTCTCGCACATAGGCCTCCTTGTCCACCCTGAGCGCACGTACAGTGTTACACCTCAGCTCAGCTCTGCCATTCAGCATGGCCCTGCGACTCTGGTCAATGGTATCCAGTGTCCCTTGAGAGACAAAATTCTTCTTTGCCCTACGGTGAGTTCCAAGACATCCACCGGCAACATCAAGGACTGTGGTCTTGAAGGCACTCCACACTCTTCAGGACCTCCCAAAGACCCAGACCCCCCAAATCTCTACTCAGCTTGTTGCAAACACCTCAGCTACCCTCTTCTCTTGAGCTTGCAAACATCCAGCCTAGGCTGGGATGGTATCATTCTGCTGGATTTAAGGTGCAACTTAAGAGTTGCGACAACAAGCCGGTGGTCAGTATTGAGGAACTGAGCACTCCAGTCGACCCTGCAGTTCTGGATCATCCTCCAGCGACCATCAACGAGGACATGTCTATCTCCTTTGCCAAACTGCCAGCGTTGGAATACCAGTCCAGCGATGAGTTTGTGGGCGCTGAAACCATGAACTGGCCAACCTAACCCTAACACAGCTTCTTGCAAAGTCAAGGAACTTAGTGCTATTCAGGTTCACAGTTCCTGACCATGGGGTCCCACACACGTCTCATAACCATCCCTATAAGTTCCATTCGATGCAATGAAATCCCCAAGACTAGTAGTGTATCTCGTCTGAGGCACTGATGACCACAGACTCGAGCATGGCATAGAATGCATCCTTCACGGTGAGATCACTCGCCTCAGTCAGAGCATAAACAGAGACCAGGGAAATGACACCTAAGGAGTGACGAATCCTTAGTCTCATAATATGCTTGTTGACCGGTGTTACCTCAATTATCATTGGAATCAGCTCATTTGACACAGCTACAGCAACTCCTTTAGGCATGGTAACGATCAGTGCGACCAGACCAATAGTAGGTGGAACCACCCGCCATGATCTCGCCGCAATCCGGTCTCTGAACCTCAAAGAGTGCTGCAATACAATGTCCGAATGCTTGAACTCAGATGACAACAGAGACAGGTGATCATCCTCTCTTCGGGATAGGACATTCCAGGCACCCACCCGAAGGGACCGCCTCAGGTTAACTCATGGATACCGCCGTTGGGGGACGACACCTCAGCACCACTCTGACAACACTCTCCCGCAATCTGTCCCGGGAATGTTACCCGGTGGTTTCCCTCCTATCATCAAAGATTGGGGTCCCGAAGGCTTTACCCCAATCCCGTCATCTGGTGAGCTGCCTGCGAAGGGAAGCTGTACAGGACGTACTCCACGGAGTGGGTTTCAGATTTCTTTGCGTTTTTGTGTTTTGCGAATGAAGGGTTTTACGGTGGCCGGAGTGCAAATCCTGCCACCAACCTCCTCAAAGAAGTAACCCAACCGCAGGAGGACATCCGCAGACACAGTTGGGCACTAGATATGGATGCCGTTGGCTCACAAGGAGCTCCTCCGCCTTTGACAGGTTTTGTTTTTAATCCTGCTGGGTGTCCATATCCAAACACCTCCTCACAAAAAACCTGGTGGGGGAGACGGTTTAGTCGCGCACACCCAGCCATGGAACAGGTGTATGTATATGTGTATGTATATGTATAATATATATGTATATATATGTATATATATGTATATATATGTATATGTATCATGCATATATATACATATAACATATTATATATATATATATATCGATACATATCCATATTATCTATAATATATATATATATCTATATATATATATATATATATATATATATACACATTTTTTTTTAACCTCAGCATATCTTGGACCAATGTGAGTGTCTGGTTCTGTGAACTCTTCAAATGCCCTTTTTATAAATGAGTTGCAGTTTTAATACTTTGCAAGTCATTTGCATGATGAGAATCATTACGATCAAAATGTAAAAGTTACTCCCCGATTCAGATATTGCAAATATATCGAAGGGAATCACAAGAAATCGTGTTCCACGAACAGAAGTAAATGGGACACGCCAAATTGGCGTGAATCCACAAACGGCGTGCAGGTCATTATGAGCAGATGACGAGTGGAAGCAGGTGTTGGACGGGTGAAGCCGCAGCAGGTCGGGTCCATCGGGAGGAAGGCGGCAGAGAATGCGCTCTGCGATTTTAAACATTCCCGGTGTAATGTTACCCTTGTCGGCAACCGAAACCTGACGCTCGGCTTGCCTATACTCAGACACATTCACATCGCATTCCTGAACCTGTTCCCCCATCCCCCCTCCAAAAAAAAACAACAAAAAAAAATAACAATGTTGCGGCACTTAAAAAAATCTGTTCAAAGGATTACAAAATGTATTAAAGCCTCTTAATAGCCAAAAGGTAAAATCACAAGAAACCTTTTTACTTTCATGTAATATCTTGAGACAACTTAGGCATTGAAATATCCTTAGAACGAGATATTCACACAATAATCCAAGAAGCACTAACGTTTAAAAAAAGTTATTTGCCAAATCGACAAGTATACCGAATTAGAAACAAATATTTCCTTACGAATTATATATACTTTTATTTCCAAAAATGTTTGTCGAAAATGACCTTTTTTGAACTACTATTGTGAGTATCCCATTCCATGTACAAGTTGAACACTGTTCATGTGAACCAATTGCATGTCTTTGGATGCATTGCCTTAGAATGGAATCATTTACAAAGACAGCAAAATAATATATAGTGTATGTTATGATACGAGTTCAATTATAAAATATAATCTTAAATAAATTCCTGATTGTTTAATTTGAGGCTAAACCCACAGCTTGGGAAGTTTATCATTTTCTTATTTCGTTCAAACCAACTGATTGACCAAAAAGACAGTATTTCTTGAAACGAAATATCATTGTGGGAATGATTGCCTGGACAGGGTTATAAAAAGGAAATCTATTGACACCATCATGGTGTGTGCACGTAGTGAACCTCTCCTTTTCTTTTGGAGTGAAACCAGTGTTGTTGTAACACTTATGGGGGGCGGGGGAGGTGGTGTGTTAAATGTGGAGGACAGTGTAATGGAGCTTACATTTCCGCCGCTGGAAAACATGGTAAGCAGAGGAGCCGGGGTAAATTCACACCACCTTCCGCGAACCTTCAATCGTCTGTTTAAACCTGGCACTGGTGGGAAACATCTGTTCTTTAACCAGATCCTTACCTCTTTGGAAAAGGATTATAATTAGAGAATAAGTAAAATAATATTTAAAATTTCCACCTGCTCCCGATTTTATTTTAAATGCACTGCATACCGAGGTTTTTCTTTTTTCATAAAAAGGTTTCACACCCTAATTAACTTAATTTACCAATTTAATTATCAATTAAATTCCCTCCATTTCATTTGACATAAGTTCTAATGTAATATCCTTCTTTGAAGGTGGTTCAAATATGATCTGGACTTTTCTCGAAGGCAAAGTAACGTATGTAGATTAATAATTGAGAGAATTTATATCTGCTAAAAACAGCCACTCCATGTGAGAGCGGCTAAGGGGCTGAGAGGTTATGTGTATGTGCATGTGCACACTGTCCCACAAACTTAGGTGCCATTTGCATTCAGAGTTCTTGTCACCTTAATTATACATTTTCTGGGATTATTTTCACACTCGCTTAACCTATGATGCTTTCGTCTTGGCCGGGGATTGGGAAGGGGTGCATGTTATTATAATTATTTTTATTACTACTATTATTATTAATATTATTATTTTGTGATAACGTTAATATGTGATTATGCTATCATTATTATTGCTGACTTACCACTTTGAATGGAAAAATGTCCCCTGAATGTGAAATGCTCGATGTCCTGCTTCTTCAAGTGACAGATGGTGTCACTTCAAGTGACAAGTGACAGATCAGAAGCAACCGGCGGAATATTATTATTATTGTTAAGCCATTATCATTATTGTTGTTTAATGTGCATAACCGTTTTTACCATTTAAGCTTTTATCATCAAATTTTCAACAAACCCTTATTTTGGGAGTATGAAGAAGACTAATTAATTCATTGGATCAAAATGTTAAGAGGTAATGTCGTAGTGAGTATAAATAGGCCTTATCAACCCATCCACGGGTATGTGCAGCACATGATGACTGGGTTTTTAATCGCTTCCATGTTTCTTTGTTTATTTATTTACCACAAGCAGGGGCCACCTGGCACTACTTTTCCCAGCGGTGGTTTCGGGACGTGTTGGACATTGAAACGCTATGGAGTTATTGGCTTCATAGTGGTTACCTTTTGCCTGTGGGCCGGCGGCAGCACTGTCTGACCCCACATCCCAATGTACACTTTATAGCAGCCTTTGGTAGCCTCAAATCTGATGTCAAGGCCAACATGTGTAAGCTTAAAACCTTGCCCAGATTCTGAAGTACTGACACCCAAAATGTGGGGCCTCAAGGTGCTACGGTTCGGCTGTGAAAGAATAATGTACAAACGCACAAACAAACAAACATTTGAACACAAATGCACAGAGAAAAACCAACAACATTTGAAAATATTTATATCGATTCAAGTTTCAGTGTGTTTGGCCAGGCCATAACATTTTTTTACCATTTGAGCTTTTGTCATCAAATTTTTGATAAATCTTTATTATGAGAAAAATGAAGAACACTGATTAATAAAATGTATTTTTTTTCCCCTTATTTTTTTAGTTGTTTTCATCAAGTTTAGTCCAAGTTCAAAGTGGATGCAGACGGCCTTTGCATTTTGAGATGCTTTCTAGTTTTTGTGTCATTCAGCACCACAGGGGGAACAAATCCATGATCAGACTCGAGCACATACCAGATGAACAATTCTTCCATTACACAGTTGACCTTCAGGGGAGGTCTCCCATTAAAGTATTAACCCATTTCAACTCTGCTTAGCTTCAGACATCTGATAGGGGGGGAGATACATTTTAAGGCAGAAAGTTGTAAGCACCTGCATTGTGTAGGAGGTTATATGGATGGCAGGTGGTTGGAGTGTCAGCTATATCATTACTATCATAATTGCAGGTGTTAAACTCTTGGAATAATTTTATTGTAATTAATTTTGGTTTAAGATGTATACTCTATGAACTGGTAAATCTGTATTTAAGGTGAACTCAGCAAGTTAAAGACTTGTTTGTAATCCTCCCCCCCCCCCCCCCCCCACCTCTCCCACTCATATTCAGCTGTCTCCTACCCACATGATGTAGGCAGGTGAGTGTAGTAACCTTTGTAACCTGTCTATTCTCTAGTAACTGCTGGAATGGTTTTGATAGATTGTAACAACTGCACACGATAAAATAAACAAGAAAAATATACATTTCAATAAAATAGGCATTATCAAAGCTTTTTGACTTGCACTTCTCAGGGTAAAACTGCCAGCAGATGAAGAAGAATCACCAAACTCTCATTTATAAAGTTACAGTGTAATGTCCTCAACGTTGATTGGTTGAGAGAAAGAAAGGATGGGAATACTTGATTAGTGGAACCATCGAGCATCATGAATAATGAGTAGGTGGAAATGAATCACCAAAGTACTGGTGGAAACATGATGCTAATTAGCTGAGGGCTAGTTTGGGGGGAGGGGGGTGGTTTTCATGATGACTCAACGTTGACTGTGGTACAATTGGCACACAGTCAAGCTATCATCGTCAAAATAGATATAAAGTTCGGACAAATTCTGTCTACAAAGAATGGGATTGGTTGACCAAATGAATGTGGCCTCCATTGCACGAAGGTGAGCTAAACTGCGTCCTCTACTCAGGATTTTAAACCAACCAATGCGATATTGCTCTGCACACTGAGGATTATTAATTAAATGGTAACCAATTGCAGAGGCACAGGGAATAGTTGTCGTACTATGTACATTCTTCCAAGCCTGAGTTGGTTGTCTCTGTTCGGTTGAATGATCATGTTCATCCATCCATCCATTGGGACCATACTCTCTGCAAATCATTGGTGCTGCCAAAGCAGTCTCCTTGGCTATTGGGCACAATCCTGGACGGGTCACCACTCCGACACAGGATACCAGCCATCTGTCACTCATTTTGCCGACCTCGGAAGGATGACTGGCAGAGTCAACCCCACCTGGTGTTGATTCAACAGCCGAGGGGGAGTTGAACTCAGGATCCAAGGATCCCAAGGCCACCACCTTAACCATTAAGCCAACACCAGGCATACTGACCCTGTCTGATCTCCAAAGGGACATGTTGCTCAATGCGATCCTTCAATCTCAAAGATGTGCAGCCCACATATCTAGCATCACACTGGCACTGATATTCGTAAATGATCTTATTTATATGAGAGGCAGGCAGAACATATTTGTGGACTGACGGAAACAACCGGCGGAAGGTGTAAATCACTTGTGGTTGAACAGCATAGTAAGAATGGGACACTGTCTGTTTGATCTGGTTTTCAAACCATTGAGACACTTTGCCTTTCCAAGGTAGATGCAGCTATACAGGACATTTACCAGGTCCACATAGGGTTATTTTGTGGGTTCAGGAATTTGTATAGATATATATATATATAATTATATATAGATATATGGAGATATATGTATATACACCACTGGTCAAAAGTTTTAGAACACCCCCATTTCCCTAGTTTTGCTGAAATTTAAGCACTTTAATGTTTCAATGTACTCTGAAATTAAAGCATAGAACAAATAAACAATTGCAGATAAAAACGAAATCATGGAATCGTTTTGTTGAACAAAATTTAATCTAATTTTTGACATCAAAGTCGCCACCTTTTGCAGATATAACAGCCGAACATACTCGTGGCATTCTTTCTACAATAGAAATCAAATATTGTTCGAAAGTTCTTCCCAACACTGTTGCAGAAGTTCCCACAAATGTGTTGTACTTGTCAGTTGCTTTGCTTTCACCCTTCTGTCCAGTTCATCCCAAAGCAGCTTGATGGGTTTAAGTCTGGAGACTGTTCTGGCCATTCATTGATTTGAAGCCTTCCGTCTTGTTCTTTCTTCTAAGGTAGTTCTGACATAGCCTGGAGGTATGTGTTTGGGTCGTTAACTTGCTGTAGGATGAACTCCTGACCAACCAGGCGTAGACCATAGAGTATTGCATGGTGCTGCAAAATGCTGTGGTAGCCCTTTGGTTCAGGGTGCCAGTCACTCTGTGGAAATCGCGACTCTGGATCCAGCAAAAGAGCCCGATCATCACGCTTCCTCTTCCATGTTTGACAGTTGGTGTCACACGCTGAGGAACCATCCTTTCGCCGACTCGATGGCGTACAAAAACCCTGCGTGATGAACCGAAGATTTCAAATTTTGATTCATCGGTCCATAAGACCTTCTTCCAGTTTTCAGTAGTCCACTGGCGTGCTTCATGGCCCAGACAAGCCTCTTGTTCTTATTTTGCCATCTTAGTAATGGCTTTCTTACTGCCACTGACCTGTCAAACCTGCAGCTCGAAGTCTTCTCTTCGCAGTTGAAACTGAGACTTCCTTACTTCGACCAGTGTTAAGCTGTGATTGAAGCTGCTGTCCTGTGAGCCGCCTATCACACAAGCTGTTGACTCACAGAAACTTGTCTTCTGATTGTGTTGTGGCTTTGGGTCTGCCAGACCTCTTCCTGTCAGAGTTTCCTCCAGTTTCCAAGTGCCTTTTGATGGTGTAGAAACTGTACTCACTGCCACCTTGGCTCGCTCTGTAATTTCTCTAAAGGAAAGACCTATACACTTTTAAGGTATAATGGTCTGTCTCTCTTCCTTTGTTAATTGTCTTTTTCTCACCATTATGGTAGAAATACACTACTTCCTGCAGTGCAATATTGTCCAAATAATGCATCAGAGGTGCAGCAACACAGTCTGTTCCAACACTGTTTTTATACAGACAGAGAGTTTGTAACTAATCAACAAAAGTTGGGACACCTGCAGGAATTGTTTACATCAACTTTCAAGGCTTATTTACTTCCATTGCTGCAGAACAGCTGCAGTTGCGAACCCATTACTTGTTCCTGAAAAGGGCCTTTTTCAACAACTCTGAAATTTACATTATTTTCAGTTTTTGGTAACCTAAACTTTTTGTTTAACCTCTGGCAGTTTTCCGCTTAGTTTTGTACCATTTCAGGTTATTCACTGGACTTGAACTGCTTAAATTTCAGTAAAAACTGGAAAAATGGGGGTGTTTAAAACTTTTGACCGGGAGTGTATATACATATGATCTGTTTCGGATACCAACTATCAAGAGGAATGGTCTTGATGATCTCAATTTCAGCATGGAGTTTGTCTGTGGAGCAGATCTTCCTTGCTTTATTGACCAAGATACCAATCAATCCAATCTTGTATCTCGAGGAACAGTAAGAGTTCCACTTAGTATACTGTCTGGTGAAAGTAGACTTGTGGTCGACTGGTTTTTTAAGCATCGGCCGATTTCTCAACGAAGACATCCAAGAAGGGAATTACGCCAGAGCATTCCATCTCTAAGGTGAACTCTTGGGATGGGTGGAGAGAGTTCAGGTCTGCCAAGAAGACTTTACATGCTGAGGCTGATTTGAAGACAGCAAATATGTCATCCAAGTATCGATAATTAATAGATGGAAGGGGGTTGAACTTCAGGATGTAGATCTGTAAAGGCACGTTTTTCACAGTAACCTAGAAAGATGTTTGTCAAGATGGGGCCGAGAGGCGATCCCTTTGCTTCACCATCGATTTGAGTATACATTGAATTATTGAAACTGATCTCAACACAACGGGTCACCATATTCATTAATTCAATGAAGACAGACTCAGAGATCAGCAGAGGTGTCAAATACGTATGATACAGCAGTTGCACGTATAATTTGATCACTTCTGTCATTCGTGAATAGACAGACTTTATCATATGAGCATATTGTGGAATTCTCGTTTCGGTGTGTGACAGACTGTATATCATCGGCGAAGGTGAAGGAATCCGCAATTACATGTTCTGAGACACTATCCAGTGTTGGCTGCAATAGTTCATAGCCATCTGGCAAGTTCATGCTGTGAAGAGCCAGCCATTGAAGGGATCGGCCGTAGAGGAACCCTATCTTTCTGAGTCTTTGGTAGACCATACATCTGAGGTCTTTGCGATCTGACAGGTCAAATTGTGTCGTAAACCTCCTTTGAGAGGTCTCCTCATTTGTAGAGTTGCAATCGTCTTTTTTTCCATTTGTTTCTCCAAACGAGATGTGTGGTCACATGCAGTTGTATTTCCCAGGTATTGGAAATTGGACACCGCTCAAAATAAGCCATTTTCTCAACATAGTCACTCTTATTCAGAATAATCATGCCAGATCCTTTATCTGGTCTGCAAATCTGGATTTCTGGATTGGATTTGAGGTCACGTATAGCGACCAGGCAATCGCACTGCATTTGGAAATCAGACAAATAGTTTGGAATCCCACAGTAAGCATAAGCGAGATTGCCTAGTCTGGCCTTAAGTGCTTTGTTTGCATCATTAGATACTGGTACTTGCTGGAACAGCTGACCATGCAGAAGCTCGAATTCCACAAACACCTCCTCTCGCTTGACGTTACGATTCAGTATTCTGAATGTGAAACCATGAGCCAAGACAAATTCTTCGGTCGTAGATGGTTTATGATCTGACAAATTGAGCACATGTTTGGAGGGATTACTAATCAAGGAACCAAACCGCGTGGTTATTCTGAATAAGAGTGAATACGTTGATAAAATGGCTGTGATTTTGAGCGATGTGTCCAAGTTTCAACACCTGGGAAGTACAAGTGAATGTGACCACACATTTCGTTTGGAGAAACAAATGGCGAAAAGACTATTGCAACTCTGCAAATGAGGAGACAACTCGAAGGAGGTTTATGACACAATTACACCTGTCAGATCGCAAAGACCAAGGATGTATGATCTGCCAAAGACTCATAAAGAGAGTGTTCCTCTACGGCCGATCCCTTCAATGGCTGGCTCTGCACAGCATGAACTCGCCAGATGGTTATGTGAACTATTGCAGTCAGCACTGGACAGTGTCTCAGAACATGTAATTGCGGATTCCTTCACCTTCGCCAATGCCACATGGTCGGTCACACACCTAAACGAGAATTCCACAATGTGCTCATATGATATAGCCAGTCTATTCACGAATGTCTCACTGACAGAAGTGATCAAAATCTGTGCACAACTTCTGTATCATACTGACTTGACACCTCCACCGATCTCTTAGTCTGTCTTCGTTGAATCAATGAATATGGTGACCCGTTGTGTTGAGTTCAATTTCAATGATTCAATGCACATTCAGATTGATGGTTTAGCAATGGGATCTCCTCTAGGCCCCATCTTGGCATACATCTTTGTAGGTTACTGTGAAAAACGTACCTTTACAGATGCACATCCTGGAGTTCAACTCCCTTCCATGTATTATCAGTACGTGGATGACATCTGCTATCTTCGAGTCAACCTCAGCATGTAAAGTCTTCTTGGCATACCTGAACTCCCTCCATCATCCCTCGAGTTCATCTTAGAAATAGAACGCATTTTATTTTTGTATACATTGTCGAGGGGGCAGGAGACAAGAGGGGCAGTAGAGGGAAGGACAAAACAGTGGGAACAGAGACATTAGGAGATCTGTCGAAGGTAGGGGATTGGGCGGGGAACACGGGGTATACAAGTGGACACCACAGGGACTTTCAAGACCTTACACGACAGGGAAGTTTCGGGAAGGAAGGCAAGGAATTTTGAAGGAGGTGGGTTGGGGTGGATCAACGGGGGAAGAAAAGATCGTGGTTTTGGTTGGGGGAAAATATGAGGTGGTGGTGAACAGCTGTTTTGAAGACCTGGAGGGAAGAGTCAGCTTGAAGCAGAGTGAGGGAGTTTATTCCAAAGGGAAAAAAAGAGGAATGAAAGAGTGAAGGTGAGCAGTGATTCGTGATTTTGGTAGTTTTACCAGAAGGGGGTGCTGGCGGACCTTGAGCGCCCTGTGAAAATATGGGGGGGGGGACATATCGTAGACAGAGCAGGGGATGCAGACCGAGAGGAGACAGTAGAATCAGAAAGACCACCGACCTGCCTGTGGTGAGAGAGTGAGAGGCCCAAAGACTCAGCCTCACCACGGAGATACAATGATCCTAAATGCCTTTGCTTCCAAGCGTGAAGCTGAGAAAGGTGATAAGCAGGAGCACCACGCCAGAGGGAGAGCAGTACCCAGAGGGGACTTTGAACGACGATTGCTTTGGAGGCCAGGTTGGAATGTGGTTTCCAGGAAAGGTCATGGCAGATAGTGAGACCAGAAGCTTGAATGAAAGAATTCTTCCAGAGGATTGTTGAGAAAGTATAGGAAGGTGGGGGGGGGGGTTCAAAACGGTCCTTCAGAGAGAGACATAGAGTGTGAGATTTGTCAGGATTGAAAGATGTGTTCTGTGTGTTGATAGTTTGTGATTTTATCCACATCTGCAGAGAGCAAAGAGATCTTGCAACAGGAGAGGAAGTTCGCAAGCCATGAGTGGAGATGGCCTTGGATACCACAGGAAGAGAGTTTGGTGAGCAGGGCAGGGTGCAAACCTTGTCAAAAGCACGCGATATGTCGGGATATGGCTCTGATTTCAGTCCGGCATTGAGGATCTCCATCATTGTTGGGAGAGCAGAAGCAGCATATCCAGGGTGGAGTGACCTGGTCTGAATCCAAATTGATGATCAGAAATCAAGCCATGGGAGAAGAGGAGGATTTATGTCTGAAGTGATGATGGAGTCCATAACCTTGCTGGTGATTGGGAGAAGGCTGATGGTCTGTAGTTGCAGGGATCTGTTTTTGCACCTTTTCTATGCAGAGAGCGGTAATGTTGCCTGATTTCCAAGCAGATGGCAGATGACCTTGAGCAAATGAGAGGGTGAATACAACAGAGGGAGGATGAGCAAGAGCAGAGGAGCAGGTTTTTAGGACATGTGGGCTGATGCCGTCTGGACTGGTTGCAGAATCTGAGTCGAACGCTTCGGCATACTTCCCTTCTTGGACGTCTTAGTTGAGAAATCGGCCGACGATTATAAAACCACAGTCTACCGTAAGTCTACTTTTACTGGACAGCATACGAGGTGGGACTCTTCCAGTTCCTCCAGATACAAGATTGGATTGATTGGTATCTTGGTCAATGGAGCAAAAAGATCTGCTCCACAGGTAAACTCCATGCTAAAATTGAGACCATCAAGACAATTCTTCTTGATAATGGGTATCCTGAACAGATCCTCTTTATAGACAAATTCCTCAACCCACCAAACAATCCTATAATCGGACCTGGTAAATGTCCGGTATACCTACACTGACCTCAGAAAGGCAAAGTGTCACAATGGTTTGAAAACCAGATCAAACAGACAGTGTTCCATTCTTACTATGCTGTTCAACCACGAGTGATTTTCACCACCCGTCGGTTGCTTCCTTCAGTCCAAAAAGAATGTTCTGCCTGCCTCTCATACAAGTAAGATTATTTACGAATTTCAGCGCCAGTGTGATGCTAAGCACGTGAGCTGCACATCTTTGAGAATGAAGGATCATATGGAACAACACGTCCCTTTGGGGATCAGACAGGGTCAGTCAGCCAAACAGACAACCAACTCAGGCTTGGAAGAATGTACATAGTGCGACAACTATTCCCTGTGCCTCTGCAATTGGTTACCATTTACTGAATAATCCTCGGTGTGCAGAGCAATTCGTATGGTTGGGTTTAAAAATCTGAGTAGAGGATGCAGTTTAGCTCACCTTCATGCAATGGAGGCCACATTCAACAGGTCATCCCATTCTTTGTCGACAGAATTTGTCAGAACTTTTTATCTATTTTGACGATGATGGCTTGACTGTGTGACAATTGTACCACAGTTAACGTTAATCATCATGAAAACCACCCCCCTCCCCCACAACTATCCCTCAGATAATTAGCATTATGTTTCCCCAGTACTTTGGTGATCATCTCCACCTAATCATTATTAATGATGGTTCATTTCCACCTATCATTATTCATGATGCTTTATGGTTCCACCAATCAGGTATCCCATCTTTCTTTCTCTCAACCAATCAATGTTGAGGACATTACATTGTAACTTTATAAATGAGAGTTTGGTGCTTCTTCTTCATCTGCTTGCGGTTTTATCCCGAGGAGTGCAAGTCAAAAAGCTTTGATAATGTCTATTTTACTGAAATGCATATTTACATTTTGTTTCTGGAGACAAAAGCCCGGACACGTCTGGAGACAAAAACTCGCCAGACGCATCAGGAGCCAAGCGACAGAAGACAAACTCCCATCAAACATAAACATCACCTGGCAACGTTTGGAGAGAATAACCGCCCAGACATGTACGGAGATATACATTGCCTGGAGACAAACACTGCCTGGACACATCCGGAGAAAAATTCCCGACCGGACATAAACACACCTGACATGTCCAGAGACAAACTCCTGTCCGGACATAAACACCGGCCCAGCCATAAAACACCGCCAGACATAAACACCGCCCAGCCATAAAAACACCGCCCAGACATAAACACCGCCCAGACATAAACACCGCCCAGACATAAACCCCACCCTGACATAAAACCCCACCCTGACATAAAACACCACCCAGACATAAAACACCGCCACCGCATAAAACCCCACCCTGACATAAAACACCGCCCAGCCATAAAACACCGCCCAGACATAAAAACACCGCCCAGACATAAAACACCACCCTGACATAAAACCCAACCTGACATAAAAACCGCCCAGCCATAAAAACCGCCCAGACATAAAACCGCCCAGCATAAAACACCGCCCTGACATAAAACCCCACCCTGACATATAAAACCGCCCAGCCATAAAACACCGCCCAGACATAAAACACTGCCCAGACAAAAAACACCGCCCAACATAAACACCGCCCAGCATAAAACACCGCCCAGACATTAAACACCGCCCAGACATAAAACACCGCCCAGACATAAAAACCCCACCCTGACATAAAACCCCACCCTGACATAAAACCCCGCCCAGCCATAAAACACCGCCCAGCCATAAACCCCACCCTGACATAAAACACCGCCCAGACATAAAACACCACCCTGACATAAAACCCCCCCTGACATAAAACACCGCCCAGCCATAAAACCACCGCCCAGACATAAACCCCACCCTGACATAAAACACCGCCCAGCCATAAAACACCGCCCAGACATAAACCCACCCTGACATAAAACACCGCCCAGACATAAAACACCGCCCAGACATAAAACCCCACCCTGACATAAAACCCCACCCTGACATAAAACACCGCCCAGCCATAAAAACACCGCCCAGCCATAAAACACCGCCCAGCCATAAAACCCCACCCTGACATAAAACACCGCCCAGACATTAAACACCGCCCAGCCATAAAACCCCACCCTGACTAAAAACACCGCCCAGCCATAAAACACCGCCCAGACATAAAACACCGCCCAGCCATAAAACCCGACCCTGACATAAACACCGCCCAGCATAAACACCCCCAGACATAAAACACCGCCCTGACATAAAACACTGCCCTGACATAAAAACACCGCCCTGACATAAAACACCGCCCTGACATAAAACACCGCCCAGACATAAAACACTGCCTGGACACATTCATCATCATAATCATCACTGGGAGAGAGGGAGTGAGTGAGTGAGGGAGAGGGGAGATAGTCGAGAGAAATGTTATGCCTTATGAAACAACACACACACAACACACAACATTAGTGCTTGGCTGAATGTGGCAATTTTTCTGAATCGGCAGATTGGAGTCGGTGTGATTACCGACTACAGTACGTACTGCATACAACCCAAAAAATCTTGAGTAACTTTCACCGAAAAATAACGTTGCATTCATATAGACGTTTCAGGGATATGTTCACAACATTAATCCTTATAAATAGTTGCGAGTCACGGGTGGAAAAATAATTTGGTTTGGTAATTTAGAAAACATGTTAGTACAGCAAATGACTCAGAAATTGTCTGTTGTCAAATATATTTTTGTTTTGAAACTCACAAGAGAAACATATAACCTTTGTAAAGCAAACTCGATAAACAAATGCTTTAGAAACAGTCACGAGGACAAAGGAAACCTGGTAAAACCTCCATAAGATACGGGATAAAACTTTTCCCAACACAGTGCCCATCACACATCAATGCCATGCACACACACCCACGGAGAGTCCCTACAGATCCAAATCAACCCATATGTACCATGTCCATGTGTACTGTATATGTACCTGCTGACTGTACATTCGGATTGAGACACGAACTGCATCGCTATCTACGGTCGGGCACTCGGCAAGTGGCTTAAGCACTCAAGCAAGCGATTTCTACCATGGAATACCTGGCTTGGCAAGCGATTACCAATTGTTATCGTTCAACCCATGCACCCGGAAATGCCCAAGCAATGTCTGAATTGGACAAATGAACACTCTTTAGAAGTTTGAGCTGCTGCTAAGTTTGATTCTGTAGCTTAAATTTTGTAATTCTGCTTAGTTCAACAGATTCTCGAGGTTATCGCATGATGTACAGGAATGAAACAAAGCCATGAACACCGGCGTCTCCAGGCATTTATAAGCATAGCAATGTCGCCAGCAATTTGTAGCTATGATGAACAGGCATTCGAAAATATGAGTGAGGAAAGTGAAGAAAAAAAAAACTTTATCGTTAAATCATTGCGGCCTGTTCCAAGTCGAAGCGTGGTTGAGCAGGCCAAAAAAAAAAGTCTGCTTCAGACCCCAGCGATGTTACCCAGGAAACGCCTTCATACCCCAGACACCAAGGTGGCCGAGGATCGCTTGATGAAGGATATAATTAAATTAAGCTGTTAATTATCTTCAAAAGAGGTGTTTTAGTTAACCCAAACACCCAATTTTTACTCTTGCACTTCCTTGGAGTTTTCTTAGTTTGCATGTAAAGTTTCAGGCTGCTAGGTTTCATGGTTTTGGAGTTATGGAGGGCACACACACACACACACACGCATACATTTATTAGTATAGAATGGGATATGTGTTCTTTCACAAAATATGTAAATTCAGTAAATAGATAAGTAAAAAAAACCCAAAAAGGTAGGTTCAGTTATCCAATAATATGTTTATTCTTGTGAGCGAAGAACAAATTCCCTTACTTTTCCATATAATATGACTATGCACCTAACCCCCTTTTTCCCATAGGTCCTCAGTTTTAGTACTCGCAATATCGCTATTTGCAGCATATTCCAGGACGTAACCCCTACGAATAGCAAGGGTTTACTGTACTATAAAAATACGCCTTCATCAGTGAAATACATGTATCTAAAAAATACGTACATATGTACATTTACGAAACACAAACAATTAGACTGTGAATCTATGCAATAAAACTGAAAAGGTCTGTTTGTCTGCTATAGGAACATAAACCGAAATAATCTACACACCACACAAACACACCACCACACCACCGCACAAACACACCACACAAAATACACCAAACAAACACACAAAACAAGTCCTGGAGAGGGTCTGCAATCTCTGATTGCTCTTTCAAGTTTCCGTTGTTGTCAGGTTCATTTGTGTTAGTCTAGCTTCACATTGTAGTTTTCCGATACTTGGGATGAGTTTGGTGGCCTTCGCTTGTACTTTTTCCAGTACCATTTTATCCTTCTCTCGATGGGGAATCCGAACTTGCATCTGATAGTTAAGGTGTAGATGAAGGAGAGACTAAACAGCTGCACTACCAATTTTTAGTTCTGTATGAAAAGTTTATTCGTATCATAACAAGGACTCTGTTGGTTTTCTTGGCTACTGAGGTATTTTGAGAGGAGGTTTTAAGAGACTTTTGAATTAATACTCCCAGTTCTTTTTCCTCTCATTGAGCAAAGAATTTCCCATCTCATAGATGTGGTGTGAGTTGTGGCTTCTGACATGCATTACTCCACATTTTTTCAGCCCAAGTCTGGAGGTGGTTTATGTTTTGTTTTTGGTTTTAAATTCCTTCATAATCCATTACATAGACTGGTGTTGGCTTTGCGGTTAAGGTGGCTGGCTTGGGACGTTAGTGTCCTGAATTTGAGGCACTGTTACTGTTAAATTAACACCAGGTGGGGTTGACAGCCTATCATCTTTCCGAGGTCGGTGAAACGAGTACCAGCATACTGGGGTAATAACCATTCAGGGTAGCCTGCATCAGAGTGGCGGCCCATCCAGGACTGTACTTCTTGCCAGTGAAACTGCCTCGGCACCCCTATGTGCCTTTACGGCATGAAAGGAATGGTATTATTGGTCCAAAGAGGATAGATGATAATGATGGTCCATTACCTTGTGTCATACCGTACTTTGGTGTCATCTGCATATTTGCTGATCACAGTCTTCTTATGCAAATTTTCATCTAAGTCATTCATATAGATCAGGAAGCATGTTAGCGCAAGCACCAATACTTGTAATACAGAGCTTGGAAGATCTGCCCACTTTGATTTGGCACCTGGAGTGACTACTCTTTGTCTCCAACCTGATAACCATGCCTTGTTACACTGTAGAACTTTGCCATGGACTTTATGTGCTGATATTTTCGCAATGAGCCATTTGTGTGGAACCGTGTCAAAATCTTTGACCATTTCCATGTATACCACATCAACTAGGATAACTTCATCAATTTGTTTAGTACGATTTTTCCAAAAGATTTGTGGTACACGACTTCCCTTTTTTAAAGCCATGATGTGTCTTACAGATATGCTTGTGTCTGTCAAGGTGATGTGTTATTCGATCACGAATGATGTCCTCTAATACTTTTCCAGCCACCGAAGTAGATATGATGGGTCTGTAATTCTCAAGTTTTGATCTGGCTCCCTGAGTAAATTGGGGCCTCACATGACCTGATCGCCAGTCCTCTGGAACAGCACCATCTTTCACTGATTTCTGGTATAAAGCAGTTGGAGACATACAGTGGCCTGCAAGAGTATTAAACCCCTACCAATAATGGCACATTTAGATGAATTGTCGAAAAAAAATTTCAAAATGAACTTTTTTTTATTCATAACTGGAGAGATCAAACTAAACACTGTTAGAGTTGGAGGTTTCATTTCAGGAATACCTGAAAAACCATGTACAAATCAAAATTCACTGGTTGGAAAAGTGTTCAGCCCCTTCGGTCAATACTTGGTGGAAGCACCTTTTGCAACAATGACTGCTATGAGTCTTTTTGGGAAGGTCTCTACCAGCTTTACACAGTGAGTTGGGTGAAATCTTTGCCCATTCTTCACGTGAAAATTGCTCTCGTTCTGCCAAGTTTGATGGGGATCATCGATGGACTGCAATCTTCAAGTCTCACCATTGATGTTCAATTTGGTTCAGGTCAGGACTTTGAATGGACAACTCAAGAGCATTTATTTTCTTCTTATTCAGCGACTCCAGTGTGGCTTTCGCTTTGTGCTTTGGATCATTGTTCTGCTGAAATGTGAATCTCCTACCCAGTTTCAGATTCATGGCTGAATCAAGCAGGTATTCATCAAGGATTCTCCTGTACTTTGAACCGTCCATTGTCCCTTCTATCCTGGCAAGCTTTCCAGTCCCTACTGATGAAAAGCAGCCCCATGACATGATGCCGCCACCACCATGCTTGACAGTAGGGATGGTGTTGACTGGGTGATGTGCAGTGTTAGACTTGCGCCAAACGTAACACTTTAAATTTAGACCACAAAGTTCAATTTTTGTCTCGTCTAACCACAAAACTTTTCACCACATGGCTGCATTATCATTGTGATGCTTTTTCGCAAACTCCATATGAGCTTTTAGATGTGTCTTTTTCAGTAATGGCTTCTTTATTGCCACCTGTCCACATAGGCCAGCTTTGTAAAGGGAACGGGATTTTGTTGATTGATGAGCACTGACCACCATCTTGGACATCAAGCCTGGAAGATCTTCCAAACTCATTGTTGGATTTACAGTGACATCCCGACCCAGTTTCCTGCTTGCCCAGCTGCCGAGTTTGGATGAGTGACCTGATCTGGATAGAGTCTGGGTGGTATGATACGTCTTCCACTTCTTAATGATGGATTTCGCTGTACTCAAAGGGATAATGAGTGATTTTTGAAATCTTCTTATAACCTCCTCCTGAAGCGTGCTTATCCACCACTTTATGTCTGACATCTTTGGAAAGCTCCTTGGTCTTCATGTTTGCCTTGCTCGTTGACCAAGTGAGTTGCGTCTTAAAACTCCTTGGATAAGTGTGGGAGCTTCATTTTTAATTTAAACCACTGATTACATACAGGTGAAACCTATTACACTTATTTTTTAACCTTTCAAACAAATAATTTGCTCCTGAAATGATTTTGGGTGAATTCGACAGGTTTTGAATACTTACACAACTGAGAATCATCTGATTTTCTCTGTTAATCCAACTTATTCACATTTTATTTGCATTTTTTATCTTTATCACTATGGAATAGGTGGTGAAGACTCTTTATATTAAGTTTGATTTGAAAACATCATGAAATATGCTCAGATGGCATCAAAATATGAAAATTTTGGAGGGGGGTGAATACTTTTGCAGACCACTGTACAAAGTCTGTCAGCTAGCTCCTTAAGAATCCTTGGAGAGATGCCAAATCAGGACCTGTTGTTTTAAGATAATTTTCCCTTTGCAATGTATTCCTTAATTGCAACATCATTTAAAACTTAATCCTTCGGCCCATTGAAGATAAACCAGTGATCTATCTACAACAAGAGTGATTTTGGACTCTTACTTTGTCAAATGAAGTGAATAATTATATTTTAAGAAGTTCAATTGGATAATTGAAAATGTTCATTTCATTCACAGTTTGGTTGGCAATGTTAATTTCATTCAAATTTTGTAGTTACAGTGGAACAAGTTAACATCTTTTGAAAACTTATTGAAAACACAAGAGTCCACAAGGTCGATTTTGTTAGCAGGATTCAGGAATTGATTTTACTTGATTTCAAATTATGAAAATAAAACAAAACAACTTGATCTTTTCCTGTTCAGTCAAAAGCACAGGTGTTCCATTTTGTCTCGGCCACTTTGCTGCCGTGCCTTCCAACATGACAGCAGAGTGATGTGTTGACCCTGGCCTAAGAGGTCACAGCTGTCTCATTAGACGTGTATCGTGCTCGCGATATGGCCTGGTGAGATGCTTTCTACTTGGAACTCACAACTGTACATATTCATGCCAACGTTCCTTCTTGACGGTTTGCCTCTTGTTCTCCCCCCTATTTGGGAAAAGGCCTCAAAAAGGGATGTTGGTTAAAATGGAGGGACAAATTTCTTAGTGACAACCATCCTTGCTTTGAACCTGTTCTACCAAGCAGTATAAACAATCTTATTTGGGCCACAATAGTTCAATGCCAACTTCATGATAGTTCAATATTTATTTAACACATCTTGTCGGGTTTGTTAATAATTTGTAATGTGGGCCTGCTATTGTGAGTCATATTTTGCCAGGATTTCCCCCTTTGCTTAGTCTCTCTCTTGTTTCAGGTCCTCGTGGGAGAAGAGGAAGGAGAGGAAAACGAGGAGAAAGAGGTAAATAAGGATCACCAAGCTATTTCTAAATGTATGGAAATGAGGTGTGAATAGTCGGATTTACCTTCTTTTGTTGTTACAATATAACAAGTCCACATTTAATCTTTATTGGTATTGCACTTAATGCAATATTTTACTTTGTTTCTTTTTTGCAGGTCCACCTGTAAGTAATGGAAGTTCTCGACTGGTGTTATTATCTTCATGTGAACAGCATGATGGTGTTTCTTATGCACAGCATTTATCCATCACTCACTTTTTGAGTATTTTTTTAATGACTGTAATGTGAACGATTCACTCTGAAAATGCATATGGTAATGATCTTCTCTGTACTCTTTAGGGTCCACCTGGTCCAAAAGGAGAAATTGTGAGTTTTTAATATAATTATAACACTTGATAATGATGATAGGAACCTATTTTGTGGAATTTCATTCGGAAGCCTCACACAGCAGTTTTAGAAGTTTATTGCTAAGAAAGAGTTTTAGAGACAGAAGGAATTGACCCCGCACACAGAAAGGCCAAAGAAAGCAGACATGGACAACCATCTACAGTAAGAAATTAAATTGGTGGAGAAAATTCATGTGTCTGAAAATCGGACCATGCGCGTCTGACAAAAAGTTGGGGACACATTTAAGTAATAAAATGGCTGCCAGTCGGCCATCTCGGATCTTATCTCGAGAAAAAATGACATGCATATGTAAGCCATCATTCGTTATCTGTGTGCCAAGTTTTAACAAGATCGGTAAATGCATGTCCGAGAAATGGTTGATGACGTGTTCGACACCCGGTTTTTTTTCAACTAAAATGGCAACAGTCGGCCATCTTTGATTGCATCGTAAAACAAGATGATGTGCATATGTATACCATCATTTCTTGTCTTTTTGCCTTGTACGAATAAAATTGGTCCATACGTGTCCGAGATATGGTTTCACACATATGCATGCATGCGCGGACATGAAAATTGAGTCCAAATCCATAAGCCCCCATTTTGGACGAAGTCCAACGGGGGGGTTAATAATAGTGATAACAACAATGAAACTAAGTCCCATAATAATAATATTAATAATAATATTGAAATTATAATAATAATAATTAATATTATTACTGCCCCTCAGCGGTAGATGGGTTTTGCAATTGTGTGTGTGTTGTGTGTGTGTGGTGTGTGTGTTGTGTGGTGTGTGTGTGTGGTGTGTGTGTGTGTGTGTGTGTGTGTGTGTGTGTGTGTTTGGGCCGTAACTTTTTACCATTTGATTCTTTATCAAATTTTCAACAAAGCGTTATTATGAGAATATGGATAAGGCAAATAATAATTTGGTCAAAAGTTCAAAGGTCAGCATGACATAAAATCGTCAATTTTCATCCAATTGACCTGAAATTTTAATTATCATTTTAGTTTTTGTTATCAAATTTTCAACAAAGCTTTATTATGAGAATATGGAGAAGACAAATTAAGAATTTGGTCAAAATGTAATACCATTTAGCATACGGAAGAAGAAGTCTTGAATACAAAGCGGATGGGCTTTGCATTTTCAGATGCTTTCTAGTTATATATACTCGTGCTTATATATATATATATATCATCTATTTACAATGGAGCAAGTGCATGTGATTAAGTATGTATGTATGTATGTTTGTATGTATATCCTATGTTCACCCATTGGTTGGACAGTTGACCTGACATCACCCACAAGCGTAACCTGAAATATATATATATATATATATATATATATATATATATATATATATATATATATTTATATTTATATATACTTCCACTTTTTGTGTGGCATGATTTCATGCTTTCAACTGGCTATGATCAACGTGCATCGCCACTGCTACCGAGTATGGGGGCACCACTGATGCAATGCCCCTCTTACCAGTTCACTGGTGCTCATTTCACAAACCACAGAAGGATGACAGGCTGAGTCAAACCCACCTGGTGTAAATTCAGCATCTGACAGGGCTTAAACCTGAAATACTTAACCAAACTTGCCCAAAGGACCCAAAAGACCCCACCCCTTCCCCCAGGACCCAAACGACCCTGAGGACCTAAATGACCCCGAGGACCCAAAATACCCCAAGTACTTAAAAGATTCTGAGGAACAAAAGACCCCAAAGACCTAAAGACCCAGAAAACTCAAAAGACCCCGAAGACCCACAAGAAGACCCCCCCCCCACCTTGAGTGGCCTTTGGCTTTGTGATGGGTGAAATCTTATTAAACAAAAAATATATACCAGAATTCTCCCTGTTCTCTTCTCTGCCTTGAGTGTATTGCTGTGACTCTCTTATTCAACTCTCTCCCAACACTTTCTCTCTGGACTTTCTCAACCGTCGCTCTTGTGTTCCTTCTCTTCCCATGCTCTGCTCTCAGTCTCTTTGAACCATCCTGTGAATCAGGCGAGTTAGCTCAAGTAATGGCTTGTTTGAATTAACCATGTGCAACCGCTTCCATGCTGGCAGACAGGGCTGGCGGTGCAGAATTGTCTCGAGTAAATGAATGAAGGATTAAAAAATAAAATACCACTTACTGGCCATTTTACACTTATCATATCCTTCACGGCCCTTCCATGGAATAATTACATTCTTAAGAGAATTATGATTAGGAAAGTGGTACACAATGTCATTTAACTATACAGTGGCCTGTAAAAGTATTCACCCCATACAAAGTTTTCACATTTTGATGCCACCTGAGCTTCTTTCTTGATGTTTTCAAATCAAACTTAACATAAAGAATCTTCACAAACGACTCCATCGTGATAAAGCTGAAAAATGCAGATACAATGTGAATCTTACTATAATTCACCGTTTGTCCGTCTGTCTGTTCCCAGGTTCCGCAAAAACGGCTGAACCGATTGCAACCATTTTCTGGGTGTGTAATCCTGGGACCCCTTGGAGTAAAATAGGCATAAATATAATAACATGACCCCCTTGATGGCTCCCGTAGGGAGCGGGTGCTTCTCATAAGTTAAATTAACAGAGAAAAATCAGATGATTCTCAGTTGCATAAGTAGTCAACCCCTTTTCCTAATTAACCCTAAACCACTTCAGAAGCAAATTATTTGTTTGAAAGGTCAGAAAATAAGCATAATAGATTTCACCTGTATCTTATTATAATGGAGCAAACATATGTGGTTATCACCACAGCTCACCAACTCCAACGGGGTGGATCATAAGTAAAAGATTGTTCAGATATCCTCGGATAAATTAGGTCTCCAGCACAGAGGCATATCACATTTGTGAACCTCTGACATTAAAGTATGATATTTGGTCTAATAATTCCCATCCTTCTGTGGTGTCTGTGATTTTCATTCAGAGAATTGGGGTATTTTATTATGACTTGTAATAACCCCTCACACCGCGAACAGCACTATATGATAGACATTTACAAAGAAAGAGAATTTGCGTTCCAACCCATCTCTTTCCAATCCCTGAACCCCGGGGGCTGTGAAACCTTTTTATCACCTAAAACCCTCTCGTGTACACCACGGCTACATCCACCAGTTTCAACTCATTCTGTCCAATGGTTAAGGAATGCATGGAAGTTAAACAAACACAAACAGACACCTTCTCCAATCATATACCAGCAAAAGTACCTGTCTCTTTGCTGACGGATTTAATCAAAAGACATGTTGCATTTCACAAACATTCTGCTCTGTTCACCCTATCATTTGCCTGAGGTCATCTTCCATCTGCTTGCAAATCAGCTCACAACATCTTCATCAACCATTCTTGCTGCTTATGTATGGCGTGAGCAAATATCACAACTGCTTCGCTGCGAAGCTTGGTATTGGATGCTTTAGTTTGAACCTCTGCTTAAAATGAGTGAAAAGAAAGATTTTGAATATTTCAAATTATTCTCACTCAGATTTCAACATCACTGTAATGCATATTATCAAGTTATTTAATCTTTCTTTAAATAATAAGAAGACTTGTAATACTGGCTACCACCGGGTGGCACGACACGATATACATTTACATACAGAGAATTGGGGTCTTCCCCCCACACTCAACCCCTCCCCCAGATATACTACCCTGGCAGAAACCATGCTTGGGGTACCCTGAAGCAACATGCAAAATTTGGTTGGATTTGGTGCAGTATTTTGTTGTTTTGTAAGCATTTATATACATACATATATATGTATATATACATATTATATTTATATATATAATATGTATATATATATATGTATATATATACACTTTACCAGAGTCACATATGTATATGTTTATGTTTGTAATATATATATATATATATATATATATATATATATATGTGTGTGTGTGTGTGTGTGTGTGTATTCCACATTCTCCACACTTATTGAACGTATTATAATCTATTTCAACTTAACGTCAGACAGAGAACAAGGTGATACAGTTGGATATCTTGTGTTGGAGAGCTACGTGATGTCACTGAAGTGATGTGCTTTTACCTAGGTGAAGCCAGGACCACAGTCTTCCACAATGTTGTTGTTGTTGAACAACCCTAGTCAGTACTGCACAAACTGGCCCATAGCATGGCGACAGCCAACTGATCCTACAGAAGCGGCCAAAGATCACCCAGAATTAAGACGTAATGCTGCCGCCTGTGTAGAGCCAAGACCACGCAGCTTGAGACTGAGGCAAAGAGACGGAGAGAGAGAGAAACAGACACAGACACAGACACAGACACAGACACAGAGCTACCCCCTCTAGCACCTTCCCCATGCTTCGCACACCATGAGCCTTGTGGCCTGCAAACATACCTCAATGGCTTAGCCTTTAAGCTTGGCTGCTCTGCAGCCTCAACTGCCATTCGTAATTGTTTCCTCATTTTTTACCACTACGCCACTGCAGTTACACTTAACCAAGGTCTGTGATAATGACATGATGATGTGACACTTCACTTTAGACTTGACATGAGACTTGGCTTGTTGTTGACACTTGTTGACATCTCTGGATTGATGATCATGACAGTTTTAGCATTAAATTTTAAAAAATGCTGAAATTATAATGGCTATTAATGCCAATCTGTTTGACTCATTTTTTTTCATTATTGTTCCAGAGAAATCGGGGTGATATTGGGCCACGGGTGAGTTGTCTGCCTTTCCAAGAAGGCATTCTACATCCATATGCTAAAACCAAAGCTCATTTTGCACACTGTCAAACAACTGCCTGCAGCCTCATGTACTAATTCTGAGAATGAATGATTGAGTGTTACAATGTAACAGCTGAGAATGTGAGATTGTGAAAGAGTTGGGATTATACTTTTGTTTACACTCTGCCGTATGGCTGGCTAGCCTTACATAAAGACTATTGGTCAGGGAGTCAGTGAAATGCTTGAAACTTTTTTCCTCCAAAAGTGAATTTTTAACAAAATCTGTAAGTGTTACATTCAATGTTTCATGCGATTCATCGACCATGTCAATTTATAGTAAACTAGAGGGGGAGCACTCGGTAGAGTGCAAAACCTCTGCCGCCAATACTGCTAGGTCACTCAAGTGAACCTGATATCCTATTCATTCAATTTGACGTCAACAGTGCTCACAGAGTTATAGTTTGCAACTTTCCCTTTTACTTTTAACTTTTACATACTCAATTCATTCGTCATAACTAGATTCCTTGAGACAGAAATTGATTTTACGTGGTATATCCACCTGAAGTTCCAAAATCAGCCGCAATTATAATTTTGGCATGTTTTTTGTTGGAATCACTATAACATGTAGAAATGCAAAAAAAAAAAATCGAAATTTTTTGAAAAAAAGTTGCAATTTTTTTTTTCTCTAACAATTTTTTTTTTGGGGGGGGGGGGGTTGGAAATCACTTAAAACATGTAGAAATGCAAAAAAAAAAAAAATCAAATAATTTTTCAAAATGGCCGCCATAGCGGCCATATTGATTTGGACCAAGTCAATTAATGGCATGATCCTTGGACCATACCTAATCCCCCACCAAGTTTCGTCGAAATCCGTTGAGTTTTTCCGTAATACTGTTCACCAAACAAACAAACAAACAAACAGAAGGGGTGAAAACAGTAACCTCCGATCTTCGATGGCGGAGGTTAATAACACAATTTAAACTTGAGTCATATAGTGTTAAGACATCATAATGTTGTGTGCTTTTATAATGTCTTCGACAGAGCAATTCTGGATTCCTCACTTCTGACCAAAATATCTTCAAACGGAATTTATTGAAGGTGAGAAAACTTTATAATTAATATTCCTAATGGAATGCTGCAGTGTGTGTATTACATACACCAAACGTTTGTGATATTCATTAAAGTTATTTTATTCAGGGAGAACAGGGTACTGCGGGTCCTCCGGGCCCTCCAGGTCCTCCGGGTCCTCGAGGTCCTCCAGGAGATATGGGGAGGAGTGGTCTTCCCGGCCTTCCCGTGAGCTGTCTTGGTCCAAAAGGACTTTTTTCACCAGTTCATCATCTGCAAAAATAATTATCAATCTGTGATACTAAATACTACAGAATCTCCAACAAGGGAGGGAGAGAGTGACTAAGATAGTTAGCTGTAAGTCCCTTAAAGCTCGAGGCCAAATAAATGGTGGCAAAAAATGGACTCGTTTATGGGAGAAACAGTAAGGTTCTTGAACAATGACAAAATGGAAATTTTCTTCTTTTTAATGTTATGAAATTTTGTTAATTGTGTGATATGATTTAATGTGATAATTAGAAAGAAGTGAGGAGGGTGTGGGAAAATTTATTGTATATTTACATTATGGTTGAATGACCAGCGAGTAATTTGAGTGTGGGGGGGGGGGGGGGGTGAGAACATGTTTGGTGAATATTACGCATGTCACGTTTATACAGTAAATGAGCGAATACAGTTCTCCCTCTTTTGACCCAAGTTAAGCAAGAATGCTATTGTGAACAATAACAAGGGCTTTCCATTTCAAACTCTAAACCTGACTTCAAATATTTTCTGACAGGCATTAAGGTGCATCAGCATGATAAAAATAACAGAAAATGGGAAAAATAGATAAATTAAAGAAATTAAGTCACAGCAACCTTTATTTGCAAAATAGGTAATTTTGAGATTTTGCTTTAATTAGGTCATTGTGACCTAGTTTGGAAAAATAAATGGACACTGAAGAATTCAAACAGTGCATTGGCATATTAAAAGGAAAGAAGGGGAAGAAAATAGGCCAAATGTCAGGTCAGCATTCAGCTGATCAGCATTCTTCAGTGAACACATTCTGACACACTTTTAAAATTTCAAGTTGATGACCAGATAACCACAAAATTTTCCCTGAAATGGGTTAACAAGCAAAAAGGTCAATTGAAGGTCGTAAGTGTATGTCCAGGTATACCCGGATGTACAACTTCTGACTAGTGTCTGTCTCCATGCAGAATTTGGTGTTTGTAGCCTAAGCCGTCGAGGTGCAATTCGACCAACAAAAATCACGATAATGCGATAATTATAATATTAAGAAGAATAATCAGTCTTCCATTCAGAAATGGGAAACCCTAACAAACAAAGGGAGCCAAATCATCTCAAACTGTTTAGAAACTAGACAAACTTCTGAGAACACGTGACTGAAAATATTTACATGATCATAAAGACAAATGTATTGTGTACACAAGATGATTAATGTCTAATTATTTATTATATGCCATGATTTGATAATTTGTTTTTTCTAGAGGATTTTAGTAGTGATTTATATTGACGTGTTTCCTGCTTCTTTCTTTCTTATTTTTAAGAAGCCTTTTGTAACCTTTGAAAAGCAATTTTAAACCATGGCATTTCAATAGCATCTAGTTTATCTGAAAAAGCCCTGAACAAAATTATTCTTGCATTACTGTAATAAAAAAGTCATTTGTTTAATCACAACCATTGTGAGGACCACAGAGAGCAGAGAATGCAAAAACACGACCATCTTGAGGTTTTGTTAAAGACTGAGGCTCAGGAAAGGCAAAATTTCAACCACAGAGTGGCCTTCATCAAGGAAAAAGAGAGATCATGTGCTTAAGTGCCCTCAGAGAGGTGAAGTACTATGACCAGGCATATTAAAATACTTAACTTCAATAGATTATTTAAATACTTAAAACCTCATAGCTTATTTAAACACTTAAAATTTCCTAGCTATTTAAACACTTCAAATCTCAAAGCTTATTTAAACACTTCAAATCTCAAAGCTTATTTAACACTTCAAATCTCAAGACTTATTTAAACACTTAAATATCAAAGCTTTATTAAACACTTAAAATCTCAAAGCTTATTTAAACCTAAAATCTCAAGCTTATTTAAACACTTAAAAATCCCATAGCTTATTAAATACTTTAAAACCTCATAGCTTATTAAACACTTAAAATCCTACTTATTAAACACTTAAATCTCAAAGCTTATTTAAACACTTAAAACCTCATAGCTTTTAAATACTTAAAACCTCAAAGCTTATTTACATCGCATCGCTTATTTAAACACTAAAACCTAAAGCTTATTTAAACACTTAAAATCCATAGCTTATTAAATACTTAAATCTCATAGCTTATTTAACACTAAACCGTTTAGCTTATTTAAACACTTAAAACCTCAGAGCTATTTAAATACTTAAAACCTCAGCTTATTTAAATACTTAAAACCTCATAGCTTATTTAAACACTTAAATTTTCCTAGCTTATTTAAACTCCGTTCAAATCTCAAAGCTTTTTTAAAACATCAACTCTCAAAGCTATTTAAACACTTCAAATCTCAAAGCTTATTTAAACACTTAAAATCTCAAAGCTTATTTAAACACTTAAAATCCCATAGCTTATTTAAATACTTAAAACCTCATAGCTTATTTAAACACTTAAAATCTCCTAACTTATTTAAACACTTAAAATCTCAAAGCTTATTTAAACACTTAAAACCTCATAGCTTATTTAAATACTTAAAACCTCAAAGCTTATTTACATCGCATGCTTATTTAAACATAAAACCTCAAGCTTATTTAAACACTTAAATCCATAGCTTATTAAATACTTAAAATCTCATAGCTTATTTAAACACTTAAAACCGTTTAGCTTATTTAAACACTTAAAACCTCAGAGTTATTTAAATATTAAAACTCTCAGCTTATTTAAATACTTAAAACCTCATAGCTTATTTAAACACTTAAATCATAGCTTATTTAAACACTTCAAAATCTCAAGCTTTTTAAACACTTCAAATCTCAAGCTATTTAAACACTAAATCTCAAGCTTATTTAAACACTTAAATCTCAAAGCTTATTTAAACACTAAAATCTCAAGCTTATTAAACACTTAAAATCCATAGCTTATTTAAATACCTTAAAACCTCATAGCTTATTTAAACACTTTAAATCTCCTAACTTATTTAAAACTTAAATTCAAAGCTTATTTAAACACTTAAAACTCATAGCTTATTTAAATACTTAAAACCTCAAAGCTTATTTAAACACTTAAAATCCCATAGCTTATTAAAATACTTAAAATCTCATAGCTTATTTAAACACTTAAAACCGTTTGGCTTATTTAACACTTAAAACCTCAGAGCTTATTTAAATACTTAAACCTCAGCTTATTTAATACTTAAAACCTCATAGCTTATTTAAATACTTAAAACCTCAAAGCTTATTTACATCGCATCGCTTATTTAACACTTAAAACCTCATAGCTTATTTAAACACTTAAAATCCCATAGCTTATTAAAAACTTAAAATCTCATAGCTTATTTAAACACTTAAAACCTCAGAGCTTATTTAAATATTAAAACCACTCTCAGCTTATTTAAATACTTAAAACCTCATAGTATTTAAAATACTTAAAACCTCAAGTTATTACGTCGCATCGCTTATTTAAACACTTAAAACCTCAAAGCTTATTTAAACACTTAAATCATAGCTTATTAAACATACTTAAAATCTCATAGCTTATTTAAACACACTTAAAACCGTTTAGCTTATTTAAACACTTAAAACTCTCAAAGCTTATTTAAATACTGAAACCTCATTGCTTATTTCAATACTTAAAACCTCAGCTTATTTAAATACTTAAAACCTCATAGCATATTTATCTCTTAAACCTCATAGCTTATTTGAACACTTTAAAATTTCCTAGCTTATTTTAACACTTAAAATCTCATAGCTTATTTAAAGACTTTAAATCTCATTGCTTCATGGAGCTTTGTCCCCTGCTCCCCACAAGGGGTGCTGCTCCTTCACCCCACAAGGGTGTCTCTGGAAGTCCCATTTACACCTGCATGAATGTCCCTTGTTTTTCTCATGAGAGCTGGTCATCCTGGGGTAAAGCATCACAGTCTTGCAATAGACCACGAGTCTCAGACAGCCATTCTCACAGTGTTAGTCCCATGATGAAGGCAAGTCTTTGGCTGAAAACTTTGCATTTTCTGTGCCTTTTTGGTTTTTTGACAAAACCTTGAGTTGGTTGTGCTGTTGTGTTGTTCCACGAAATGGTTCTCACAATTGTGGTGATTATTATGGATTCTCACAACTACAAATTGTTCTCCGCCACTTGTGAATAACTAGTCTTGTTCACGAAAGCCCATGTTGATCTGCATCAGCGGACAGGTCAAACAATGAATGTAATCAACAGAACGTTGATCGAAGTAGGTGAATAATGGATGGAATAAATAAAACATTTATCAAGGTATGGTTACATGCAAAGCAAGGAGAAAATGACGTTTCAGACGTTCATGCCCAAAAAATGTTTTTGCTCCAATGGAGGGTTAACGTCCAAAACATCAGTATCTCCTTGCCTCCCATGGCGGTTAGCCTACTTCAATCAACGTTCTATATATTCCATCCATTGTTCTCCTATGGTTGTTTTTTGTATGTCATGTAAATACTGTGCAAGGTGTACTGATAAACATTATTTCGATTTTTGTTCTGTTTTTTTACTTGGCAGGGGGAACAGGGTGAGCAGGGTGCACAAGGACAAAAGGTACTTGATTGTCTGTGTACACTTTATTGCAGGATTTATTTTCTGCATAATCAAAATTCTGTCATCAATAAAATGCTGAAGTCTAATTACTGCTTAATTAAGATAGTGTACATGTGAATATTGATCAAGTCAATAGCTGTACCAATCACACTACCATTGTGACTGAAATGTATATTTTTAATGATATGGTTAAATAACACATAGGAGTAAAGGGAAAGGAAATTGTCTTGCAAAATCGATGTATTTATGTGATACAGTCTACATAGTTGTAAATTTATCACATCTTTAGACCAAGAAATGAACTAGCACACTTAGAATTTAGTACGTTTTACTTGTTCAGTAGAGACAGACAGGTCGGTGCCTTATGTTTTTTAATCGCATTTCCTCCAGTCTAGCTCCTGCTGTTCTCTCAACCCTTTGACTATCTGGAACTCCTCCAGTGAGCAGGTGTTCTTCCAGTATCTCCTGCCTCATTAAATTCGTAAAATCCAGGCTTACTGCACACCTCCACTCTTTTGTTCCTCTTTTGTCCTCTTCCAAAAGTGATTTGATTGCACTCTTCCCTCAAGGGTTTCAAGAAAATGGTGCAGCACTATGTCATGTCAACCCCCATCCCAAGCTGTGATTTTTTTCCACCCCCGTCACCTAACCCAACCCTCTTACTTACAGGTTACTGTGGTTCCTTCCCTCCTTTATCTCCTCTTTTGTTCTTCATTCACTTGCTAATGTCTCACTGTGGCCCCACTGTCAGTACATTGGCTTTTTGCCATCTATTACCTTGCTTTCACAAGGCCAGATCTTATAGATTAAAGAGCAGGTTGCGGGTCACCAAACATGTTCTGAAAGTTTATGAATATGATTATATATGCATTAAATAGTTTGAATGCAGAACAGGGTTGCTAACATGGGAAAATAAGAAATTAAACTCGAATGTTATTCTCGAGGCTGTTGAAAAAAACAGCCCGTGCCTATATGGATGGTGACGTCACGTTCTCCAAACAAAGCGGAAGCTCACCTTTCATTGAAGAAGTGTCAGTGAGCGGCCGTTCTTTTTTTTGAGCTTGCAACTGTCTATATTAATCCTTTTTTATTTTGAATTATTGTAGAACAAAGTTATTTGGAATTTGTACATCATGCCCGTACGTGTGTCATCATGTTTTGCGAAATGGCGGAAACAGGTAATCACTCCACCGATCCCGAAGGAATCAAACATTCGCTGGCAGTGGATAAGATTTACACAACAAAACGGGCGAATTTTCCCTGCCTTTTAAACAATCTTTGTGGAAAAACGCTGCGGCCTAACATCTAGTAAGGCGCCTGGCCCTGTGCGCCACGAACATAAACCTTATAAAATATCGGAATACAAACTTCACAACTCCGAGTGTTAAGCATCCTAAGCGACTGCAAAAACCGAAAACAGAATTGAATTGACTTTAAAACGAATCCGCAACGTCGATCGAAGCAAAACTCAATTCACCACAGGAATTCACGGCATTATTAAAATTATTTTGTCAAAGTCATAAAACCGTAATATTCAGCCCACTCACGAACAATCTTTACATAATCCGACAGCTTAACAAGTCAGGCATGTGATAGAACCTTTATTGGATGAAAATATTTTTAAACCTCATCTTTGTGGAAAAAGCGCCGCGGCCTAGATCTAGCCAAGGCGCCCGGCCATACGCGCCAGGCGCCCTCAACTTGAACATTCATAACTCGACGAATAAAGCTCAAATTGCACCAAACTTACCTGATTCTTGCGAGCTCACGTTCCGTTAGTGGGTGAACAATCCACGCTTGGCGAATTCTGCTTCGAATGATAGGAAGAGTCGACATCGAGAGATCAAAAAGCGACATCGCTATTGACGCTTGGCCGCCACAAGCCAGTTATCCCTGTGGTAACTTTTCTGACACCTCTCTTAAAACCCAAAAAGTCAAAAGGATCGCGAGGCCCACTTTCACGGCTGTATCGTACTGAAAATCAAGTGAAAGCGAGCTTCGCCCTTCTGCTCCACGGGAGGTTTCGTCCTCCCTGAGCTGGCAGTCAGTCCTGCACATGTACACGAAATAGGCCGTTTTCTTGCACTTGCAAGTGGCTCAAATTTATATGGCTCAGGCCAGAAACTCCATGGTATAAATTCCCATCATCCCCGACTCGTCCTCGGCAATATCGGAATGAAACCTCTATTCATTGCCGCTGAAATCGCTCTCTGATTGCGCATTGTTCACATCGTTTCTAATGTTCACAGAGTTTTCGGAGAACGTGACGTCATAGCATCTTCGGTAAATTCCGGTCTGTTTTTCGATCACTGACAAAAGTTTTGACTGAAAAGTTAATTTTAGTATATTTTGAGTTTCAAATGTAAGAAAATAATTGCCCAACGACTATTAATGTGCTTACACCTTCGAATCACGAAATCATCAGCGACCCAAACATGCTCTTTAAAAAAATTCATAGTTCTCAAATGTGCACATTATAAAATTGCATCTCCAAACTGTTCAGCAGATCATTTGAAAATAGAGCATGTCTCTAATGTAAGCAACTAGTTGCATAAACATCCACTTAAATACAATTCAGTTGCATGCAATATAGTTGTGCAACTGCTCACTAAGGTGTGGTTTTTGCAAATGATTTCAGCCATGGTGTTGTAGCCTGATTGTGGTGGACAGCAAGTGTGGCACAAGGCTGCAATCCACAACCGTTAGTCACTTGTTAGATATTTGAATGTTTATATAACAAATTGAAAGGATTAACCTGCATAGTAGTCAGCAAGGAATTTTCTGATTAACAACTCATCCTCTACCCTGTAGGGCCTATGTTTAATATAACAAAATGATTTGATGTGAATTGAAGTTTCAACTTTTTAACAGGATGCACTAACAAATGAAAAAGTGAATGTTTAGATGACTTGCATAATTTAAAAGTAGAACAATTTTACATGCTAATTGCAACAACCAGGATTTCTTCTGGATTTTGCAGGGTGACTCCGGTTCCATTGGACCTCAAGGCTTACCAGGTCTTAAGGTGGGAACATATGGAAAAGATGGGCTTGGATATCACTATCGGCAACATACCTGTTGCTTTTATGGCAAAAACTGAAGATTAAAGTTTTTACACTGAAAACCGTTCATGAGCAGCCTGTGGCTGCTGGTTGCATCATTAGCTCGGGGTGCGGCTGTGCTGCTGATGCAATGCCTCTATTACCAATTCACTGGTACTCATTTCATGCCTGGTGTTGGCTTAATGGTTCGCATGGTTGGCTTGGGATCTGAGGATCCTGAGTTCAAATCCCACTCGGCTGTTGAATTAATACCAGGTGGGGTTGACTCTGCCTGTAATCCTTCCGAGGTCGGCAAAATGAGTGCCAGCTTGCTGGTATCCTGTGTCGGAGTGGCGACCCGTCCATGATTGTGTCCATTAGCCAAGGAGACTGCTTAGGCAGCACCAACGTTCTGCACAGAGTATGGTCCCAATGGATAGAATGGATGGATGGTACTCCTTTCGCCGACCTCGGAAGGATGACAGGTTGAGTCAACCCCACCTGGTGTTCATTCAACGGCAGACAGGGACTCAAACTCAAGACCTTAACATCTTCAGCCAGCCACCTTAACTGTTAAGCCAACACCAAGCTTGTTTTCACACCAATCTATATATTTTAATGGTGTGTTAAAAATGTTAATTCACAGTGTTTTCAAAATCTTCTTTATACCGGTTCACTTTTTATATTGATTGCAGAAACGTTGTACGTTAAGAAAGGCTTTGTCCATTTGCAAAGGATATTACAGTGTATACAAAATTTGATTAAATGTCAACATTATGATAAAATAACATTTTGGCTAAAAATTGCACAAATTAAATTTTTGAGACTATTATTGGGAACACTCTTTTTGAATGAGTGGATGAAATGTGAAAGCATCAGCTGTTTTAAAATTATGTCACATGTCTGCAAAATGGAAATGGTTGGCTACTCCAAGTATCGGACACTCGTTTATTATTTCTATATTTTTTATACCTTTGTGTTACTGCATGCCGTACATCATCATCTTTTGATGTGGATGAGCCTTCTGATGATTTTTAGATGGATTTGGTGCACTCATCATTCGAAGCTTCTGCGAAGTAATCCACCATTGCTGGCGGTCTCGATGTTGAAATAAAATTATGGTGGTATCTGACAATGTAGTATTTTAATAGCAAGACCCAAATATTTGCATGCAGTAAGTACCAATATTTTATTTTTTATAAACGAAAGTGCTTGCATATATTTTCTGGCTTTTGTTTAAAATGTATAAGTTATAAGTTTCATTTGTTATTCGGATTTTTCGCAAATGGTCCAATTCTGCTTTTTACTAGGTCGCATTTTGTTCCAATAACAAGATGCCCTCAGGCATTTCTGCATCAATCATAATCAGTAGACACAAAACTACACGCAGACTGGACCAGGCAGAGCAGGACAACCACTGCTTCCTGAAGGTCTTTAGTTAGCTGATTGTGTTTTACCAATAATTCAACAGCAACATCATAATTACACCTTAACTTGAGCGGTTGTCAGAAGCTTAGAATCCAATTCCTTCATCTGGATTTGAATCCACAACTGCTGCGATGCCAGTCAAGTGTCCTTTACCATTTTGCCACCACTGTATTATTAATATTTCATGTTACAATAGTGAAGATCATTGATGTAAATTTAGTTTTCAGAAGCTATTTTTACCAAATTACCATCTATTCTTTTCTGCCGCATTACAAATGCTAATTTTTTAATCAATAATTTATTTTAGTGACAAATCTTATTCATATAATGTATGCGCAAAGATTTATCACCATTCACTTGTGGTTCTACAGGGTGATGCAGGCTTTCAGGGTCTTCCTGGAATTCATGGCCCACCTGGGCAAAAGGTACAAGCACTTGACTGTTGTATTTGAGTGGAATTATTTATCAAAATGATTATCAAGCCATAATTCGTTATAATATGAAGACGTTTCATCAAATATCTTCTGTTCCACTGCTATTTCCATGACATTAAAAGAAAATAGTTTCACTTCATGTCAGCTTCTAGGTTTACTGGATATGCAAACACTTCTGATGGCTAACCATGTTCATTTTCAGTTCCATAAAAGTACTGTACCTCAGAAAATAAACCAAATGCATAATTACATAAACCAACCTCAATATATGTGACGTTCTTCCAACCTCAGGGAAATTCAGGTCCCACCGGTCTTCCTGGTGATCCAGGGGTTCTGCAAGTGACATACCTAGATGGAAGTTCACAGAAATTGCTTCAGGTAGGAACCTTTAGTGTTCATTACCATGACTAGCAGAGTACCTGCCCGATGGGCGATCTTGTTCAAAGCATGCAACATGTTCTTCTGACGCATACCTTTATTTGGGCAATGTATAGGCAACTGACAGCTCTGTGTTGGCAAAAAAATAACCTGGGTTATATGCATGAAGCAATGCAAAACAACTCACTGCACTGGAAAACGTGGGGACAGGAATATGTACTGTAAATTGTGGAGGCGTGTAATACCCACCTGGAAGCGGCGCGACACGATACACATTTACATGGAGAATGCATCCCCCCCACACCCCCCTTCCCCAAGACCACCGGCAAAGATAAAAACACCCCTATACACTAACATGGGTCATGCTGATCCAATGTAGTAAGTATGGATGTAATCGACCCACGACTGTCGGAGGAGTAGCGTGACAAACAAACAAACGCACAAACACCGGTCCACGAATTATTGAAAGGATAAGGGAAGAAAGGGGAAAGTGATTATGAATTTAATGTTCCAACTTTATTTACTTTTAACATTGTTCTTAACAAACGGAGACAAGAACAATGCAGACATAATAGGCCGAATGGCTTTCTCATGCGCCAAATTTCCCTGTGTATGTTTGTGTGATGCTGTTAATAATGTGAAGAAATCACAAGGGGAGGACAGAGAGTTGGGGGTGGGGGTGCATGTAGTTGGAAGAGGGAGATTGAGATGTTGGGAAGGGAGGCTGAGGACATGCGGTTGGAAGCGGGGTTGAGTACTTGGGGTTTGAGGCAGTTGAGGACTCAGGGTGTTGCTCAGGGTGACGGAGCATGAACCGCTCGCTCAGGGTGACGGAGCACGAACCACTCGCTCAGGGAGACTGAGCACGGACGCTCGCCCAGGGTGACGGAGCACGAACCGCTCGCTCAGGGTGACTGAGCACGGTCCGCTCGCTCAGGGTAACGGAGCACATACCGTTCGCTCAGGGTGACGGAGCACGGACCGCCCTCAGGTGAAGAGCACGGACCGCTCGCTCAGGTGACGGAGCACGGACTGCTCGCTCAGGTGACGGAGCACGGACCGCTCGCTCAGGTGACGAGCACGACCGCTCGCTCAGGTGACGGAGCACGGACCGCTCGCTCAAGGACTGAGCACGCACCGCTCGCTCAGGGTGAGGAGCACGAACTGCTCGCTCAGGGACGGAGCACGAACCGCTCGCTCAGGTGACGGAGCACAAACCGTTCGCTCAGGTGACGGAGCACAAACGCTCGCTCAGGGTGACTGAGCATGAACGCTCGCTCAGGTGACGGAGCACGAACCGCTCGCTCAGGTGGAGCACAACGCTCGCTCAGGTGACGAGCACGAACCGCTCTAGGTGACGGAGCACGAACCGCTCGCTCAGGGTGACGGAGCACGAACCGCTCGCTCAGGGTGACAGAGCACGAACCGCTCGCTCAGGGTGACGAGCACGAACCGCTCGCTCAGGGTGACGGAGCACGAACCGTTCGCTCAGGTGACGGAGCACGAACGGCTCGCTCAGGGTGACGAGCACGAACCGCTCGCTCAGGGTGACGGAGCATGGTCCGCTCGCTCAGGGTAACGAGCACATACCGTTCGCTCAGGGTGACGGAGCACGGCTGCTCGCTCAGGGTGATGGAGCACGACCGCTCGCTTGGGTACGGAGCACGGAACCTCGCTCAGGGTGACGCACGCACCAGTCGCTCAGGGTGACAGAGCACGACGCTCGCTCAGGGTGACGGAGCACGAACCGCTCGCTCAGGTGAAGGGGCACGAACCGTTCGCTCAGGGTGACGGAGCACAAACGCTCCTCAGGTGACGGACACGAACCTCGCTCAGGTGACGGAGCACGAACCGCTCGCTCAGGTGACGGAGCACCAACGCTCGCTCAGGTACAGCACGAACCTCGCTCAGTGGAGCACGAACCGCCGTCAGTGACAGAGCACCAACCGCTTCCTCAGGGTGACTGAGCAGAACCGCTCGCTCAGGGTGACGAGCACGCACCGCTCGCTCAGGTGACAGAGCACGAACTGCTCGCTCAGAGTGACGGAGCACGGACCGCTCGCTCAGGGTGACAGAGCACGGACTGCTCGCTCAGGGTGACGGAGCACGGACCGCTCGCTAGGGTGACGGACAGACGCTCGCCAGGACGAGCCGACTCGCTCAGGTGACGGAGCACCACCGTCTCGCTCAGGTGTGACGGAGCACAACCGCTCGCTCAGGTGACAGCACGCACCGCTCGTCAGGTGACAGAGCACGAACGCTCGTCAGGGACGGAGCACGAACCGCTCACTCAGGGTGACGGAGCACGAACCGTTCCTCAGGGTGACGGAGCACGAACCGTTCGTCAGGGTGACGGAGACAAACCGCTTCTCAGGGTGACGGAGCACGAACCGCTCGCTCAGGGTGACGGAGCACGGTCCGCTCGCTCAGGGTAACGGAGCACAACCGTTCGCTCAGGGTGACGGAGCACGGACCGGCCGCTCAGCGTGAAGGAGCACGGACCGCTCGCTCTGGGTGAAGGAGCACGGACGCTCGCTCAGGGTGACGGAGCACGGACCGCTCGCTCAGTGTGGCGGAGCACGGACCGCTCGCTCAGGGTGAAGGAGCACGAACCGCTCGCTCAGGGACTGAGCACGAACCGCTCGCTCAGGGTGACGGAGCACGAACCGCTCCTCAGTACGAGCACAACCGCTCGCGTCAGGGTGACGAGCCACCAACCGCTCGCTCAGGGTACGGAGCACGAAACCGGCTCGCTCAGGTGCACGGAGCACGAACCGCTCCACTCAGGTGATGAGCACGAACCGCTCGCTCAGGGTGACGGAGCACGAACCGCTTGCTCAGGGTGACGGAGCACGGACCGCTCGCTCAGGGTGACAGAGCACGGACTGCTCGCTCAGGGTGACGGAGAAATGCAAATACAGTCATTACACTGGGGAAATACAAACTAGCCAAAGCATGCCCCCTCAGAACAACCCCTTGACAAGGGACCAAGGACTATCTATACAAAGACAAATTAAATAACTAATCCTTGGGTCACCTGCATGTCCATGTATGCTCTCCCCCGGGGTAATTTGTCCAAAACCATAACAATATTAACAACAATGGAAACCGTAACAATATCATTTCCTGTTCCGGTTCTTGAGTTATGGTGGTGTCACTCAGGGTCTTTGTCGACCTTCTCAAAGATAAGTTTCCAGGTCGTTTTTTTGTCGCGTTTTTGCTGTTATTCTGTTGTCTCTGTGTTTACTATGTGTTTGTAGTCCGGTTTTGTTGTAAAATTTCTGGTAATTGGTGAGCATTCGTCGGTCTTTTCGTACCGGGTGTCCTTGAGGCCTATGTTTTCCTTTGTTCACGATCGTGTTGTATTTTGTATTTTCTCCTTATTACCTTCAGTTTTTTCACCACAATCCCTCCACTCTCTCAATACCCTCTGTTTCATGTCTTAAAATAAAAAAAATTAAAAAATGTTGTTATATATCTTTTCTCTTTTCACCTTGTACCTACTGTAACCACTTAACTTCTCTTCTTCCTCTTCTTATTTCCACTTTTGCTGATCCACCATCTTCCTTCCACTTACTTTTGCCAATCCACATTCACCATCCACCTTCACGCTCTTTTCTTCAACATTTCCTTGACCTAACCTGACCTAATCTTTCGAAATAAAAAAAATATATATCTTTTCCCTTTTCACCTTTCACCTCCCATATCCATGTAATTTCTCCACCCCCTCTTCCTCTTATGCCTGGTGTTGGCTTAATGGTTAGGGTGGCGGGCTTTGGATCTGAGGGTCCTGAGTTCAAATCCCGCTCAATACCTGGTGGGGTTAACTCAGCCTGTCATCCTTCCGAGGTCGGCAAAATGAGTGCCAGCTTGCTGGTATACTGTGTCGGAGTGGCGACCCGTCCAAGATTGTGTCCGATAGACAAGAAGACTGCTTAAGCAGCACCAACGCTCTGCATAGAGTATGGTCCAAATCTCCTCTTCCTGCTACTTTTGCCAATCCACCATCTTCCTTCTACTTTAGCCGATCCACATTCACCATGCACCTTCACGATTTTTTGTTCAACCTTTCCTTTACCTAACCTTACCTTATCTTTACAAAAATTAAAAAAAACGGTCTCTTAAAATGTTTCAACTTCCTCTTACACACGTGGTTCTCTGTATTGTATCATAATTCATGACTTCTTCTTCAAAAGAGTGTTTTCAATTTGAGCTTTCCTTTATCATGTGTCTAAAAAGTCCCACTGTTACAACGTTTCTTTTCTCCATTCTTTTAATTCTCCTTTATTGCATCCCTCACATAATGTCTTCAATCACATCTCTGACTTAAAAAAATTTTTTTATCACATCACTGCCCATGGTACACTGAAGCTTGTGGTGAGGCAGTTGTCCTGAAACAACTTACTTTCACCTCATGGAAGGCAAATCTAACTGAAGGCAATCTCAGTTCCTTCCACAAAGATCGGAACAAGTGTGTGGCTGTCTCCCTCTCCAAATCCTGTCTCCTCTCCAAATCCTGTCTCCCTCCTCCAATCCTGTCTCCCTCCTCAAATCCTGTCTCCCTCCTCAAATCCTGTCTCCCTCCTCCAAATTCCTTCTCCCTCCTCCAAATCCTGTCTCCCTCCTCCAAATCTGTCTCCCTCCTCCAAATCCTGTCTCCCTCCTCCAAATCCTGTCTCCCTCTTCCAAATCATGTCTCCCTTCCAAATCATGTCTCCCCCTCCAAATCATGTCTCTCAATCTGTCTCCTCCAAATCATGTCTCCCTCCTCCCAATCCTGTCTCCCTCCTCCAAATCCTGTCTCCCTCCTCCAAATCCTGTCTCCCTCCTCCAAATCCTGTCTCCCTCCTCCAAATCCTGTCTCCCTCTCCAAATCCTGCTCCTCCTCCAAATCCTGTCTCCCTCCTCCAATCCTGTCTCCCTCCTCCAAATCCTGTCTCCTCCTCCAAATCCTGTCTCCCTCCTCCAAATCCTGTCTCCCTCCTCCAAATCCTGTCTCCCTCTCCCCAAATCCTGTCTCCCTCCTCCAATCCTGTCTCCCCCTCCTCAAATCCTGTCTCCCTCCTCCAAATCCTGTCTCCCTCCTCCAAATCCTGTCTCCCTCCTCCAAATCCTGTCTCCTCCTCAAATCTGTCTCCCTCCTCCAAATCCTGTCTCCCTCCTCCAAATCCTGTCTCCCTCCTCCAAACTCATTGTCCCCTCCTCCAAATATGTCTCCCTCCTCCAAATCATGTCTCCCTCCTCCAAATCCTGATGGCATCTGGTGAAGTCTGTTTCTGGTGTATGTTCCCCCACCATCCCTCCCTTACCTCAAATGGCTGCACAGCTGACACTGCCACGCAAAAAAGGCTGCAATGCCAAAACTCTGCATTTGCTTCTAAATCTTGTGTCCCAAACCCATCACTTTCTTTACCCACCTGACCGCATCACACACAGCTGTTCCAGGACTGTGTCCTTTTCTCCTGAAAAGGTGGAGAGTTTGCTGTCAAACCTCGATTTTGATTATGCAACCAGTCCAGACAGCATCAACCCACATGTCCTAAAAAACCTTCTCTGCTGCTCTTGCTCTCTCTGTTCTATTCATCCTCTCATTTGCTTAAGGTCATCTTCCATCTGCTTAGAAATCAGCAAACATTATCGATCTGCATAAGAAGGTGCAAAAACAGATCCCTGCGACTACAAACCAATGAGCCTCCTCCCAATCATCAGCAAGGTCATGGAATCCATCATCGCTTCCGACTTTAAATCCTTCCTCTTCTCTAATGGCTTGAATACCGATCATCAATTTGGATTCAGACCAGGTCACTCGACTCTGGGCATGCTGCTTCTGCTTTCCCAATAATGGATGGAGGTCCTCAATGCCAGACATGAGATCAGAGCCATCTCCAGAGACATATCGCGAGCACCCCATCCTGCTCACCAAACTCTCTCTTCAGATGGTATCAAAGGCAATCTCTACTCATTGCTCGCAGACTTCCTTTCCTGTCGCAGTCAATGCGTGGCCCTTAATGGAATTCCCTCCTCTCCTCCTCTTCCTGTCCAGGCTGGAGTTCCTCAAGGCAGTGTTGTGGGCCCTGTGCTTTTTTTGGTTTTTATCAATGTTCTCTCTGAAAATGGAAAATCCTCTTTATCTCTTTGCAGATGACTCCACCCTCTGTCATAGCATCTGTCATCCCTCAGATCAGCAAGCAGCAGACTTTTCACTCGCTAAAGATCTGGATAAAATCACAAGCTGGTCCAACACTTGGAAAATGTTTTACAATCCTGACAAATCTCACACTCTCGCTATGTCTCTCCGAAAGGACCGTCTGGAGAAAACCCCCATCTACTTTCTCAACAATCCTCCTGAAGAAGTCCTTTCATTCAAGCTTTTTGGTCTCACTATCTGCCATGATCTTTCCTTGGAAAGCAACATTTCCAAGCTAGCTTCCAAAGCCAGTCGCCGACTGGGCTTCTTCTGTCGTGCAAAGTCCTTCCGAGGGCACACCTGAGCTCCTGACCACATACAAAGCTTTCATCGGCAGCCGAATAGAGTACTGCTCTCTCCTCTGGGCTGGTGCTCTCGCCTCGCACCTTTCTCGGCTTCATGTTATGGAAACCAAGGCTTTTAGAATCATTGGTATCTCCAGCGATGCAGCCGAGTCTTGGTGTCTCACTCTCTTCTCCGCAGGCAGGTCGGTGGTCTTGTCTTCTCCCGTCTCCTTTCTGCCCCCCCCCCCCCCCATATTTCCACAGGGGCGCTCATGGTCCACCAGTAACCCCCTTCTGGTGAAACTACCAAAATCAAGAATTACTGCTCACCTTCACTGTTTCATTCCTCTTTTTTATAACCTCTGGAACAAACTCCACATTCTCTTCAATCCCACTGTTCCTCCCGGACTTCAAAACAGCTGTTCACCACCATCTCTTATCTCCCCATCCAAAGCCATGATCTTTTCTTCCCTCCGTCAACTCCACCTCAAACCCACCTCCTTCAAATTCCCTGCTTTCCTTCCTTAAAGTCCCTGTAGTGTCCATCTTGTTTACCTTGTGTACCCTACCCCATCCCTCTCCCTTCCAGAGATGTCCTAATGCCTCTGCTCCCTACTGTTCTCTGCTTCCCTCTCCCACCCCTCTTGTCTCCTGCTGCTCTTTGTTATACATTCTGTGTATATATATATATATATATATTATTGCTAACTCTTCTACGAGCCTTGACAATGTATACAAAAAAATAACAATAATAATAGTCGTGTCATTGGGCAAACATATAATCCCCACGCTGGCCCAAGTACATCTGGGCTTGGTGAAAAGGTAAGCTAATGCTCCAGCAGTACAGCAGGCTGGTATGCTGCAAGGTTGTGAAGACCAATGAAAATTTGGTCCAATGGATCAACGGGCCCACTAGTCTTTTAAATAAAATCTTTTGTTTTTTCAGCTCTGTTGTCACTTTCTATCCATATGCATGTCTCTTTAAAATATCTATCTTTGTCTTTCGTAGCTTGTCATTGGAAGTTGGCATTTATCCGCTTAATGTGCTCTTGATGCGCCTTTGGTTTTCATCTCTCTTCTTCTGTATGCAATATTTATTGCCTCTTCTGACAGCCATTTGGCCTTGTTCTTTCTGCTTCCTTTTGGGATATTGTTTTTGGCCTCTATTTTTACAATTTTTCGATCTGGGACTTGACTTGTGCCAAGCATATTCTGTCAACCAAGTCCAGCTCTGTAAAACTTTTTTTTTTTTTTAACCTTTATTGCATATTGTTTACGTACATTTTCTAGGTCGTATATGGTCGGAGATTTTTTATTTTTTATTTTGTCCATTCTCAATTTTATTCGGTATTCATGATCTGTCCCAGAGCCTGCACCTGGCAGAGCATTGGCAGATTGCATCTTCTGTTGATTAGAATGTAGTCAATCAGATGTCTGTGTTGTCCATCAGGTAAAGTCCATGTGCACAGTCCACATTTGGGTTGTTTCAGCCACGTGTTTGCAATTATGAGCTCGTTCTCCACACAGAATTCCAGCATTCACTCCCCTTGTTAATTTTGGATACCAAGTCAGTGCTTTCCTACAATCCCTGGTGCTCCTGTTTCTCCAATTTTTGCATTCTAGTCTCCCATAATAATTAATCCATCTTCCTTTGGCATCTGTTCTCTAAAATCCTGCAACTTTTCGAAAATGCCTTCACATTTTCTTCACCTGGAGAAGTTGGAGCATATATCTGATTGATGGTGCTGTTCAGTGGATGTCCGTTCAACTTCACTGGTATTAACCTATCATTGACTGGGCTATATCCCAGTACTGACCCTGCCATCTTGTTATTGCAAATCACTGCCAATCTATTTCTTTTGCAGTTTTTGTGACCAGAAAAGAACACTTTGTAATTGTCAGATTGGAACTGCCCTGTTTCAATCTGACATGAAAGAATTAAAGGACTTCTTCAATCTGACATGGTTACCACTTCACATAAGTTCACTTATCCCAAAAATTTCAGTTCTTGTTTTTGAAGCACATATAAACAAACAAACAAACAAACACGAATTGAGCTTTATATATTCGATGATTGACATAATTTTATAACAGCTGCTTGTGAATAAGCATTTAAAATTAACAATGACAGTTTTTATTGCGCAGCGTCGAAGGCTTATGAAGGAGCTTGTACATCTATAATATAAAAGGAGCTCGGTCTTGGTGTGCCTGCATTAATCCATCCCTGCATCCGGCCGTCCCTGCCAGTGTGCGTCCGGCAACAATAGTCCTCTCGGGGATATAACTAATCAAGGCCAATCTGCAAACAGTATGATACCGTTGAATATAAGGCTGAAAACAGTGTGATAGAGCTGCGTAAAGTGAGAATAGATGGGCCAGTTTCAATTTATATTAAAACAAAAAAAATTCTTCACCCTTCATCTTCTTCTTCACTTGTAATAATGGTGAGTCTCATTCAATCCCATTTCTCATATCGATTAGATTCAGAAAATGCCTGCTATATTGTACACCGCTCCTTCCAAATTCCATGTCCAGGCCATGGATGATGTCATCACCGGGCGCCCAAGAAAGGGAGTACTCAGTTTTCACTCCATTTTCTTGTTTTCTTGTTACCTCTGCTAACTGAAGATAAAGGAGGTTATGTTTTCACCCCTCTCTGTCTGTCTGTTTGTTTGTTTGTTTGTTTGCGTGCAGGATATCTCAAAAACTTGTAGACGGATCTGGATGAAATTTTGTGGACCGTTTGGGTGTGTGACAAGGGCGAACTGATCAGATTTTGGTGAAGATCCTGATCCGGATCCGACTACGAGAATTTTTTAAGTGATTCTTCACTATTGAGAGATTGGGCCAAAAATGATATATAGCATGATATCTCAAAATGCTGTGGACGGATTCGGACGAAACTTGGTGGAAATGTTGGGTGTGTGAGAAGGAAGAAATGTTTCAATTTTAGTGAAGATCTGAATCCGGATCTGATAATTTTTTAAGTGATTCTTCACCATTGAGAGATCGGGCTAAACTAATATATAGCACGATATCTCAAAATGTTGTGAACGGATTCGGATGAAACATGGTGGACCGGTTGGGTGTGTGGCAAGGCCGAATGGATTCGATTTTGGTGAAGATCAGAATCTGGATCTGGATACGAGAATTATTTAATTTTTTAAGTGTTTCTTCACCATTGGGAGATGGGGCCAAAAACGATATAGTACTGTATAGCATGATATGACAAAAATGTATTGGGCCTGATATGTTCTCGTGGATCAGGCATGATGTGGCGGAGGTATGTGCTCTACCGAGTGCCGTTCTAATTTTTTTATTTTTTTGGGGGGGGTGATATCTCAGCTATTCTTTGAGTTTGGAAGCTGAAATTTGGGGACAAAAGTGAAGGTGTGCTTTGGCATTAAATGTTATTTTATTTCATTTATTGATTAATCAATTAATTGATTAATTTCTTCATTATTATCGATTTATTAATTACTTATTTATTTTATTTCTCATCTGGACAAAATCTCAGGCACCTTTTTGAGCAAGGAAGCCGATATCTGCCATGACAGTGACCAAGTGATTTGGCTATAAGGGATATTTTTGATTTCTTGATTAATCAATTAATCGATTAATTATTCATTTTTCGATGAATTGCTTAATTTTCAAAACGTTACAAATTCGGATGAAACAGTGATGGTTTTGGTATGCTATTAGCCAATCGATTTAGAAATTAATTATTTTACAATTTTTATTAATTTATTTCAATTATGCAATTCAATTAATCAATCAATTATTGTACACTGTTCCCTTCCAATTCCGTCTCCATGTGCTGCATGGTGAGTAAGTATCATTTGTATCCATTCACCTCAGAAGTATATTTATACACATAAATTAAGCATACGCAGAATCGAACCCAGGTCCTCTGGCAAACCGTACCAGTGCTCTGTTATCTGGGCGACCTACCAGCTGAGCAACGCAATGCTTTCACATATTTAAGTGCCACTCTCTTTCCCCCACTGCTTCCAGGGCACTCACTGCCAACCATAGGAGCAGCTAAAAAAAAAAATTCCACATATATATTTATGATGGTTCTATCCTGTTCATTTCTCATTAAATTATCATATCCCTGTACTTTTTACAAATATTCCAAGGACATAAAGAGACAATGGACTAATCGTTACTGTTTGCATGATTTTTGAACCTTATGAGATAATAAGTGCTTCATTGGGAGCAGACCATTTATAAATGTATCCAAATGGTGATTTTAAGAATCTGTCGTGATGATGAAAATCGTATTTGATATGTTGCAGGGTCCTCCAGGCCCAACTGGACTAACCGGAGAAAAGGTGAGTAGCATGTACAAGAAGTGGTTTTTTTCTTTGTCCTGAAACTTCTGTTCTTGCGACATGTTGTCAGCCATGTGATATAGAATAAATGGATGTGGGAGGAAGTTAAAAATATCATTATGGTTTAAAAAACACTTTGTTTTTGTATTGGGAATCATGGAAGGTGAGAAAATGTTGGGATCAGGTTGGAGGGAGAGAAAAGAGGAGAAGGAGGAGGAAAATAAGTTGTTGGTGGAACGGTTCTGCTTATGAGAGAGGGCAATTAAGGTTATGAAGGGTGGGAGGCAGAGAATTGAGGTTTGGCAAATGCTCATGATTGGCATGTGGTGGAAGACTTAAAGTGACAGTTGGTATTCCCAAAAGAGATCTGCGTGATAATGTTGCACCCCGACATTGTTATCTGGTTGGTTGCAACACTGAATGTCATATTGGAGTAGTTATCAGTTCCTTTGGGGGAAAAGATGGATGAGGTGCTTGAAAGTAAGAAGGGAAGGTACATCGAATTGGAAATGGAGTGCAGAGAGAATGGTTGGACTCATATTGCCAGCCATTTGAAGAGGGGTGTAGAGTATATCGTAATGGTGATGCAGGTGGACACAGTAAAATCTTCCACCCAGATGGTCACCAATCTAGCTATGAGGATGTCCTTGGGATTGTAGATCATTCACAGAAAAATCCAAAAGATGTTTGCTTCACTTTCCGACTTAACAGTAACTCTAACAAGCCTGCCGCCAATGATGTGTTCGTCGGTTCGAAAGGATTGGGGGCCGAATGAGATCCTTGACAAACCACAACATTTGTACCCTCCTAAAGGTGCTGTCACACCTTGACGTTTTAGCCAGCAATGGCAAACGTATAAAAATGTATGTAAAACGTTGGCGTACGCTGAAATTTTGATGTTTTTTTTTAAGTTTTGGTCGTATTCATAACGTGATGGTCGATTCATAACATATTATAGTAACGGGCACAGAACGTTTCGTTGTCTTATAGATAACTTATACCAACGAATGTTAGCCTGTTGTCGGCGTTCACAACCTATGCCCAACGATAGTTTAACTTAGGCATAGCGCGCTGCACGTATCACCGACGAACTCGTGGCGTAGCCTGTTAAAAACCTGCCGCACGCCGATTTAAATCATAACCGCCTGAAAATTGAAAGTGTCAACATCGCAGTCAAACCTTGACGATTTAGCCAGCGTATGCCGACCTATGAAAAATTTGCCGAACCAAGCTGGCACACGTCGATCTACGTTATGGGTAAGTTGTGTATACGTTAAGAGCACCTGAAAACGATGAAGTAGCTGTCATATTTCGTGGTACGTCTCGTACGTCGTGAAATTTCAGCATGCTGAAAATTTTACGACGTACTCGCCGTATGGCTCACACGTTCCGCTAGCTGGATAAGTTGTGGCACAATATGCGATCGTTGACACGTCGACACAAGTTCCTTGTAAGTTACTCATAAGTCGAAACACGTCGAGGTAATGTTTAGCATACCCGAAACTTATTTTCTCCGTCAAGGCACATTTTATTTTTTTTCTCCTTGGCTCTGAAGGCACGTGACAAAATATCTGAAGTTGTTGTTGTTGTTGTTGTTGTTTTTATTTTTATTTTTTTTTTAGTCTATCACGAAATTTTAAAATATATTCCGACATTTGCTTTTAAGTTTCGACGTCGACAATATCCTCAAACAGAAAATATTCACAGAGGAGGAACTAAGAATAAGACTGAGCAAACTGAAGAGGCAATCGGACTGACGTAACGGCACGTGACGAAATATCGGAAGTTATTGTTGTTTTTTTTTTTAACGCTGCCAATACGCCATTATACAGTAGCTGTAAATTAGAAACGTTCAGTAAGTTCTGTGGTCGTCCGGAAGACGTCAATCAAATACGTCTACTACGTCAATATGCGTTGGAGGTACGTTACACATAGGTTCAAAGCACGTTACTATAGGTTAGAAATAAGTTTTGGTACGCTAAGCATTACCTCGACGTGTTTGACTATGAGTAACTTACAAGTAAGTGTGTCGACGTGTGTCAACGATCGCATAACGTGCCTCGACGTGTGTCAACGATCGTGTAACGTGCCTACAACATGTTACTCATAGGTTATAAATAAGTTTCGGGTAGCTAATCATTACCTCGACGTGTTTCGATTTTGAGTAACTTACAAGTAACGTGTGTCGACGTGTGTCAACGATCGCATAACGTGCCTACAACTTATGGCCAGCGTAGCGGAACGTGTGAGTCATACGCTGGCATACGTCGTAATTTCAAGCATGCTAAATTTGAGGACAACCGCAAAGTACAACGATGAAAGCCAGCGTCTACGACGTATGGCAGTGTTTTTCAGTGTGCTCTTAACGTATACAAAACTTACCATAACGTATTCGACGTGTGTCAGCGTTTTAGACAAATTTTTCATAAGTCGGCATAGCTGGCTAAATTGTCAAGGTGTGACAGCCCTTCAACGAGGGTTTTTTTTTGGCGCCAATACTAGACTCTGGTGGTGAATGGCTGGAGCGTCCAATCCAAGTCTGGGAGGTTGGCGGTTCAAAACCCATACAAGTCATACCATAGATTTTTAAAATGGTACATGTTGCATCCTTGCTTAATATTCAGAGTTTTAAAAGATAAGATCACGGACAATCCCCATAGGTTGGCATCCATGGGGAGGTGGAAATTCCCTCCTAAGGAAGTGCCCCACTGAGTGCAGTGAAAAAGGTGGCGCAATTGTTGTGACGCCGTTGATACCCAGAGTACCCTAGGAAGTGACAGCACTTCCCCCACACTCAGTGGCTATGTTTGTCTTGTCTGACAGTCCTTTGTGTTGTTTCTTATGTATTAGTCTATATTCCCATGTGTGTGAGGCAGGTCCACTATGAGCCTTAGAAAATCCCAATGGCTTTACTCACACCGCAATTTAGTTTTACTTCCCATTTCCGGACCGCACATCAAACCAACACTCCAATTGTGAAAAACAGGATTTGTTAAAGAGGGGGGAGGACAGAGAACCAATACTACAGTGAAGGAGAGAAGTCCGCATGGATGATAATCCTCACACCCATGAATAATCCCGTTGGCTTATCTGATATATTATGGCCCACTCACTCACAAATAGTAGACAGCAAGAGAAGGACAAGAACGAAAAGAAACCTGTCCATATGCTATGCTCGCTTGTGGTGGTTGTGGTTGTGATGGGGTGGTCGGCTAAGTTTAATGGCAGTGATGGGTTTGGCTGCGTAAAGACGTGCCACCTTCTGGTCTTTACAATCCATTAATGAGCAGTAATACAATGATGATGGCATGGTCTCATTCTGATCCCCCAAAAGGGCCCATGCTTCTGCAAGTCACCAGAAATTAGTTGCGAGTTGACTATAAAAAGATGGCCGTGGTGGGTGGTTGGGTCTCTTCACTTGAGAAGGCAAGTGAAATGGCTAGTGAGAAGGCTAGTGAAACTGCTAGGCTAGGCTAGGCTAGTGAGAAGGCTCCTTCATATGAAACGTTGCCTGATGGTTGACCCAGCTCTTTCCTGTTTGTTTCAAAATTGAGTAGAGTCCACTTGTATTTATTGGTGGGCTCTGCCCTTTTTGCACACACAGTGTATATATGTATATATGTATATATGTATATATGTATATATGTATATATAATGTATATACTGTGTATATATATATATATATATATATTATATATATATATATATATAATATATATATATTTATTGTTTACGGATTTCAGAAATCCGGTCTGATGAATGCATCCACACAATCCAGGTCCTTAGACGTTATTTCCTTAAATGCATGTTCAGATTAGCGCCCTCATCCCATGGTCTAATGGGATTTTAAATGTGATGCGTTGAGAAGGGTAAAGAATAGATCCCCTCTCTTATGGGAAGCTATTTTCTTTACGACAGACACATTTATGCACATATTTCTTTCGCGAGCGCCGACGCCCACCTTTTTTTTTCTTCAGCAACGTTTGTTGGGTGGTTGCTAGACGACCGTTATTCTCAGGTTTTCCGTCTGTCTGTATGTATGTAATGGACAGCTCTGGAGGCCAGTAAGGATGTCAACCGATTTTGATGAAACTTGACTGGTAGGTTCATACCAGGATCTAGTTGTATGCTTTTGAGCACCGTTGGTATGGACGCCACCCATTGCCTAGCAACGGGACTTTGAAAATATTTGAAAAAATCCGAAAAATATTTTTATATAATTTTTTTTTTCGAAAATCAAAAATCGGCTTCTGCGCTTTTTTTACGCACATTGATCAAACTCTTTGTCAAAAAATTTTCAGCCCGATCCGTCAAAAACTGGTATGACTAGTATGGCAATTATATAGCGACCATATGCAATTATATTACTATAATGGCTTTCACCCCAACGTTCACCGTTGGATTCCCTAACGTAGGGTTTGGGAATCGAACACAAATGATGAATGGAAGTTGCTCATCATGTTCCTATATGGAACAACGAACGGCAAAAATGCCATCTGATGTGTTCTCTTATCTACATATTTCAAATTCGCCTAGTCTAGCGACCACCCATGTCGCCTACCGGCTTGTGCACATATTTCTTTAACGAGCGCTGAGGCTCGCCCTTTTTTGAGCGCACGGTTTGTCATGGTGATGGTGCGCAAGTGGGGCAGGGTGAGCTTGGGGGGACTCTGCGCCCGCCGAGACGGGCCACATATATAAAAAGAATTGGAAGTCCGTTCTAAAGAAAAGAAAGCGAGAGAGGAAGCGTGCGAGAATAGAAGTGAGCAGGAAGCGGGCAAGCGAGCCAAAAAGGAAGCGCGAGCGAGCATAAAAGAAAGCGAGAGAGGAAGCGTGCAAGAAGAGAAGCGAGTAAGAAGCGGGCAAGCGAGCCAGAGTGCGAGCACGCAAGCGAGGAAGCGAGCGAGTGAGCGTGTGGGTGTCTGACCAGCGCCAACAACGAGACAATTCGTCCT
>CM068956.1:76714219-76726074 GCA_035128595.1 Eptatretus atami | reverse complement strand
TTAAAAACCAAAGTGGAAAATGAACAGTAATCATCATATTATTGTGGCTGCTCCCACATGGCACATCGTCAACAAAAGAGCTGATTCTCGTTATCAGCATGTGAAGTTGACATCTTCCATTTTTGATATGTTGATTGAACTTAGATCAGTAATGATTTACATAATAGGCTGCAAGAGAGAACACGATTCTATGTCTGATCTGGGTTCAATTTTTGAATCTACAATAAACACACATACACACCTCATTTTTTCATTTCTGTTCCTCACAATTGGAGAACACACACACACACACACACACACACACACACACACACACACACTCTCTTGATTAATTGTACAGTATTCGCTGTTCTTAAAATATAATATAATTTCGAGGATTGTTGTAAATTATGTTAATTTCACAACATCCTATATTCGACTTTATTTAAATTGTAAACCTCAAAACATAGTTCCCTTACCAAAAGGAAGAACCTCAACCTGTAAGCAATTGACTGGTTTCCTGACCACCCAGATCATCAGCTGGGCACTGTTCTTCCCCGAGGTTTTGATCCTTTAAGTCTAGAACCTCTCCAAACAGCGGATCCACAACCTCGGTCACGGATCCACATCATTAGATTACCTACATCAGGAGATCCACAACTTCAGTTGCGTCCAGGCAGTCAGTCAACCCATCAATGCAACATCACTAATCAAACTCTACTCGCTACAGGATTTAATTTATCACATATATATATATAACTCTCATCACACATTCCATTATATAATAATATATTAAATCATGCACATCTTACCTTAAATATAACATGTCCACCACCCAGATCATCCTCACCCCACTGACTACAATCATCAAACTGTTAATCAAATATTGAAATGGTTATTCATAACGGCATTTCGACATGCTGCCCTATCACCCAGCAATCACTGAAAATAGTTTAAAATATAATTTTTTTTAATCATCTATTTATTTAAATATCTCGTTCATAACATATTTACTATTTGTAACATATTTCACTAATTCTATTTGGTGTCGTTTTATGATGCTAAAGAAAACTTGTTTTGATCGGCCACCTGTAGCTCCCTGTATTAATTAGTAAACGTCTAACTAGTTGTTTTAATCTATTGACAAGCTCAGTGCTGTGTGTGGTTGCTCTCACGGTCCTAATTATTTCACCTGCAACTGTACCATAGAATAGCTTCTTCGGAATGTTGCTGTCAAAGAAAAGCATTTGTACAATGTGGAATGGAAAAGCATCTCGTTTGTCAAATAATTTTTTGTGAAATTTATTATTATTGACATTGATTTGAAATTCCAAAAAAAGAAACTGACAGAAAAGCATCTCATTTATCAAATAATTTGGTGTGAAATTATATGTCATCATGAAGCTGATCAAATATACAAACCCATCATTAATTGCTCGTAAATCATCAATGAATCTAAAGATGTTTCCACACCTTCACACAGTTCTTTTATTCATTCCTGCACATGTTCTGGAACCAATCGGACTCGTACATTTGCAGGAACAAATTTGCAAAGAAAGGGGTCGGATCTGAACTCATGGGTATCCCCACTGTCTGTTGGAGTATCTTGTTGACAAATGTAAAGAAACTGTTGCTTCAGAGAAATCTCACACTTTCTTTAAGTTTATTCTTTGAAAAACTACATGAATATAGATTTTCCTTGACAGACCAGTGTTCTTTTCTTCATAGACTTTTATGTATACTTTATTATCTCCTGCAAATGCTTTGTCTACCGCTCTGTATATAAATATATATATGTATTTTAAAAAAATATACACACACACGTTCACATACATACATACATACATCCAGAATATTTTTCTGGCTAATTTTCCCCTACCTAACAAAGGCTTCACTGGTTGATATCCACTGTAATGAGTTGCTACCCAGACAATTTCTGTGTGTGATGATTTCAGGGTGAACCTGGACGACCAGGATCTTCAGGGCCACCGGGGCTGGAAGGACAGAAGGTGACTTATAAAAGTACAATTACTTTGAATTTTTTTTAGTATACCATTCTGAGGCTCAATTGTGAAAGAGCTAGAACAGAGAATAGACCAGAACAAGAATAACAGTGGAAAGGGAGGAAACACGCCAACAGTATAAGATCGAGGAACACAATGGAAGGACACTTGGAAGCAAATTGGGCAAGCAGACAAATGAGATGTAAGAGAGTGTGGAGGACACAGGTGGTAAACAATCTGGATACAAACTCAAAAACAGCAAGAAGAGGAGGGAAAAAGTATGGATGAAACAGAAATTGGAAAAACAAACAAACACAATAGAGGCTGAGGGAGAAGGGGGGGGAGGGGGAGGCACAATAACTTGGAAAGGAATGGATGGCCTTGGTGACAGCCTCATGAGGGTTGAAAAGATCACAGTCATTTTGGTATTTTTTTCTGAAAGTGCGATTTTCTCAAGAAGACATTTTGGTATTTTCTCCAGAAGTGGGATTTTCTTTGGAAGACAATTTGGGATTTTATAAACATTTTTAAATTTGGAAAATTTCTCCAGAAGTGGGAAGTGGGTTACTCACATAATATGCATCCTGTAGAAACCTGGTGGGCAAACGGGAAGAGGAAAGTAACATAACAAGGAAAGGAGAGAGGGTGCAAGACCAGGAGGCAGTATAAGACAGAAGCCACCAACCTGTTTGCAATGTGAGAGTACCATGTCCAGAGTCTCCACTTCATCGTGGGAGATTCCAATATTTGTGAGAGTCTTAGTTTTCACAGCATCGAGCAGTGCAAGGTGTGAGGCAGTGATTCCATCCCAAAGGGAAGAATTGTGAGCACGACTCCTCCTTCGTATGCAGCACAAGGCTGCAGATAGCATCATTGGTTAAGGGTGTGGCTGTGCCACTGATGGAATGCCCTTATTACCAGTACACGACATTTTGCCGACCTCGGATGGACAACCCTACCTGGTGTTAATTCACTGGCAAAACAGGGCCTCAAACTCACGAGCCTAAGATCCCAAGCCAGCTACCCTAACTGCTAAGCAAACACCAGGCTTATGTGAGCTGCGAATGAAAGCCTTGTAAGCTGATAAAAGTTTGAGTTTGCAAAGAAAAGAATTGGCACATTTGGTTAGTCAGAGACTGGCTTTGGATGCAAACTTGGATATGTGGTTTGTCCAAGAAAGATCATGGTTTATGATGTGACCCAAGAGTTTGAGTGACTGAACTTCTTCAAGATGTTTATTAAGGAAGTACATGGGGGGAGAGAGGGTGTTTTACCATATGGTCCTTTCAGATATATATATATATATATATGTCGTCGTCGTCGTCAGGGTTGAAAGACATATTGCAAGTGTTGGACCAGCTCATGATTCAATAAAGGTCTGCTGCATGTCTATCTGAAGGATGAGGGATGCTATGGCAGTAGGTGGAATCATCAGCAAATAGAGAGGCAGCATATTCCAGAGAATACACAGACTACTTTACCTGTTACTTTATATCATAAGGCAGTATGATTTCAGTGGCCATGAAAACATGCACAAGTTTCTAAGTTAATTTTAACTGCTCTCGCTGCTTGGTGATTGAAACACAAATAAACTAGAACGGCACTCGGTAGAGTGAATACCTCTGCTAGACTGAACAGTTTACGTTTTGTATCCCACTGATAGACCGGATCTGCATGCAGACCTTCACCAAAATCTATTTGGCTTGTACTTGTCACATACCCATTCATCCACCATGTTTTGTCATAATCCGTCCACACTTTTTGAAATACCATGCTCCATATTGTTTGGCCCTATCTCTCAATTGTGAAGAATCACTTAAAAAATTCCAGTATCCGGATCTGGATCATCAACAAAATCTAATAATTTTGTCCTTGTCACACATTCAACCTGTCCACCAAGTTTTGTCTGAATCCGTCCACACTTTTTGAAATATCATGCTCTATATTGTTTGGCCCTGTCTCTCAATTGTGAAGAATCACTTTTAAAATTCCAGTATCCGGATCCGGATCTTCACAAAAATCTAATCGATTCGTCCTTGTCAATACACCTCAACCTGTCCACCAAGTTTCATCTGGATCCGTCCATAACATTTGATATATCATGGTATATGTCGTTTTTTGGCCCTATCTCTCAATGGTACAAAATTACTTCAGAGATTCTAGTAACCAAATCCAGATCTTCACCAAAATCTAATCATTTCATACTTGTCACACTCCCAACCTGTCCACCAAGTTTCATACGAATCTGGCCATAACTTTTTGAGATATCTTGCTCACAGACAAACAGGGGTGAAAACATAACTTCCACCCAACGGTCTGGCACAGACATCGTGTTCATTTGTTTTGCAACGATAAATCTGTGAATGAACGACTTCTTGTCTATAAAAGTGACTACTTTTTGCACAGGGAGACAAGGGATTGATCGGAAAACCTGGAGTACAAGGTCTGCCGGTAGGTCACTGTTAATAGAGATCAACGACTGTTTGCTTTTGGAGAAACAGAATGAGAAATCGTTTCATTCAACATAACCTAAAATGCATTTATGATAATCTCTATAATGATGTTTGTCATGTCTGCCTGTCTGTAAATAACTCGAAAAGGAAGTCTTGCGGAGAGCTCATGAGGGTATTTAGATGGCTGACGTCTTTTTTTTCTCTGCAAATGTGACCCAAAAGAACATGTGTGCGATATCTGGTGCTCGTTTCACCATTTAAATGATTTTGGCCAAAAAAAATCACCCATTACTTCTCCAGGAGCGCAGACTTGTTGCCCAATAGCGCCACCCACCGTGCAATCTACGATAATTAGAAACACCCGGATGGGTAGATGAGTAGATGAGAAGAGTGACGTGCTGGATGGGAGTACACTGGTGAACTCGGAAAGGGAAGCCCTGCCCTTCTGACCATGCTGGTATAAAAGATGGTCCATGAGACTTCAGAAGGGGAGATAAAAAAAAATCCTGTGGCAAAGTAAATGAAGCCATCGAAGCTGCACCACACAGCAGTCGACTTCAAAGATCCATCACTCGGCAGCCCTTGTGAATGAATTGCAGTGAGGTGATTTGGACCGTCGGGACAGCAGAGTATAATTACTTTGGGATAGTCGATTGGACCCTTGGGACCATGTATCAGCTTAGCTCAAGATATGCTTTCCTTTTGTCGTGTGATTCTTATTTTTTGTCTAATATACAAGCACTTTTCATGCTTTGATATTTGGAAGCAAACCAAAAGGGAATGTCTGGCTTGTTCATTATTCTTGCATAAAATCTGGATGATCTGATTTTGAATGCATTTTGGAGCATATGTATAGTGTGCGTCTTTTTCTCAAGAAAATCAAATATGATGGATTTCAGACACGGGCGGGCATGCTTTCCTAGTCATCGGGAACATACCATACAATTCCCGTGAACTTTATCTACTAAAAATATAACTTATTTGTTTCCAAAGGGTTGGCTCATGTTGTATTTTAATCATTCAACTAATTTTCTGTGCAGTACTATTTTAAGGCAGAGATCTGAACTATTCTTTCAACTTGTACTACACCTTGACGGAACACTTTTGGATGGACAAAAAGTCAAGCAACCACTTATACAACAGCTCGTACACTAGAACATCCAAAGCAGACAATTCATACAATAACCACCGATTATATTATTAAAGCAAACTCACCTATTTATGCCTGGTGTTGGCTTAATGGTTAGGGTGGCGGGCTTTGGATCCTTGGGTCCTGAGGTCAAATCCCACTCAGCTGTTGAATTAATAGCAGGTGAGGTTAACTCTGCCTGTCATCCTTCCGAGGTCGGCAAAATGAGTGCCAGCTTGCTGGTATCCTGTGTCGGAGTGGCGACCCGTCCAGGATTGTGCCCAATAGCCAAGGAGACTGCTTAGGCAGCACCAACGCTCTGCACAGAATATGGTCTCGATCTCCTCTCCTCCTCTCACCTATTTGAATGCCAGGTTGTTAAAGGTTAGTGTGCATTTCTCCAAGCTGTCTGCTCCTGTGGTTTGAATGCCTTGAAAACAAATCCAGTTATAATGTCAACTAATCCTGCTGTGCATCGTCGTGGGTGGGAAGTTGGGTGTCTGAATTTTGATTGGGCAACTACTTCACATAGTTATGCAAAGCTGTCTGCATTTAAGTTGTGAATGTTAAAGATCCCATTGTGTCACTCTTAGGGTATACCATTGTGGGCTGCTACCTTAAGCTGTATGCCCTATCTATGGTTTGATGAAATAAGCAAAGTGATCATCAAAAGGATGTGTCCGTTAATTTAGATCAACATAATGAGGAGAATGTGGTTGGTACATAAAATATAAGTAAATTAAATTATGGCTACTCCTTTGTTTATATTTATTTTGTTTATCCTTGCATTTCCTTGTCCTGATAATGCATTTTCTTTGTGTTAAAGGGTTTGCAGGGGTTCAAAGGAGAGAAAGGCCATCGGGTAAGTTAATGTATTGAACAGAAATTTGTTTGTTCATGTAATATCTTTCAAATTGCAGTTGGCTTCTCAGAAAGACACAACACCAATAACAAAAATGAAAGAATTATTACTGACATTGTCAAAATCAACAAAAAATCACTTGAATTCTGCCAAGATGAGACAAATATAATACTTCTACCCATGTCAAGGTCAATCAAACTTAGGTTTCTGTGCATTGTATTGAGAATTCGAATAGCTGCAATAACTTAGCCTGTTTACCATCAATTATGGCTTCAAGGAGAATGTCTTTTCCAATGGGTATTGTGTTTTTGATGTAATTCTGCTCTTGGCAGTAGTTAGGATTCTGCCCAGCACACAATTCCCCCATTATTGCATTTCGGATGAAAAGCATTGTGGTTTTCTGGCGTCTCTACCGCTAGTGAGGAAACGATTCCATCTATTGTTTTTGTCGACACCATGTTTACTGTACTTGTACAACCCATTCCACCAGGGAGAGCTAGGCCTGCGTGGTAGGCCCAGCTCACGGGGCCACAAGGGGGATAAGGGTGAGCAGGGTGCCCCTGGCCTGGATGCTCCATGTCCTCTGGTATGTTGTTTTGTGCCTCAATCCTGTCTGAATGTTCCTTAGTTCCTGTCTGAATGTAGATAAGGAAGTGTTTCTGCCATTTCCTTGAGGATGTATGTAGGAAATCCCATAACACCTCTTTGTTTGCCGTATTTGTTTTCCCCAATTTTATCTGCTCCAATTATCCCAGGCCGGTCCTGTGTACACCTGGTCATGTTATTAACACCTTCACCCACAGGCTTCAAGTTGACAGCTGAGAAATTGACGATGTCATCAGCTTTTCTCTTCTTTAAAAAAAAAAAAATCCTCCATTTTCATCATTTCACTGACTGTATAAAGTTTGACCCGATGCAGGGAAGTCGTGGTTTCAAAGGTGAAAATGGCGAGCCAGGCTTACCAGGATTGGACGGCATAGACGCTCCTTGCCCTGTGGTAGATAACAGTGCATGTCTGACCCTGCATGCTGGACCACCCCACACCCACCCGCATGATCCAGCTATCATCATCACTGGCATGAAAGTGCTCACTTACTTGCATTTTCTAACGCTTTTATGGTGGCTGCCTGCATTTGTATGCTGTGACCAACTTTTACATTATATTTTAGCATAATAAACTGTTTTTTATGGGCTTCAGTTGAAGTCGAGAAGATTTAATCATCTTCCCGAAATGTCTCTCATTTCTCAAGCCAAGCCACCATTGTTTTGTTGTTTCTGTTAGTGAGTAAAACCTGGGTTTATAATTGCTGAATATACCGATGGCATCATGCATGCTCATAAGACCAACGATGGGATAGAGGGACGACAAACCGCACAATATTACTCGATTTATCTGATCTCCATTGTTTTGAAAATTAGATTAACTAGTGTGGGCCCGTAGGTGGCGTGCCCATAAGTGCGTGCCAGTAGGTGCGTGCCAGTAGGTGCAGCTTTTTTCCTTCGCTCTCGTAAACGACGACTGGATTGGGCATTGTTCAATTAGATCGGACCAACCGTATCATAAATGGCCATAACTTGGGAAACACCTGGGAAACATACTCAGGTCCCCAGCGTCAATTGTGACGTCATATCAAAGAAGAAGAAGAAGAAGAAGAATTGTGACGCCCCCTCTCTCTCGCCCCTCCCCCTCTCTCGACCCCTCTCTCGACCCCCTATCTTTCCCCCCTCTCTCCCCCCTAGTCTCGCCCCTCCTCTCTCCCCCCTCCTCTCTCGCCCCTCTCTCTCGCCCCCACTCTCACCCCACCTCTCTCCCTTCTCTTGAATTGTGACGCCATCTCTTCTCACCCCCTCTCTTGCCCCCCTCTCTCCCCCTCCTCTCTCACCCCTCTCTCTGTAAATGTATCACAAATGTCTACCAAGCACAACAATTAATTCAAACCTTGAGAAAAAACAGCTTTCAAACCTTGGATTAATTAATAATTGAACAATTAATTCAAACTTTGGAAAAAACAGCTTTAAACCTTGGGAAACACTTGGAAACAGCTAAAGGGATGAAGAACGATATCAAACCTTGAAAAGGACATACTCAGGTCCCCAGCGTCGATTGTGACGTCATACCAAACGAAGAAGAAGAAGAATTGTGACGTCAATCGTGCAAAAATAAAAAAATAAAATAAACATTAATTGTGACGTCATTCGTGATGTCATAGCACCGTGTCCTGTCATTGGTTGACAGATAAATGGCCATAACTTGGAACCGCTCGTCCGATTGATATCAAACCTTGAAAAGGCACATACTCAGGCCCAGCGTCGATTGTGACGTCATACCAAACGAAGAAGAAGAAGAATTGTGACGTCATTCGTGCAAAAAAACCATTAATTGTGACGTCATTCGTGACGTCATAGCACCGTGCCCTGTCATTAGTCGACAGATAAATGGCCGTAACTTGGAACCGCTCGTCCGATTGACATCAAACCTTGAAAAGGCACATCCGCGGGCCCCGGCAATATTCCTGGCAAGTTTCAATCCGATCGGACCAGCGGTCGTCGAGAAGCGGCGGTCGCAGACAGACACACATACAGACAGACAGACAGACAGACAGACAGACGACAGACACACATACACACACACACAGATTGCTGGAATTATAGATAGATGTTTTATTTACTTCGGGATAATTTTAATCACAAGCAGCTGCTTTGATTTTACTTCTAAATTTCTGTTCATCAAATAATTGTCAATATATTTACTGAATAATTTTCCAATAGAAATGTTCCACACACCGAAAGTGTCACAAGATATTCATTAATTTGTAGTTCTTTGTGAATTGGCTTTCGTTCTATGTTTGAAGGTTCACAATATGAGGGTCCTACTGAGAGTTTTTACACTTACACGCAACTAAGAGGATCCATCATTAATGGAGTCAAGGCCTCACAATTAAAATAATGAAGGTTGCTCCAGGACGAAGGAAAGGGGGGGGGGGGATGGCAAAGGTACAGGACACCGAGGCATCACCCAAATGCTGCATAATCAGGTATCAGTGATGTAGAACTTGAGTGGAGGATGAGTGAAGGTCAATTTGACTCGAGTCAAATTTGATTTTATTTTGATGGACTTGAACCGAAGACCTTGGGACTTGGACTCAAGATGATGCTTGAATCTGATTAAGTGAAACCCTATAAGGCATGTAAGGCATAATACTACATATCCATTAGGTATTGCAGATCATTCCTCTTTCAAATTATATTTTTGATGAACGAATGACCTGTAAAGTGAAAATACTTCTTATTTGCAGAAACGTGGAGATGGATCACTGGATACAGCACAAGTGGCTAAATAAAGATATTTCATTTGCATGAATGAGAAGCTGATCTGCTTTGTTAACATGACGAGATGTTGACACAATTTGATCACATAAAGTCATGTGGCCATGATAGGGAGTAACATGCTGACAGTTTTACTTGAATCTGAAGTCATGTTATATCCAGGACTCGTGATACATTCAGTGTTTTGAGATTAGCGACTATATAATTATTGATAAGCATTGCTCACTCAGAAATTTTGGGCCTTTTTTGAAAGATAGATGAAACAAAAGTATAGCAGCTGCACCCAGAAGTAGAACTTGCAGACGCCAAACACCTGCCATTGGTGCCGTCGACGAACCTGCTGTTGGCACAGTTGTGCAACATAATCAACCCAGCAGTGTAATGCAGTATTCCAAATTAAACATCATCTTTTTTATGTGATCTTCATGGGATAAAAGTGCCAAGTTCTTCAATTTCACAAAGAGAAACAGACATCATCTCAAGTAACATGTCATTCCATTGGAATAAAATTTTTTATTGTTGGTTAAATTTTTTTTGGTGCACATCCATTTGTGAAGTAAAATCAGGATGGCCATATGGACTTGCTTGACTGGTTTGGGTGACACACCACGCACTGTGAACAAATGTAGCCCATCACAGGCTAGATGCTGAATAGAGAGCAGCTTTTTAAAGAAAACTAGCAGAGGTTATCCAACTGAAGTTAGAGGAAAGCATGGGTTGGACTGGATTGAAAGGGAGAGGATTATGTGGGGAAAATTAGGATTACTCTCATGAAGGAAGTCAGCCAGTAAGGTAAGCCCTCTGCTGTCCAAGGAAATCACTGCTTTGGTCGCATTCATAGATTACTTGCTGCTGATTGCAGTGGTTATTACATTGTCTTAAAAGAGCTTTGTATTACAATTGTTAACTCGAAAGAGCAATCAGAGATTGTAGACACTCGCCAGGACTTGTTTTGTGTGGCAAATAAATGGAAGTATGTACTAAACGAAAGGTCGTTGAATGCAAATGAAAGGTCTAAATGGTATATTTGTAAATATGTAAAGGTCAAGTGGTCTGAAGGTCAAAGGGTCAAAATGGTCAAAAGTGTTGAAAGGGTCTTAAAAGGTCAAAGGGGTCTAAGGGATGTAATTTAAGGTCTAAAGAGTCAGAATTGTCTGAAGGTGTTTAAAGGTCTTAAAACATCTAAGAAGGGTCTAAAGGTAAAAGGGGTCCACAGGTTATGACTGAAAGGTATAAAGGTCTAAAAGGGTCTCAGGGATTCTAAAGGGTCTAATAGGATCTAAAGGGTCTTTAAGGTCTAAGTGTTCTAAAGGGTGTAACGGGGGATGAAGGGTATATGGGGTCTAAAGGGTCTGAAAGGTGTTAAAGGTCTCAAAGGGTCTTAGGTTTCTCAAGGGTCTTCCACTGTCTTAGGGTTTAAAGGGTCTTTAATGGTCTTCAGAGTCTTAATGGTCTTAAATGGTATTAGGGTTTAAAGGGTCTTCAGATTCTTAAGGGTCTCAAGGATTCTAAATGTATATCGGTGTCAGTAGGGTAGATATACTGATTCTGGCTCACTTTCCCCCATTGTTAAGTGAATGGGATTCTCAGCGATTCATATTTTTTTCCCTAAAAATAAACCTCCTTTTTATCCCAACTGTTGAATTCTCTGCTGTTGAAATATCTAAAACATGTAAGTGAATGGAGATTTTAATAGCCTCCCCTTTAACCTAGGAGCACTTTTTTTCAAATAACCAATGCATATTGTTTAGCTCACTCATTGAACCTATAAAGATTTGTTCATTCTCAAATTCCTTCAATAGTTTAATTTCTTTGCACAATAATCCCCATCTAAAATATTTAAAAATAAAACATTTGAATCTTTATATTTTTCAAGATACCCCTTTTGTGTCATTATGAAATGATATACTTCTCTCATTGATCTCATCTGACCACCTCCTGAGCTCAGATTTTTTTGCATAAGCCACGCCCACTTTTCCTAAACCCCGCCCACTTTTTCTTAAGCCACGCCCACTTTCCTAAGCCCCGCTCACTTTTGTGAGGACCACCTACTCTTACATCATTTCCAGTTAATCTCTTTTCCAAAGAATTCACAAGTAAAT
>CM068956.1:76678654-76689733 GCA_035128595.1 Eptatretus atami | reverse complement strand
TCTCAAAATGATATGCAACTCAGGGGGAGGTCAAATGAGATCAATGAGAGAAGTATATCATTTCATAATGACACAAAAGGGGTATGTTGAAAAATATAAAGATTCAAATGTTTTATTTTTAAATATTTTAGATGGGAATTATTGTGCAAAGAAAATTAAACTATTGAAGGAATTTGAGAATGAACAAATCTTCATAGGTTCAATGAGTGAGCTAAACAATATGCATTGGTTATTTGAAAAAAAGTGCTCCTAGGTTAAAAGGGGAGGCTATTAAAATCTCCATTCACTTACATGTTTTAGATATTTCAACAGCAGAGAATTCAACAGGTTGGGATAAAAAGGAGGTTTATTTTTTAGGGAAAAAAATATGAATCGCTGAGAATCCCCATTCACTTAACATGGGGGAAAGTGAGCCAGAATCAGTATATCTACCCTACTGCTGTCTAATGTAATTAATACACATACTCATGTTATGTGTGGACAAACAGACAGACAGGGTCTTTGGGATCCTAAAGGGGAACCCAAACGCGAAAAAAGAAATTTCTGAAAACCATTGAGAATCATGAATCATGGTCTAATTTTAAACGAAAAAAAAGTTGAAAGTTTTTTTTGCCAATCACAAAGTGTCGATAAAAGCCCTAGAGTGTCGATTTTTTATTTCACCAGTGACGTCACACCCTGAAGCCATATTTATCTGAACGGCGAACAGAGAAACAGTGCGTGTTGAGCTCGGACTCAGATACTGATACCACCGTTATTAGCAACACCGATGGTTCTCAGAATGTAGAAAGTGATCATTGGGATTTTGAAGAAACTATTGGAGAAAAAATAGTGATGGATTTTGGGGGGATCGTGGAGCCGAATCGTTTTGAGTCTTGTGCGATCGATTCAGCGAAAGAAGACAGAAGTGTTCATGAAGATGAAAATGCTGGTCACATGATCACTTCGGCTCGGTAGGGTTTGATTTTTCGTTCAATTGATGGTTTATAATGGAGAGATTTTGTATTAATTGATAATTTGGTTTATATATTACTCGAGCAGAAATACCCATCATTGCCCAACAGCACAGGCACTGCCCAGGCAGACTTGGACACCGCGGACAAAATGGGCGACAAATGCTTTGTCCCACTGTCGCAGGCTGCCCAGATGTCTTGTATGTTATGGGATCGTCCCGCTTCATACTTTTCCTGAAAGCCATTTTTGTCCGTGCCGTGTCCCACCATCATGTCCATGAGGTGTTGATGTTCCTCCCCAGTGGATGAGGGGTTGTCGAGGGGGGAGGATGGGAGAAAGGATGGGGGGGTGTGGGATGGTGGTGAGTATTGTGAATACTCACGTTATGTGTGGACAAACAGACAGACAGAGACAAACAAATGGATCCAAATGTAATGCCCTCTCCTCTGGCGATGGTAATTTGAGTAAGGTGGTGCAAGATACCGCAGGAAAGAAAGGTGAGGAAAGATTCCCCTTGTACATTCTTACTCAATACTTTTGTTCAGTTTACAGAACATTTTCCTTATTTGAAATTGTCCGATTATACCGTCAGCTAGAGCCCTCTGTACTATAATGTATTTTCTGAATACTGAATATATGAAATGAAACCTTTCTGAATACTAAATATGCAACCTGAACATTGAATATACAAACAGGACCGTGAAGGTAATACGGGGAAGTGATATTCTAAATACACCACTGAATATACATTCAGGATCGTGGGGGTAATATGGGGAAGATGTTTGTGTCATCTTTCCCCACTTTATTTTATGATGCCATGGACAGTTTTTTAAATGAGAAGTATTACTGTATCACTTATAAGCCTGGTGTTGGCTTAATGGTTAAGGTGGCCAGCTTTAGATCTTAGGGTCTTGAGTTGGAGCCCCTGTCAGGTAATTGAATCAACATCAGGTGGGTTGACTCAGTCTGTCAACCTTCTGAGGTTGACAAACTGAGTACCAGCTTACTAGTAATGGGGCATTGTATCAGCAGCACAGCTAGGCCCCCAGAAAAAAATGATGCAGCCAAGCAGCCACAGGCTGCATACAAATAAATAACTATCATTTGGCAATGCAACTTTGTGTTTTGGCAATTTTTACCATCTTAAATGTGCAAAAACCTTTAATAGAACCCTAATGATATTTTATTTTAAATAAAATACATATCAATCAATACTTGTGCTGATGCACTGAATCTCTAGCTCTTCCCCCCATAACCTGACACATGTGCTAACCATCAAACATTTTCACTCACACGTAACATATACTCTTCATTCCCCGTCACGAAGTCTGTCAGTCATCTTCAATAAACAAGCATCCTTTGCTTGCCACTTGCTTATCATCTGTATCGTTTCCTGCCGTGCTTTCAGTTTGCAACTTGCTGATGGTTGATCATGTGAAGTTTATCTTGTATGATGGTTATTTTTGTGACTGCTTGTTTTTTGCATGTGAGCACAATGCTCTTGCCTGCAATTGTCAAGGATTGCCTAATGGTAAAACATGAACTTGTATTTAAAGTTATGTACTGCATACTAAATTTAAAGTTAAGGAAATGCATAAAGTAAACTGAAAAGAGTGGATAAATATGTATTATAGTAAATGCCGACAATGAAAAGAGGTGTCACCAAAAGTAAGCAAATTAGCCAGCTTTAATAGAAGTCAGGAGTGCCTTGAGGATCAATTGATTGTTTGAAGGAATTAATCAAGTGGAAGGTGCCTCAAACCAAATGGATTATCTATCCAGATTAAATTTTTAATAGCCATTTACATGGTAGGAGAGTAACAAAGACAAGAAAAATAGAATAAACAAAGTTTGGGATTCAAGGGGCAGTGGGTGATGAATAACAAAAAGCGGAGGAAGACTGAAAGAATGGAAAACTGATGAAAGGTGTCTATTGACCTCACTATCCCCTACATTTGTGCAAAAGGAAGTTTGAGTTTATTCAGCTGTGATTCACCTTCGATTAAAATGTGCTGTCAGGTACACTGCAGCCACAAGCCCAAACAAGTTTCCTCCAAAGCAGCAGAAACTCTTTTATGGCAGAGGATAATTACAATATGGGTGGAAAACACCAAAAATGAGGTGCTCACCCTGAAAGCAGCAAAGATGTACAATTCCTGTTTTATTCACTTTCTTTTTGCATTGCTTTAGAAGTAGAGTGTGCATGCATGTGAAACTTCTTGGTGGATTTTGTCGAAACACACATTAGTAAAATGAATGAGGTTAGTACAATGAAAAATAAAGTTGTTCAAAGTAACCTCATAGTGTCAACATGTTTTTGTACAGTTCAGACACTTTATTTGCACAATATGTAAGCATTAATTCAAAACATAAATCTTTTGGCTTGAGTGAGAGTATTTCCTTAATTTTGCAAACATTTAATCACAAATGGACAGTTTACTCAGTTAGCAAACCTCTACTAATGTCAATATTTTTAGATTTTGTCCGTAACCTAATGAACCAAGCATGAAAACATTGGCACGTGCAGAATAATGAATTATTGCACCAATTTGACATTATTTTGATCTGAATTAATTTGCAATGCCGTTTACACTCATTTTGTTCTATTTCTCAGGGTGAAGATGGATTACCAGTCTCAGGCTGTTGGCAAAAGGTATTTGTCTCTGAAGCTATCGTAAATGTGTTTTTGCAATGTGTGGTTAACGACCTGGCACACACTATATTTTCAAGGGTTTTGCAACAAAATTGTGGAAATGCCTGTCAAAGTTACACAAACATTTCGAGAACAAAGGCCATGCATGGCCACAACTATTCCAATGAGTACTGAATTAAAGTGTCCTGGCAGAAATCTATACACAAAGAGGCAAGTAGAAAACACCGAGATACACAAGGAGGCACAAGGAAATTGTATACAGGGTGAGACCCTTTGATCCATCAAGCCTGTGCTGCATCTACACCATATTTATTTGATTCAACACTTCATCAACTTAAATTCACAAGGGAGGAGGGGTGTATGGGTTGTGAAGAAGTGGGGATGAGAGCAGTGGGGCAAGCACAGACCTCACCAGGTTGTTTAGTAAATGTGTGAATATATATGTCAATGGTCCCTCCTGGCTGTAATGGTGAGCATCGGCTGCGGATTACATCGCACACAGTAAAAGCACATAATCCGCAAATAACAACCGTCCGTCTACCATCCAGACAATTTTTCCTGCTAATGCAAACCAATCAACCATAAGGCATGTGGTGCAATTGGCAGGTAAATCGAAATGTGTGGAGCGTGATGAGCACTCCCCGATCTCTAATGGACATAAAGTCCGACACCAAAGCATCACATCCAATCTGGAGGTCTTGGCCCAGCGACTCTGTCAAACAGACAAAGATTACATGGTCAACATCAGTTAAACATCAACCGAAGCCGGCTCTCCAGATTTGGGGATTATTTACCCTCATCAGGATGGCACACCAATAAATATCTAACTAATGCTGACCACATATGGTCGGGGTTAAAGGAGGGATTAAAGCACTCGATGCACGGATACACTTGTCTTCCTTTCCGTCTCCTTCTCCTCGCCCAAATTGGAGGGGTCTGACAAAGTGGGAAAAATAATAACCAGATGGAGCCAAGGACATCGTGTGAGGGAAACATTTCAAGCAGCAAGGGACGTGCGGCTGGGGTGAGGGGGTGGGAGAGGAGGTGGAAGTGACAAACTCCGAACTCAGGGTACAGATGCAACTTTTTGATGGAAGTAGCATGGGTGACTGTGGCCGAAGAGGCTGTTTTGAGCAAAGTGAGCAAATTAGTTGCAATTTTTGGCAAACAGGATGATCAATTGGTCTGTCAGCGAAGTGAAGGGTAGGCTTTGCGAGTGTGTATATATATATATATATATATATATATATATATATATATTATATATATATATATATATATATATATATATATATATATATATATATATATATATATTACTGAAACGCAAAAGAAACTTACCACTTGTTTGAAATGTAATAAAATTGTAACAGTTCAAAATAAAACAAACCAACAATTGCTAATTGAAACATTGGCATTTTATTGATGACATGTCAAGTTTTTGACCAAGATACACCATCTCATAAGTTTGTTCTACAGTACAGAACAGCACAGGGTGCAATGTCAGTCCCCTTTCAATAGCGTGTGTGGCCACCATTGTTTTGGATACAGGCAGTGCATCGTCGGCGCATACTGCCTACCAGTCTTTGGATGGATTGCTGCTGGATTCTGTCCCACTCAGTCCTCAATGTCTGAAGCCATCTGACAGGACATCTGCCTGTCCTGCCTTGCTGTGGTGACTCTTGGCCTCCCTGATCGAGGTCTGTCATCTGCAGAGTTGTGGAGGGTGTCTCTGTCCACCAGGGCCGATTTCGTCTGGTGTGAACAGCCAAGGTGACGTGCCACCTCACGGTAGCTCGATCCGCCTTGCAGTATGCCCAAGGCACACTGCCGTTGATCCCTTGACATCGTGGCATGTTGATTGAAATGCCCATTTTGCACTGGCCTTTTTAAAGCCAATATCAAGACATCACGTGCAGCTCATTAAAATCATCCCGTACCCCTTGGCTAATCACTGCCAGTCAAAACGGCTGTTCAACAGCTGTGCTATGAAGTGACCATTGACGTTCAAGTGACCATCCGTGACCGTTTTGTCTAACAGTGAGGACACTATTGTCCACAAATAAGTTCACACATTTACTACACGCAGTGTTATTGTTGATATTTGAAGGTTTAAAAGGTGGTAAGTTTCTTTTGCATTTCAGTATATATATATTATATATATATATATAATATATATATACTGTATATATATACTGTATATATATATATATATATACTGTATATATTACTGTATATATATATATTAATGTATATACTGTATATATATATATACTGTATAATATATATACATATGTATATACTGTATATATATATATATATATATATATACTGTATATATATATATACTGTATATATATATATATATATATTGTTACGGCTGTGGAAATTCGCAACCACCATTCAGGTCCCGTAGATGAGGTATTTCTGAAGTACATGTATAGTTAGCCCCAAACCGTTGTTTAGAGGGAATTAATGTGATTCATTCGGGCTGCGATCCTTTGAGTTAGCCATTTTTCTGTTCTTATTGTTATGTTGGTGCACAAAACAACAACAAACATCGCCACAACCAACATCTCCACGATCACTCCATTCACTCCATGACGCCAACAACCTCGACGCCAACAACCTCGACGCCAACAATCACTCCACTCACGCCACGACGCCACCTTCCACAACTGCGCTACCAGCATCTTCGCCACTCGCCATTCAACAGGCTCCGTGCGGTTACGATCTCGCGGAGGGAACATAAAGGCCAACGGGGATGCGCAGGTTTTCCCGCCTGTTTCTCCGTGTAAATTCTCCGCGCTCGGGTGGGGGAGGTGCGATCCGAGCCGGGGTCAAAGGTGAGAAAAGGTGGGGGCCTCTTTTTGGGGGAATAATTCCCTGGCCCTGAGCCAAGACTGACTTTCCTCGCCCCCCGCACGGCGCGGGGAGGGGGGAACGAGAGGGCACGCCCCTTTTCGGGACCCTCTCGAAGGAGGTGGAGCCGAAAACGGGGGCGGAGTGGAGGGCGGGGCCCCGCGCTATAAAGACGGACACGGCCGGGTGCAAGGAGCTCTCTGTCTTTTTCCCCTCTGAGTGGAGCTGTGAGGAGTCGTCGGTTGTGGAGGACGGCGGAAGGAGATGGAGCTCGGAGTTGAGGTCGTGGGAGAAGGACTCGACGGCCCACCAGGGAAGTCACCCTTCTCTTTTCTTTGGGGTCTTTGGGCAAATGACTGTGGGAGGCGCCTGTCTTGTAAAGTAGAACTGTTAAGTGTTGCCGTGTGTGCGCGTTAGTCGGTAGTATCTCTGCGTCACTGTTTCTTTTCTTTTATTTGCTTTATGTGATTTGTGATTACTGTATGGCTGTATATGTGTGCTATCCGTGTGTGTGAAATAAATGTGCTTTGTGTTGAATTGTTCCCCGTTTCGCTGCGTCCTTTCCTTTGTTGGGTCTCCATCTTGCTTCACGTAAAGGGTTCGAGTGGCGTGATATGCCCGATAATTAATTGGAACCGTCGAGGCCGACGATAACACCGCTCGGTATCCCGATAGCATGGAACGGACCGCTTAAGCGGTTCGTGTCCGAAGTCGACCTGCGGCGAGGTGCGATCGCCCGGTTTACCATCCGCGTGGGTACTTAGGTAGGTCGAGTTTGGCGAACAACCCTATCCCACGCGGGTGGCCGATTGGCACGATCGTGGTGAGGCCGAAAGGCCCACCCGTGACTGGCTCCCGGCGTTAGTCCGAGAGGGTCACGACTGAATTGTCCGCCGGTGGGCGAGGCGGCCGCCATTCGATTCACGTGGCCGTTCGCACGCCGGCGGGCGCGAATTCGCAACATATATTATATATCTGTATATAATATATATATATATATATATATATATATATATATATATATATATATACACAACGTATATATGTATATTTATATATACATGTATATATATATATGTATACCGGGCGTAGTGGCGTGCACCTGTAATCCGGCTACTCGGAGGCTTGTGTTGGAGGATCGCTTGAGGACGGGAGCTCTGCGCTGGCCGTGCTATGAGAGGGTGTAGGGCAGCCCAGAATCATGGCGAAACCCAATCCTTTTCCTGTGTCGTAAGAGGCGACCAGGGTTGCGTCAGGAAGGGCATCCGGCGTAAAACCTATGGCAAATCAGTATGCGGATCATAATGGATGATCCGCTGTGGCGACCCTAACGGGAGCAGCCGAAAGGCGAACAACAACATATATGTATATGTATATTTATATATACATGTATATATATATATTTTTTTTTATATATGCATATGTATATTTATGTACAGGGTGAGTCAAAAGTAGCGCCGATTTCTGTTTTTTCGGCTGTCAGATTCTTTCTGGGAAGTCATGGTGTTAATAATTGTCATGCAGATTATTAATTTTCGTAATTTATTTATTTTTGATTTTGGTGGTCAGATGAGGCATGTTTTAAGCTTAATGGCACAATTAACAGACACAATTGTGTCTACTGGGCTGCGAATAACCCAAGAGTGACTGTTGAGAAGGAGGTAAATTTGCCTGGCGTGACAGTTTGGGCAGCCATATCTCCATTAGGGATAATTGGACCCTTTTTCTTTGAGGGATCTGTCACTGCAGAAATTTACCTGGATATGCTGTAAACTTCTTTTGGCCCAGGGTACAAGATCAGGACTGCTATTTCCAGCATGATGGAGCTCCACCTCATTATGGACGTTATGTTCGTCAGTGGCTTGATGAAAACTTTCCCAGAAAGTGGATCGGCCGCCGCGGTCCGATCGAGTGGCTGACACGCTCCCCCAGACCTTACACCTCCAGATTTCTTTCTTTGGGGGCTCATGAAAGACCTTGTTTATCGTGAAAAGCCTCGTACCATTCAGGAATTGAAGGTCAAAATCACTGCAAAGTTTGAAGAAATTGATAACGAACTCTGCAGACGTGTGTGCCGCTCTGTGCCTGCTCGGTGCAGTTGTGCATCGATCACGAGGAGGCACTTTGAAAATTGCAAGTAAAACAGCTTGGTATAGTTCCGTAATAATTTTTTCTTGAATAAATGGTTAGATAAACATGTCATTCATTTATTTCTACCTTCTTGTACACTGTAATAACAATGGCAAACAAACAATCAACTGACAAAAATAGGGCGCTACTGTTCTGACTCCCTTTATATATATATACGAGGTGTGTTCAAAAGTATCCGACCTTTGTTCATAAAAAATGCTCGTATCCAGATACAACAACTTCACTAATCTCCTTCAAAGTAGTCCTTGGGTGCCACACATTTCTCCCAACGGTTCTGCATGTCGGAAGCAGCGCTGGAACGCCTCTTTTGGGATGGCACGCAGCAGGTCCGTCGCATTCCGCATGATGTCTTCTCTGGACTGAAATCTGGTCCCTTCAGGGGCATTTTCAGCTTGGGGAAAAGCCAGAAGTCACACGGAGCCATGTCGGGAGAGTAGGGAGCCTGACGAAGCATAGGTGTGTTGTGTTTGGCCAGGAAACTGTATCAAATGTGAAGAATGGGCGGGTGCGTTATTGTGATGGAGCTGCCAATTGACCGCTGCCCACAGGTCCGGCCGTTTGCGTCGCACAGCATCACGAAGGTGACGCAGTACCTCTTGGTAGTACTCTTTGGTGATGGTTGTGCCGTGTGGTGCATACTCATGATGAACCATGCCACTGGAGTCAAAGAAGACGGTCAGCATGACTGACATTGCTGCGGACCTTCCTTGCTTTTTTTGCCTCTGGGATGTTGGATGCTTCCATTGTGATGACTGGAACTTGGTTTCTGGGTCGTACCCATAAACCCAGGTCTCATCGCCAGTGATCACTGTGTTGAAGAAGTTGGGATCGCTGTTCACAGTCTCCAGCATGTCCTGTGCGATCTCCAAACGGAGTTGCTTCTGCTCGATCATTCGCAGCTTTGGCACGAACTTCGCTGAGATTCTCCTTAAGCCCAAATCCTCAGTCACAATGGAATGAACGGATCCAATGCTGACGCCCGCCTCGTCTGCAAGTTCTCTGATCGTGATTCGACAATCCTGCATCAGCAGGGTCCTCACTTGGTCAATGACGATCTCATTTCGGGATGTTGAGGCCTACCAGAATGTGCTTCACTTTCCACTGATGTGCGACCATCTTTGAAGTGGTTGTACCACTCTTTTATCTGTGTGGTGCCCATTGCTTCGTTCCCGAAGGCCTGTTGAATCTTGCGGATCGTTTCCACTTGGGAATCGCCAAGCTTTACACAAAATTTGATGCAGTAGCGTTGTTCAAGTTTTTCCGCCATTTTGTCAAAACGAAAATCCGACGGTGCTCACTTACACTTCCTCACTCATCGGCGGTCTGTCGGCGACTGACAGCTTCTGCAGGCGGGAAAATATTCACGCATACGAATTAGGATCGCCTACATACGTGCACCAAACCACGCCTCCCTAGCTTCATTTGTTTACGCACGAAAAATTAAGTTTGGATACTTTTTGAACACACCTCGTATATGCATGTATATATGTGTGTATATATATATATGTATATGTATATGTATTGTATATATATATGTGTATATATATTGTTGTGGTTTCCCGCCCGTCGGCGTGTGGGCGATCGCTTTTAGCCAATGGCGGCCGCTCTTGCCCACCGAACGGGCAAACCTAGTCGCAGCTTTCGGATCAACGCCGAAATCCAGCACGGGTGTGCTTTTAATCACACGAAAATCAGCCAGCTATTCTGTCGCGCGCGACAGGGTCCGATCGCCGAATTGTTGATTTACTTAATTATGCACACAGACAGAAATGCTGGGGATTTACACCTCGAGGGACCTGCTTGAAAACGAGCTGCCAAAACAGCTCGCTCCGTTTGCGATTTGCCAAGCGGTGTATATCGCCAAGCCCGCCGGATCCGATTACTCTATTGGCTATTTAAAAAGCCAGCTCATTTCCCGAACTTAATAATGGCAGTTCAATCGAGGGAAAGGACGCAACGAACGGGTCAACATTCACACGAGGACATTTATTATTATAGCACGTATGCAGAGGCATGCACGTATACAATTAGGCGAGGCAAACACGCATGCATTTATGCAAGGCAAAGAAAAGCAATGCAATCAACAAAGCACGACAAGAAGAACTACAACCGTTGTCTATTTATTATGTACAATTACTTAAACAGTTTACTTAAGGACACGGTGCCACATCTCTCATACAAAAACCTGAAAAGAAAGAGAAGAAAGGAAAACGTGACCGTGTGGTGAATCCTCGGGGCCCCGTCCTCCTTCTCCCGACCTCGTCACAACAGACCTCTGCTGGCGTCTCGGCGCCTCCGACCTCGTCACGACAGACCTCTGCTGGCGTCTCGGCGCCTCCAACCTCGTCACGACAGACCTCTGCTGGCGTCTCCGACCTCGTAATGACAACGACCTCTGCTGGCGTCTCGGACCCTCGACCTCGTCAGGACAGACCTCTGCTGGCGTCTCGGCGCCTACG
>CM068956.1:76664755-76677117 GCA_035128595.1 Eptatretus atami | reverse complement strand
CATCACATGAGGAATTGTATCCAAATTTCACCTCTTTCACTGGAATGGTAACCATGAACCCATGTGGCACAACAATTCTTGCTGAAAAGGTCTTGCAATGTAGCCAGGAAAGAAAATATAAAAAGATATAAAAGAAAGCCAGGAAATCATAAGCCATGAAAGAAGATATATTCTTTCCTGAGACAATTCAGAAACCTCATTAGCTGTTTAATGAGAGCCTATATAGAGTGGATACGTACATGGCAGACATCCCCAAATGGACAAGTGCTGGTGTGATATCTGGGCTCATGGTCACCATTCTTGATGCCATCAGGCATAATTGATGAAGTGCTAGTCACACTTGAGACTCCTCTTTCTTTTTCCATAAAAACCCAGAGGCAACATGGTGCAGCTTGTTGCAAGTGATCAACCTGCCTCTTTCATTCTCGAGAAGTCGTGAAAAATTCTCTAAAAAGATGGAACACAGATTAGCCTATGAAGCCGCAACAACCAAGTTCACAGTCAACAGCAAACATTTCCAGCTTTGCCACACTTAGAGAGTTTACTTTTATGGGCCCATTCAATTTTCGACTCTCAAAGCACTGTCTGCAATTTCACCATGAGAACCAATTTCTATTTTCTGACAGAAAATCTACTCTTGTTTAATCCAGCACACACATTTTCATACTTCAATAAAATGACTAACGATAAGATTTTGTTTAAAATTTATATATACACTCACACAATAAGTAGATGTCTGAAATCTTGACTCGAGGATAGAGAGTGGAGCAAGGACATAAGTACTGGGAGAACTAGAGTTCATAGAACACGATACGCCACACAGTGTTGAAGTATAGACTTCAATTTAATAAAACAAGTGCCCGTGCCCATACGGGATTACAAACGGGGTATGGATGTAGATGGCAAAAATGCAAATGGTGTCTTGTCATCAAGCTGCAAGCTGGGAGTAACAATTCACATTTATTGCCACATCTGACACAATTTAAAGGCTCTAATGGTGGTGAGGTGCTCCATTTGAAACTGTTTTTTCGATATACCGAGCTTTTTGATGCTTATGGTCGCGATAAAAATTTGTATTGGTGTCAAAAGCTAGTGGCCAATTGCAAATTAATAGTGCCATAATAGTTTTAAAGATGGTTAAAAAAATCCAGATGTTTAACGCTATTGAAGCAGTTATACACCACCCTGCAGAACATGTCCAAACACTGCAAAACTGGAGGTTTTTGGATGTTTTAATTAGGTGATTTGCATTCTGTAGTGTCAAGTATGTAATTAAATTTAAATAAAGGTTAAAGAAGTATAAAGGTGTATAAATAAATTAATTCTGGGTTTTACTACCATTTTATGCAATGTCTATTACACCACCCTATCTAACATGTTACATTATAGGAATCAATAACTGTTGTGCATGTCCTTCATGACATTCCTTAAAACCATTTATGGCATTCCTTATGACATCAAATGTTTCCTGTTTGGAATTATTTTCAATTTGGTTTGACTGCCACGCAGGCAGACAGAGTAAAAAAATTTTTATCTCACTCCTCTCTGCGCATGCACGATCGGGAAGAATTCAAAGACAAAGTACCATTAAACGGCAAGTTTTTTTTCCGTTCATGTTCAAATATAACATCCAATTTCATCAAGTTGTTCCTCGATCATAAACTGATAAGACAGACAGACAGATGAACAGACATGAATTAATTGCTTGATCCCACTTTTCACTTTAAGTGTGCAGGGTAATAAAACTTGCTAAAGGTAAGCCAGAAAAGTCTGCGAAAAACAAAGGTAGAAAACCATTATTTTCACACAAAGGAATTAGCTATCTATAACAGAAGAAAATAGTTTTCATCATTCAGTTTGGTGTTTTGATAAGGAAAAAAAGTACTGATCATAAAAATCACTCTGTACAAATTTTCTGTTGCGAACTGCCATGTGTCTTTATTTATACATTTCAACATGGAAATGCATTCAAATTATTGAAACAAAAACTATACCATAATGGTACCTTTACAGAAGCAGATGACTGAAGTTTCCTTCTGTGCTAAATATAAATGGCAATCTCCATCAATGCATCTCCCGGCAAGATACTTAGTGATTAATTACCAAGCAAGAAAAACAATCAAATCAATACATAAAATTCAATAAACAGAGCTATTCATTTAGATATAACTTTTAAAACCAATACACCTTTAAAATGTGGTTTTGTATTCAAAAAGTTTTCTTTCTGAAAAACCATGCAATAAAAAAAGTCACAATTACATCAAATATAGAGCAAGCATACTGCCAACGTTGTCAGGTTAAGGCCACAGTGTAAAGGCAAAATAGTTTCAATTTTTCACCTTTGTATCAGTTTTACTTCTGCTCATGAACAGACATAAATCAAAAGGTTCCTAAGATACAGTATTCAAATGAAATATGAGCATGTAATTGATAGATCAAAATTGCTTTAGAGAACTACATGTACAGCGCAACCAATCAGTATATAATTATACCTTTGAGTTTATAAGTGTTTTAGTTATTTCTCAGATTGTGTTGTCAACTTTGTGGCTAACAATATTTTCCACAAAGATAACCCACTTAAACCAAAAAAGTTGTGCATAACGGATGGAGTACAAACTTAAAAGAAAACAACCTGAGATTAAATGGTAAAAACAAGGTGGTAAGTCACAGTGAAGACCGTTACTGAGTAATAAACACAGGAAAAACAATGCACAACTCTTCAAAGCATAAAACAGACAAGTTCTCTCACAAAAAATTACTATAAATAACAAAAATAAATCAGTGTATTCAGCAAAGAAAACTTGCTCATTTTTCAAAAATACAAAAAAGTTTGAAACACATCTAGGTAATGTGTTTATTACACTGTGTTACTTAAATAAGCAAATAACGTGTGCAGTTACACTTTTTACTGGAAAGAATAATCAGCAGCAGTTGACATTGTTGACACGATTGCATAAGTTCAGAGTACACGTGGCACTGGGTTTGTTCAGCAGATGCATCACTCCCTTGGCACTCATAGGTTTCACACATGAATAAGGGTTTCTATGAGATAGGAGATTAATCAAGAAGCAATAACCAATATCATATGTTTTCCTCTTTTGAAGCTTCTCTGATGTTAAGCCTCGGCATTGTTTTACAATTTAAAAAAAAACAATGCACAAAGGAATTTGTCTAAACTAGTGAAAATCATTTCCAACACAAACGAGCACACAACAAGATGGTGACAGCTACCTCATGGAAAATACTTTTTTTACTTGAGCAAAATTATGTTCAGTATAGGATTGTGGCCAAAGAAAACAGGTGACTGACCACAAAACATGCTTCAATAGTACACTGATGTATTCGGTGTTGCCTTCATTTGTAGGAAAACGAAATGACCTGAGAGGCAGATTTTCATTTCCTCCTCTACTCACTCATTTACAAACTTTAGGTATGATGCATTCCTGAACAGAACAAGAAGATGCCAGTGAGCCAGACTAACATTATATACTGTATGCGGCTGCAACCCCAGACTTTGTGTGTTTACCAGATTATATTCCAAGGCTGGCAGAGAACTTATTATGAATACATTTTAGTAAAACATCACAGATATTGATTCGATTTTGAATGCCAATTTGCCAAAATATTTTTTACTAAACTCAAAAATAGATGCTTCAATCATGCCAAGGTCACTGTAAAAACTGTCTACTGACAACAACAAAAAAAAAAATACCTGAACCAAATGTAAAATTAATGGAATTACTTGTTATAAATACAACTATCACTTACCTTATAAAATTGTTTTTGTAACCAACTTTAAAACGCTAAATGCTAAACCGTAACTGCTCGCATATTGCATGATAGAGTAAAAAAAGGAAAAAAGTTTAAAAAGACCGATAAAACAAATAAATATAAATATCACATCAGCACCAGTAAAAGTAGTAAACATCTTTTTTTTTTCTTTTGCATTATTAACGAGGGTCCCTAAGAGTAAGGAATACATTCTCATTTGACCAAGAGTCACACAAAAACTTGTAAAATTCAATGAATTGTACCCCAAATAATAATATCATCATTGATGGAACCAACACCAGCAGAAAATAACAGTAATAATATTAACTACAAATAATTTGGGTCTCATTAAAAATACAATGAAAACTGTAAACTGCGAGAGCCAATGAAATTGTTTGCAATTGCAAACAGTAAAAAAAAGAACAATAAAATGTACATTTTGTAATTACACCAAGTATAGATGACGAGCTTTGTTGCTCATCATTTATTTTCAGTTGGATTATCAGATTAATAAACCATTAGACATTCCTGTACCAAGTGATCATTTGAAAGGAAATATCATGTACCATGCTCTCATCCATACAGAGTGTCGGTTATGCTGAAGCAGTTAGGTTACAATCCTGGTTGGGTCACTACTCTGACACAGGAAGTCAGGGCAGGAATTTGGAAGTTGGCCATGGTGCCGGTGATGGATTGCCTATCTTCACAAAGGACACCGTGGGATCTTTAACATCTACCAACTAATGGTAGCAGACGGGATGCCCAGTTTACGTCCATCCAAGGGACTGCACACAAATTGATGAATAATTCTGCTTGTGAAACATCAGGATGACAGTTTCTAGCCAGGAATCAAACCCAGGCTAGACAGCTTAGAGGAGAGTGTGTATACCTCTAGGCCATTCCGCCAGCCCAAATGAAAGGTATAGAGAAAATGTGAAAGTAAATTTGTGCTTGGTCTGTTTATAATCAATTCCATTCAGAATCTCAGGTTCGAATCCCATGTATACTGTTTTCTATTTGTCCTTTCTCTACGAGCATACTCATGATTCATGTACAAGTATACTAATGTCTCACAATGTCAAATGCAATAATTTGTGCACGTATCAAGTGAAGAACACGTGATACTGGACATCGATAAACTTCTCACATGAGAGATGCCATAGGAACACAAATTGGGTTGTAAATGGTGAAGCCGTGGCTTGAATTCAGACTTTGCCCATCCTAGTGTCTGCATCTTTCAAAATGAGCTGTAAACGACAAGATAGATCTTCATGATGTAAATGAGAAGATCTAAAACTACAGATGCATCATCTCTTTATGTAATCATGTAAATATTTTCAAGTGTTTGTGCATGTTGTGAGTGCATTTATATGTTATTCTTTTACAGCCAAACCATAGCGCCTAAAGGCCCCACATTTTTGGGTGTAGTGTAGGTACTTGAGAATCTGGACAAGGTTTAAAGCTTCCACACATCAGTTTTGAGACCACCAAAGGCCGCTATAAAGTGTATATCGGATGTGGGGTCAGGCAGTGCTGTCGCGGCCCGCAGGAAAAAGGTAACCACCATGAGGCAAATAAATCCATAGCTTTTCAATGTCCAACATGTCCCGAAACACTGCCGGGGAAAGCTCACCCAGCCAGGCAATGCTTGGTACCCTGTCCTCTTGGCAGTGCTGCTATAGTTGTTATAAAACTAACATGATATTCAGAATTCTGCCTGTACTCAGAAACAGCACTGTATGTGGTTCTGTGTATTTATGCTTGCAGTGTGTATTTTTAATTAATCATCCACTGAGCTCATGATTATATTTACTCGACTACTGTATATTAAATCCTTTTGATTTGTCAGTGTATCTTTGTGCGAAGCTATATAAAATGTTATTTGTTCAATCAAAGGCAATGTAAGACATGTTCAGTACTGTGATTATAAAACAATGAATGTTTCAGTTAACAAAGGATAGATTGTTTTGAAAGAAAAGAAAGAAAGAAAGAAAGAAAAAATAAAGAAATAAAAAGAAGTAAAGTATTATTTTATATTATTCTCCTGTAATCTCACTCAGACTCTTCCAGTGTATAAAAATGATCATAGTAATAATGAAAATTAATGTACAATGTAGTAATGTGCATTTGTTATTCCGAGCAGGAGTGGGTCTCCCTCAAAGAAGAATGCACCCAGTTCAAAAGTTCATCTCTTGGCAATAAGCCACGGCGTTCCACCCTGCATTCCAACACAAGGGCAATGACAAGAAGAAGTTACCATTTAATCAAGGGAGTTCAGTTAATAGCTCTTAATATTAATTATGGTTTGTAAATGGAGTACATGCTACCTGGCTACATTGCTGTGTATTAAGGCCAAAGCTGCAGTTGTGTTGGTTGCTGTATGTATCCGAAGAAGGCCATTAACAGGAAATGTTCAAACCACCTGGGTCAATTTGTTTACAAGGTCGAAGCTGCTGCCCAGACAGCAACCACACTCTAAGATAGCAAGCAGTGTATCCTGGTGTGAAGGAGCCTTCAAGAAGACCAGACCACTTGCAAATTACAAATTCCTGCCTGCAGCCCAAACAGGAATTTGTAATTTGCTCAGGGTGCTAGAAATAACTCATCGACTCTTCATGAAGGACACTGAGGGATCCTTATGTCGAGAAACTAATGTTGGCAGATGGGACGCCCAGCTTAACATCCATAAGAGGGATGGCACACACATTGACGAATCACACCTGCATGTGAAATGAGATGAGCGTTGATATCTGTGTTGAGATTCAAACCCACACTAGACAGCTCTGAGGCAAGTATGCATACCTCTAGGCTATCCTGCCAGCCCATAAATATTGTTACAGCCCGGGGTTTGAGCTTTGTCACGAGGGAAGTGTTCGAGTTCCTTCCGAACACCCAATCCTGAGGCCACTAGCTCAGATAACGCCGCAGCTTGGCGGGTTGCTAGTCAACCACAAACGCCGATTGGTACGGCCAATCCTGGCAGGGTTCGCACTTCTTCAAGTGTTACCTTTCCTTTCGATGGGCAGCACCAAGGGGCTCACGCCCTCAATGCGTACTTGTCTTAACTTTCCTGATCAGGTGCAGCTGAGTGGAGCTGCCAAATATGCACGGGCTAATGTGTCGAGCCAATCGGTGGGGTAATACTTCTCAACTAACAATACGTGCGGATTACGCTGGACCATTGGAGGAAAAGACACTACAAACTGGGTAGATATACAATGACAATAATTCATTCCAAGAAAGGGCAAGGGAAGGTATGTGGTACAGCAAGCAATTTTATTATGGGGGAGATACGTACAGCAGGGACAAGCAAGGATTGGTGAGGTGTGGCAAAATAAAATGGTCATATTCAAAAGAGACACAGGGCAGAACTATACAGATCTAATCCTATTTATGCTAACATGCAGGCACCATCAGAATCATCCCAAGGAAAGTTAGAATAGCAAGAGAGGCAAGAAAAGTATGAGGTGGTTGCAACTTCTTGATTTACCAAGCGGGGTCGATGAACCCACGTGGCTCAGTCGCTGAGGAGGGGAAAAGAGGAGGTATAATGATGGTGTCTAAGGTGCATGGTCTGAGGAGGTGTGAGTGAGGATGCGTTAAGATGCAAGTGAGGATGCAAATGAGGTGCAGAGCGGAAACTGTAAAAGGTGCGTATCAGTGGGGCCACCCTGGAGGGCAACCATTCAGGACTTGCCTGAGTAATCGCAGAGCTTTGATGAATGTGCATCCATAGCAGAAAAGACAGAAAAGATGAAGAAGAACATGTTCGGAAATAGCTTCATAAAGTGTAAGCAAGTCTGTAAGTGTTGATGCTACTGGTTCGGCTCTAATGGCTGTGCTTGGTCTGGCACCTGGATCTCTCACTCGCCCAGCTCCGCGCAAACTCCGTTTCGCCCTCGCTCCGACCCATTCCACCACTCCGTTCCACCTCTCCAGTATCCAGAAATTAGCCTGAATCATGTGAACCATGAGCGCTGTTGAACCACAAGCTGAACCACGAGCGAGCGTGGCTTTTTATAGTTACTTTGTGAGGGAGGAGGCAAACGGTGGATCATGACGGGCCGCAAGAGTTTCCCAGTGCCCCCATTGATGTAAGGACAATTACCCTGGCGCTGGCTCTGCCCATGCAAGAAGAGTGGTGGATGGCCCAATTATATTCTGGGCTTCCTCACGCGACAGAGCTACATACTTAACATGGTGCTAGGATATTTGGTTGTGCTCTCTGGGCACAACATGCGCTGAAAAACCAATGGGGGCGTAATCGAGCGGAGTGCTAGGGCTACTGCACGATGTTGAATGGAGTTTGGTGCACACTTTGTGCTCCAAATTAGATGCCTGAACATCCAGATCCAATGTTTGTAATAGTACGCTGCGCCCATGGTTCCCTGTGACTCCAAAGGTGGTGGTTGGTGTCGGTGATATTGTGGTTAAGGTGATGGCAGTGGCAGCGTAGCGGTGAGTTATGGTGCGGTGGTCCGTGGCGGTGGTTGTGGTCGTTCATTGTGGTTGTTCGTTATGATTGCAGCGGTAATGGCGAATGTACAGTAAGCTTGGTTAATGGTTCAAAGGTGTGGTGATTGTAATAAAGGCTTTGTGAGGTTGTGCCATCATTGTAGTGTTGATGGTTAGAGTACTATGAAGATTGAGGTGATATGTCCATTGAATAATGTTGCGCGATCAAAAGGGGAATGGTGCGTGTTTGTTAATTAACTGCGTGATATGCATGGCATGAAGGAGAGGTTCAGGTGCAAATTTAAGATGTGAAAAGAAGGAAAAGCTACCTAATCCCACACAATGCATATTGGCCCATAAACCCATTAGACATGAGGGAAGGACAATCTGAAACGAATACTAACAAAATAACGATCTCGGGAACGTCTATATGTTATGTGCCATTGCCTTGGGGAATGACGGTTTCGCAGAACTGTCACAATATACTACAAGTTTGCTATGTTCAGGCATTCTACATAGTGAAGATAATAAAATGCAATCTGTTTTAATGGGGAATAAATTGTCCTTTCTCCAATGTTCTTTTATCGGGAAATATACCCAAGCAATTTATTGTCTAACAAAAAGGGCAGTGACACACGTCTTTCTGTTCAATTGACCACACAGTTACTGCATGTCATCACAACGTCTGGGCAGAAGTAATGGTTGTTCACATGACCTGGCTTACAGGTTATGATACAGTGTAAAAAAAAAAAGAACTCTAACCGCCTTACTATCATTTTAATAGGCGATAAACCGTTGGAAAATATTACCGTTCACATTATCTGCTGCAAATACAAAGGAGAACATAAAAGTTTTCTGGAATCTCCCTAAATGTTGTGTTTGTCAGCTGTTTATTATGTCACGACTGGGAAAAGCCAATAGTTTTCTTTTTTTTCTTTGCAATACTCTACTTTTCATGTTTCATTATGATGCAATGTCAAGCTTACCTAAAACACATTTTCAAATTAATCGTCAAATAAGTTCTGTGCAAGCTTGATCGGTATATTTAGTTGGCACACTCTCAAACACATGGCTGTTGTGGTAATCAGCACAATTGTATAGGCATAATGGATGAATATTATTAATATTTCTATGCTCAGAATTTTGCAAACAATGACAAGCTTAAGATCATTCATCCCATGGGATATTCATGAAACACCAGCTTTAGGTAATGTGGCACGGCTTGAGGAGGGATTGGACTGCCATGAAATGATATATGCTTGGGTGGGCTTAATAGCTGGAGTGGTGGGTTTTGGATCCTTGGGTCCTGAGTTCAAATGCTGCTTGGCTGTTGAATTAATATCAGGTGGGTTGACTCAGCCTGTCATCCTTCCAAGGTCGGCAAAATGAGTGCCAGCTTGCTGGTATCCTGAGTCGGAGTGGACTATTCCAGGATTGTGCCAATAGCCCAGGAGACTGTTTAGGCACACCAACGCTCTGCACAGAGATGGCCCCAATGGATGGATGGAAATGATGTCTGTTTGTCTTTGAACGAAAATTTTAGTCCAATTCATTATTTCTAAATAACACAGAATAGGTGGCATAATGGTTGGAGCATCCACTCTGAGTCTTTGAGGTTGGCAGTGTGATGCTGACCCCAGCTGAGTCATACCAAAGACTTTAAAAACAATACATGCTGCTCCTTGCTTGATGTTCAGCATTTAAGTATAGTGCATGGAAAAACCCTGAAGGTTGGTATCCATTGCGAGAAGGAAATTTCTCTTTTATTGCCAACGAAGTGTGGAGAGAAAAGTGAGGTCATAAAAATGGCATTATGATACCCAGATATGGCATCCAAGGAAACTCAACACATGGCTTATGACTTTCTCTACTCTTGTAGCCAACATGTAACTCTCAATGGAATCCTATTATCTCCTCTCCCTGTTAAGACTGGAGTGCTCCAAAGCAGTTTTCTGGACGCAGTCCTTTCCTCATCTTCATCAATGATCTCTCTGACTCTCTGAAAATCCCCTTTATCTATTTGCTGATGACTCCACCCTCTGCCATGACATCCCTCATCATGATATACAGGCATCGTTGTGAGAGGCATGATAGGCAGCGTGATTCCCCGATAATTGGAGCAGTCCGACTTCTCCCCTTTGTTTTTGTACAGGGTGATGATGACTGCGCACGGAGATCCTGTGGCAGCTTGCCCTGCTCCCAACAGCAGATGAAGAACTCATGGAGTTTGGTATGGAGCATTAGGCCCCCATGCTTCCAGATCTCCGGTGGAATGCCATCAACTCCCGCTGCCTTGCCACTCTTCAGCTGTTCAATTAATTTGGTGATCTCGTCGATAGTGGGTAGCTCAACCAGTTCCGTTTTCACTGGCTGTTGGGAGATGCGAGAATTGCTGCATCTTGAACAGTGCGGTTAGCACTGAAGAGAGCTTGAAAGTGTTCTAACCAGCGGCTAGGATGGATGCCTTGTCAGTGAGAAGCGCCAGGCCGTCTGTGCTGCGCAGGGACACAGACTTTGTGTGTCGGGCCATACACTGCCTTTAGGGCTTAGTAGAACCCTCTATAGTCACCAGTGTCCGCACAAAGCTGAGTTCTTTCTGCGAGGTTGGTCCACCACTCGTTCTGGATCTCTCGAAGCTTGCGCTGGAGGTTACTGCATACAAGGCGGAAGGCAGCTCTCTTCTCAGGACAAGACGGCTGAGCTAGGTGGGCCTGGTGAGCAGATCTCTTCTTCGCCACAATTCCTGGATCTCCTGGTTGTTTTCATCAAACCAGTCTTGTTCTTCTTTGTAACAAACCCGAGGACTTCTTCAGAAGTCTGCAGAATGGCAATCTTCAGGTGTTCCCAAAGCGTTTCAGGGGAGCGGTCTGTGGGGCAGCTTGAGCCAACAAGCCTTGACTCCAAGCCTGCCTGGAAGTCAGCTTTCACTTCAGATGACTGATGTCTGCCGACCTGGAGCTTCCTTCTCGGGGGCCTCCTTTCTTTGGTTTGGGTTTGAAGTGAAGTCGGAGTTTGCAGCGCACAAGGCGATGATCAGTGTGACATTCTGCGCTGGGCATCACTCTGGTGTGCAAGACGTCCTTGAAGTCTCGCTGGCGCACTATGACATAGTCGATGAGGTGCCAATGTTTGGACCGGGGATGCATCCAGGTGTCTTCAGGCTTCTTTTTGCTGGAAGATGGTGTTTGTGATGGTGGGTTGCTGCTCTGCACAGAACTCCAACAGCAAGCACCCGTTGTCGTTGCAGTTACCAACACCATGTTTCCCAAGGACTCCTTTCCAAGCTTCAGAATCTTTGCCCACCCTGGCATTGAAGTACCAAGGATTATGACTTTGTCGTCTGCAGGGGTGCTTGAAGGAGGCTACGGAGTCAGAGTAAAACTTGTCCTTTTCTGCAGGCTCTGCTTGGGAGTCGGAGAGTACACACTGACCGCTTCCCTGAAACGCTTATGGGAACACCTGAAAGATTGCCATTCTGCAAGACTTCCTGAAGAAGTTCCTCGGGTTTGTTACAAAGAAGAACAAAGACTGGTTTGATGAAAACAACCAGGAGATCCAGGAATTGCTGGCGAAGAAGAGATCTGCTCACCAGGCCCACCTAGCTCAGCCGTCTTGTCCTGAGAAGAGAGCTGCCTTCCGCCTTGTATGCAGTAACCTCCAGCGCAAGCTTCGAGAGATCCAGAACGAGTGGTGGACCAACCTCGCAGAAAGAACTCAGCTTTGTGCGGACACTGGTGACTATAGAGGGTTCTACAAGCCCTAAAGGCAGTGTAGGCCCGACACACAAAGTCCTGTGTCCCCTGCGCAGCACAGACGGCCTGGCGCTTCTCACTGACAAGGCATCCATCCTGAGCCGCTGGTTAGAACACTTTCAAGCTCTCTTCAGTGCTAACTGCACTGTTCAAGATGCAGCAATTCTCCGCATCTCCCAACAGCCAGTGAAAACGGAACTGGTTGAGCTACCCACTATCGACGAGATCACCAAATTAATTGAACAGCTGAAGAGTGGCAAGGCAGCGGGAGTTGATGGCATTCCACCGGAGATCTGGAAGCATGGGGGCCTAATGCTCCATACCAAACTCCATGAGTTCTTCATCTGCTGTTGGGAGCAGGGCAAGCTGCCACAGGATCTCCGT
>CM068956.1:76650539-76664745 GCA_035128595.1 Eptatretus atami | reverse complement strand
TCATCACCCTGTACAAAAACAAAGGGGAGAAGTCGGACTGCTCCAATTATCGGGGAATCACGCTGCCTATCATGCCTCTCACAACGATGCCTGTATATCATGATGAGGGATGTCATGGCAGAGGGTGGAGTCATCAGCAAATAGATAAAGGGGATTTTCAGAGAGTCAGAGAGATCATTGATGAAGATGAGGAAAGGACTGCGTCCAGAAAACTGCTTTGGAGCACTCCAGTCTTAACAGGGAGAGGAGATAATAGGATTCCATTGAGAGTTACATGTTGGCTACAAGAGTAGAGAAAGTCATAAGCCATGTGTTGAGTTTCCCTTGGATGCCATATCTGGGTATCATAATGCCATTTTTATGACCTCACTTTTCTCTCCACACTTCGTTGGCAATAAAAGAGAAATTTCCTTCTCGCAATGGATACCAACCTTCAGGGTTTTTCCATGCACTATACTCTAAATGCTGAACATCAAGCAAGGAAGCAGCATGTATTGTTTTTAAAGTCTTTGGTATGACTCAGCTGGGGTCAGCATCACACTGCCAACCTCAAAGACTCAGAGTGGATGCTCCAACCATTATGCCACCTATTCTGTGTTATTTAAGAATAAATGAATTGGACTAAAATTTTCGTTCAAAGACAAACAGACATCATTTCCATCCATCCATTGGGACCATTCTCTGTGCAGAGCGTTGGTGTTGCCTAAACAGTCTCCTGGGCTATTCGGCACAATCCTGGACAAGTCACCACTCCGACTCAGGATACCAGCAAGCTGGCACTCATTTTGCCGACCTTGGAAGGATGACAGGCTGAGTCAACCCCACCTGATATTAATTCAACAGCCAAGCAGCATTTGAACTCAGGACCCAAGGATCCAAAATCCACCACTCCAGCTATTAAGCCAACACCAAGCATATATCATTTCATGGCAGTCCAATCCCTCCTCAAGCCGTGCCACATTACCTAAAGCTGGTGTTTCATGAATATCTCATGGGATGAATGATCTTAAGCTTGTCATTGTTTGCAAAATTCTGAGCATAGAAATATTAATAATATTCATCCATTATGCCTATACAATTGTGCTGATTACCACAACTAGCCATGTGTTTGAGAGTGTGCCAACTAAATAATACCGATCAAGCTTGCACGGAACTTATTTGACGATTAATTTGAAAATGTGTTTTAGGTAAGCTTGACATTGCATCATAATGAAACATGAAAAGTAGAGTATTGCAAAGAAAAAAAAGAAAACTATTGGCTTTTCCCCAGTCGTGACATAATAAACAGCTGACAAACACAACATTTAGGGAGATTCCAGAAAACTTTTATGTTCTCCTTTGTATTTGCAGCAGATAATGTGAACGGTAATATTTTACAACGGTTTATCTCCTATTAAAATGATAGTAAGGCGGTTAGAGTTGTCTTGTTTTTTTACACCGTATCATAACCTGTAAGCCAGGTCATGTGAACAACCATTACTTCTGCCCAGACGTTGTGATGACATGCAGTAACTGTGTGGTCAATTGAACAGAAAGACGTGTGTCACTGCCCTTTTTGTTAGACAATAAATATTGCTTGGGTATATTTCCCGATAAAAGAACATTGGAGAAAGGACAATTTATTCCCCATTAAAACAGATTGCAGTTTATTATCTTCACTATGTAGAATGCCTGAACATAGCAAACTTGTAGTATATTGTGACAGTTCTGCGAAACCGTCATTCCCCAAGGCAATGGCACATAACATATAGACGTTCCCGAGATCGTTATTTTGTTAGTATTCGTTTCAGATTGTCCTTCCCTCATGTCTAATGGGTTTATGGGCCAATATGCATTGTGTGGGATTAGGTAGCTTTTCCTTCTTTTCACATCTTAAATTTGCACCTGAACCTCTCCTTCATGCCATGCATATCACGCAGTTAATTAACAAACACGCACCATTCCCCTTTTGAATCGCGCAACATTATTCAATGGACATATCACCTCAATCTTCATAGTACTCTAACCATCAACACTACAATGATGGCACAACCTCACAAAGCCTTTATTACAATCACCACACCTTTGAACCATTAACCAAGCTTACTGTACATTCGCCATTACCGCTGCAATCATAACGAACAACCACAATGAACGGCCACAACCACCGCCACGGACCACCGCACCATAAACTCACCGCTACGCTGCCACTGCCATCACCTTAACCACAATCATCACCGACACCAACCACCACCCTTTGGAGTCACAGGGAACCATGGGCGCAGCGTACTATTACAAACAATTGGATCTGGATGTTCAGGCATCTAATTTGGAGCACAAAGTGTGCACCAAACTCCATTCAACATCGTGCCAGTAGCCCTAGCACTCCGCTCAATTACGCCCCCATTGGGTTTTCAGCGCATGTTCGTGCCCAGAGAGCACAACCAAATATCCTAGCACCATGTTAAGTATGTAGCTCTGTCGCGTGAGGAAGCCCAGAATATAATTGGGCCATCCACCACTCTTCTTGCATGGGCAGAGCCAGCGCCAGGGTAATTGTCCTTGCATCAATGGGGGCACTGGGAAACTCTTGCGGCCCGTCATGATCCACCGTTTGCCTCCTCCCTCACAAAGTAACTATAAAAAGCCACGCTCGCTCGTGGTTCAGCTTGTGGTTCAACAACGCTCATGGTTCACATGATTCAGGCTAATTTCTGGATACTGGAGAGGTGGAACAGAGTGGTGGAATGGGTCGGAGCGAGGGCGAAACGGAGTTTGCGCGGAGCTGGGCGAGCGAGAGATCCAGGTGCCAGACCAAGCACAGCCATTAGAGCCGAACCAGTAGCATCAACACTTACAGACTTGCTTACACTTTATGAAGCTATTTCCGAACATGTTCTTCTTCATCTTTTCTGTCTTTTCTGCTATGGATGCACATTCATCAAAGCTCTGCGATTACTCAGGCAAGTCCTGAATGGTTGCCCCTCCAGGGTGGCCCCACTGATACGCACCTTTTACAGTTTCCGCTCTGCACCTCATTTGCATCCTCACTTGCATCTTAACGCATCCTCACTCACACCTCCTCAGACCATGCACCTTAGACACCATCATTATACCTCCTCTTTTCCCCTCCTCAGCGACTGAGCCACGTGGGTTCATCGACCCCGCTTGGTAAATCAAGAAGTTGCAACCACCTCATACTTTTCTTGCCTCTCTTGCTATTCTAACTTTCCTTGGGATGATTCTGATGGTGCCTGTCATGTTAGCATAAATAGGATTAGATCTGTATAGTTCTGCCCTGTGTCTCTTTTGAATATGACCATTTTATTTTGCCACACCTCACCAATCCTTGCTTGTCCCTGCTGTACGTATCTCCCCCATAATAAAAAACATTGCTTGCTGTACCACATACCTTCCCTTGCCCTTTCTTGGAATGAATTATTTGTCATTGTATATCTACCCAGTTTGTAGTGTCTTTTCCTCCAATGGTCCAGCGTAATCCGCACGTATTGTTAGTTGAGAAGTATTACCCCACCGATTGGCTCGACACATTAGCCCGTGCATATTTGGCAGCTCCACTCAGCTGCACCTGATCAGGAAAGTTAAGACAAGTACGCATTGAGGGCGTGAGCCCCCTTGGTGCTGCCCATCGAAAGGAAAGGTAACACTTGAAGAAGTGCGAACCCTGCCAGGATTGGCCGTACCAATCGGCGTTTGTGGTTGACTAGCAACCCGCCAAGCTGCGGCGTTATCTGCAGCTAGTGGCCTCAGGATTGGGTGTTCGGAAGGAACTCGAACACTTCCCCTCGTGACAAAGCTCAAACCCCGGGCTGTAACAATATTTATGGGCTGGCAGGATAGCCTAGAGGTATGCATACTTGCCTCAGAGCTGTCTAGTGTGGGTTTGAATCTCAACACAGATATCAACGCTCATCTCATTTCACATGCAGGTGTGATTCGTCAATGTGTGTGCCATCCCTCTTATGGATGTTAAGCTGGGCGTCCCATCTGCCAACATTAGTTTCTCGACATTAAGGATCCCTCAGTGTCCTTCATGAAGAGTCGATGAGTTATTTCTAGCACCCTGAGCAAATTACAAATTCCTGTTTGGGCTGCAGGCAGGAATTTGTAATTTGCAAGTGGTCTGGTCTTCTTGAAGGCTCCTTCACACCAGGATACACTGCTTGCTATCTTAGAGTGTGGTTGCTGTCTGGGCAGCAGCTTCTACCTTGTAAACAAATTGACCCAGGTGGTTTGAACATTTCCTGTTAATGGCCTTCTTCGGATACATACAGCAACCAACACAACTGCAGCTTTGGCCTTAATACACAGCAATGTAGCCAGGTAGCATGTACTCCATTTACAAACCATAATTAATATTAAGAGCTATTAACTGAACTCCCTTGATTAAATGGTAACTTCTTCTTGTCATTGCCCTTGTGTTGGAATGCAGGGTGGAACGCCGTGGCTTATTGCCAAGAGATGAACTTTTGAACTGGGTGCATTCTTCTTTGAGGGAGACCCACTCCTGCTCGGAATAACAAATGCACATTACTACATTGTACATTAATTTTCATTATTACTATGATCATTTTTATACACTGGAAGAGTCTGAGTGAGATTACAGGAGATATAATATAAAATAATACTTTACTTCTTTTTATTTCTTTATTTTTTCTTTCTTTCTTTCTTTCTTTCTTTCTTTCTTTCAAAACAATCTATCCTTTGTTAACTGAAACATTCATTGTTTTATAATCACAGTACTGAACATGTCTTACATTGCCTTTGATTGAACAAATAACATTTTATATAGCTTCGCACAAGAATACACTGACAAATCAAAAGGATTTAATATACAGTAGTCGAGTAAATATAATCATGAGCTCAGTGGATGATTAATTAAAAATACACACTGCAAGCATAAATACACAGAACCACATACAGTGCTGTTCTGAGTACAGGCAGAATTCTGAATATCATGTTGAGTTTTATTAACAACTAGCAGCACTGCCCAAGAGGACAGGGGTACCAAGCATTGCCTGGCTGGGTGAGCTTTCCCCGGCAGTGGTTTCGGGACATGTTGGACATTGAAAAGCTATGGATTTATTTGGCCTCATGGTGGTTACCTTTTTCCTGCGGGCCGGCAACAGCACTGCCTGACCCCACATCCCGATATACACTTTATAGCGGCCTTTGGTGGTCTCAAAACTGATGTGTGGAAGCTTTAAACCTTGTCCAGATTCTCAAGTACCTACACTACACCCAAAAATGTGGGGCCTTTAGGCGCTATGGTTTGGCTGTAAAAGAATAACATATAAATGCACTCACAAACATGCACAAACACTTGAAAATATTTACATGATTACATAAAGAGATGATGCATCTGTAGTTGTAGATCTTCTCATTTACATCATGAAGATCTATCTTGTCGTTTACAGCTCATTTTGAAAGATGCAGACACTAGGATGGGCAAAGTCTGAATTCAAGCCACGGCTTCACCATTTACAAACCAATTTGTGTTCCTATGGCATCTCTCATGTGAGAAGTTTATCGATGTCCAGTATCACGTGTTCTTCACTTGATACGTGCACAAATTATTGCATTTGACATTGTGAGACATTAGTATACTTGTACATGAATCATGAGTATGCTCGTAGAGAAAGGACAAATAGAAACAGTATACATGGGATTCGAACCTGAGATTCTGAATGGAATTGATTATAAACAGACCAAGCACAAATTTACTTTCACATTTTCTCTATACCTTTCATTTGGGCTGGTGGAATGGCCTAGAGGTATACACACTCTCCTCTAAGCTGTCTAGCCTGGGTTTGATTCCTGGCTAGAAACTGTCATCCTGATGTTTCACAAGCAGAATTATTCATCAATTTGTGTGCAGTCCCTTGGATGGACGTAAACTGGGCATCCCGTCTGCTACCATTAGTTGGTAGATGTTAAAGATCCCACGGTGTCCTTTGTGAAGATAGGCAATCCATCACCGGCACCATGGCCAACTTCCAAATTCCTGCCCTGACTTCCTGTGTCAGAGTAGTGACCCAACCAGGATTGTAACCTAACTGCTTCAGCATAACCGACACTCTGTATGGATGAGAGCATGGTACATGATATTTCCTTTCCAAATGATCACTTGGTACAGGAATGTCTAATGGTTTATTAATCTGATAATCCAACTGAAAATAAATGATGAGCAACAAAGCTCGTCATCTATACTTGGTGTAATTACAAAATGTACATTTTATTGTTCTTTTTTTTTACTGTTTGCAATTGCAAACAATTTCATTGGCTCTCGCAGTTTACAGTTTTCATTGTATTTTTAATGAGACCCAAATTATTTGTAGTTAATATTATTACTGTTATTTTCTGCTGGTGTTGGTTCCATCAATGATGATATTATTATTTGGGGTACAATTCATTGAATTTTACAAGTTTTTGTGTGACTCTTGGTCAAATGAGAATGTATTCCTTACTCTTAGGGACCCTCGTTAATAATGCAAAAGAAAAAAAAAAAAGATGTTTACTACTTTTACCTGGTGCTGATGTGATATTTTATTATTGTTCATCGCGTCTTTTTAAACTTTTTTCCTTTTTTTACTCTATCATGCAATATGCGAGCAGTTACGGTTTAGCATTTAGCGTTTTAAAGTTGGTTACAAAAACAATTTTATAAGGTAAGTGATAGTTTGTATATTTATAACAAGTAATTCCATTAATTTTACATTTGGTTCCAGGTATTTTTTTTTTTGTTGTTGTCAGTAGACAGTTTTTACAGTGACCTTGGCATGATTGAAGCATCTATTTTTGAGTTTAGTAAAAAATATTTTGGCAAATTGGCATTCAAAATCGAATCAATATCTGTGATGTTTTACTAAAATGTATTCATAATAAGTTCTCTGCCAGCCTTGGAATATAATCTGGTAAACACACAAAGTCTGGGGTTGCAGCCGCATACAGTATATAATGTTAGTCTGGCTCACTGGCATCTTCTTGTTCTGTTCAGGAATGCATCATAACCTAAAGTTTGTAAATGAGTGAGTAGAGGAGGAAATGAAAATCTGCCTCTCAGGTCATTTCGTTTTCCTACAAATGAAGGCAACACCGAATACATCAGTGTACTATTGAAGACATGTTTTGTGGTCAGTCACCTGTTTTCTTTGGCCACAATCCTATACTGAACATAATTTTGCTCAAGTAAAAAAAGTATTTTCCATGAGGTAGCTGTCACCATCTTGTTGTGTTGCTCGTTTGTGTTGGAAATGATTTTCACTAGTTTAGACAAATTCCTTTGTGCATTGTTTTTTTTTAAATTGTAAAACAATGCCGAGGCTTAACATCAGAGAAGCTTCCAAAAGAGGAAAACATATGATATTGGTTATTGCTTCTTGATTAATCTCCTATCTCATAGAAACCCTTATTCATGTGTGAAACCTATGAGTGCCAAGGGAGTGATGCATCTGCTGAACAAACCCAGTGCCACGTGTACTCTGAACTTATGCAATCGTGTCAACAATGTCAACTGCTGCTGATTATTCTTTCCAGTAAAAAGTGTAACTGCACACGTTACTTTTGCTTATTTAAGTAACACAGTGTAATAACACATTACCTAGATGTGTTTCAAACTTTTTTGTATTTTTGAAAAATGAGCAAGTTTTCTTTGCTGAATACACTGATTTATTTTTGTTATTTATAGTAATTTTCTTGTGAGAGAACTTGTCTGTTTTATGCTTTGAAGAGTTGTGCATTGTTTTTCCTGTGTTTATTACTCAGTAACGGTCTTCACTGTGACTTACCACCTTGTTTTTACCATTTAATCTCAGGTTGTTTTCTTTTAAGTTTGTACTCCATCCGTTATGCCACAACTTTTGTGGTTTAAGTGGGTTATCTTTGTGGAAAATATTGTTAGCCACAAAGTTGACAACACAATCTGAGAAATAACTAAAACACCTTATAAACTCAAAGCGTATAATTATATACTGATTGGTTGCGCTGTACCATGTAGTTCCTCTAAAGCAATTTTGATCTATCAATTACATGCTCATATTTCATTTGGAATACTGTATCTTAGGAACCTTTGGATTTATGTCTGTTCATGAGCAGAAGTAAAACTGGATACAAAGGTGAAAAATTGAAACTATTTTGCCTTTACACTGTGGCCTTAACCTGACAACGTTGGCAAGTATGCTTGCTCTATATTTGATGTAAATTGTGAACTTTTTTATTGCATGGTTTTTCAGAAAGAAAACTTTTTGAATACAAAAACCACATTTTAAAGGTGTATTGGTTTTATAAGTTATATCTAAATGAATAGCTCTGTTTATTGAATTTTATGTATTGATTTGATTGTTTTTCTTGCTTGGTAATTAATCACTAAGTATCTTGCCGGGAGATGCATTGATGGAGATTGCCATTTATATTTAGCACAGAAGGAAACTTCAGTCATCTGTCTTCTGTAAAGGTACCATTATGGTATAGTTTTTGTTTCAATAATTTTGAATGCATTTCCATGTTGAAATGTATAAATAAAGACACATGGCAGTTCGCAACAGAAAATTTGTACAGAGTGATTTTTATGATCAGTACTTTTTTTCCTTATCAAAACACCAAACTGAATGATGAAAACTATTTTCTTCTGTTATAGATAGCTAATTCCTTTGTGTGAAAATAATGGTTTTCTACCTTTGTTTTTCGCAGACTTTTCTGGCTTACCTTTCAGCAAGTTTTATTACCCTGCACACTTAAAGTGAAAAGTGGGATCAAGCAATTAATTCATGTCTGTTCATCTGTCTGTCTGTCTTATCAGTTTATGATCGAGGAACAACTTGATGAAATTGGATGTTATATTTTGAACATGAATCGGAAAAAAAAACTTGCCGTTTTAATGGTACTTTGTCTTTGAATTCTTCCCGATCGTGCATGCGCAGAGAGGAGTGAGATAAAAAAATTTTTTTTACTCTGTCTGCCTGCGTGGCAGTCAAACCAAATTGAAAATAATTCCAAACAGGAAACATTTGATGTCATAAGGAATGCCATAAATGGTTTTAAGGAATGTCATGAAGGACATGCACAACAGTTATTGATTCCTATAATGTAACATGTTAGATAGGGTGGTGTAATAGACATTGCATAAAATGGTAGTAAAACCCAGAATTAATTTATTAATACACCTTTATACTTCTTTAAACCTTTATTTAAATTTAATTACATACTTGACACTACAGAATGCAAATCACCTAATTAAAACATCCAAAAACCTCCAGTTTTGCAGTGTTTGGACATGTTCTGCAGGGTGGTGTATAACTGCTTCAATAGCGTTAAACATCTGGATTTTTTTTAACCATCTTTAAAACTATTATGGCACTATTAATTTGCAATTGGCCACTAGCTTTTGACACCAATACAAATTTTTATCGCGAACCATAAGCATCAAAAAGCTCGGTATATCGAAAAAACAGTTTCAAATGGAGCACCTCACCACCATTAGAGCCTTTAAATTGTGTCAGATGTGGCAATAAATGTGAATTGTTACTCCCAGCTTGCCAGCTTGATGACAAGACACCATTTGCATTTTTGCCATCTACATCCATACCCCGTTTGTAATCCCGTATGGGCACGGGCAACTTGTTTTATTAAAATTGAAGTCTATACTTCAACACTGTGTGGCGTATCGTGTTCTATGAACTCTAGTTCTCCCAGTACTTATGTCCCTTGCTCCCACTCTCTATCCTCGAGTCAAGATTCAGACATCTACTTATTGTGTGAGTGTATATATAAATTTTAAACAAAATCGTATCGTTAGTCATTTTATTGAAGTATGAAAATGGTGTGGCTGGATTAAACAAGAGTAGATTTTCTGGTCAGAAAATAAGAAATTGGTTCTCATGGTGAAATTGCAGACAGTGCTTTGAGAGTCGAAAATTGAATGGGCCCATAAAAGTAAACTCTCTAAGTGTGGCAAAGCTGGAAATGTTTGCTGTTGACTGTGAACTTGGTTGTTGCAGCTTCATAGGCTAATCTGTGTTCCATCTTTTTAGAGAATTTTTCACGACTTCTCGAGAATGAAAGAGGCAGGTTGATCACTTGCAACAAGCTGCACCATGTCTGCCTCTGGGTTTTTATGGAAAAAGAAAGAGGAGTCTCAAGTGTGACTAGCACTTCATCAATTATGCCTGATGGCATCAAGAATGGTGACCATGAGCCCAGATATCACACCAGCACTTGTCCATTTGGGGATGTCTGCCATGTACGTATCCACTCTATATAGGCTCTCATTAAACAGCTAATGAGGTTTCTGAATTGTCGTCAGGAAAGAATATATCTTCTTTCATGGCTTATGATTTCCTGGCTTCTTTTTATATCTTCTTTAATATTTTCTTTCCTGGCTACATTGGACAAGACCTTTTCAGCAAGAATTGTTGTGCCACATGGGTTCATGGTTACCATTCCAGTGAAAGAGGTGAAATTTGGATACAATTCCTCATGTGATGGCTTGCCTATCTTGGGAGGGAATGTACTTTCCACTGGTGACAACCAAGCAGTTCCCAAACAGAAGACGTTTAGGCCATGACTGTGTGTTTTGGCCCTGTGGGTGAGGATATTGTCGTGTTTGGGGAGTTTAACCCTACCTGAACGGATGGCAAAGCTTCTCCCTTGAAGGCTACAACCAAGACTCGGACATTTATGCACGTGCGTTAATGGAGCGTAATGGCAGAGAGACGATCCACCCAGGAGGAGCACAGATCCTGACAATCTTGACAAATCTCACATTCTCTCTCTCTCTCTCTCTCTCTCTCTCTCTCCTCTCTCTCTCTCTTCTCTCTCTCTCTCTCTCTCTCTCTCTCTCTCTCTCTCTCTCTCCTCTCTCTCTCTCTCTCTCTCTCTCTCTCTTCTCTCTCTTTCTCTTTTCTCTCTCTCTCTTTCTCTTCTGAAAGGACTGGACCACAAACTGTCCTATCTACTTTCTCAACAACCCTCTCAAAGAGGTGACGTCACTCAAACTCTTGGGTCTCACTCTCAGCCATCATCTCTCTTGGGTAAGCCACATTTCAAAATTGGCCTCCAAAGCCAGACGCCGACTGGACATCCTCTGTCATGCAGTCCTTCCTTGGCACACCTGAACTCATATCCACCTACAAGGGTTTCATCCGCAGCTTGATGGAGTACTGCTCTCCCCTCTGGGCCGGCTCCCCAGCCTCACATGTTGCTCAGCTTGACGCTTTAGATACCAAAGCCTTCTAAGTCATTGGAATCTCTCATGATGAAGTCGAGTCTATAGGCCTCTCACTTCACTATCACCGACAGGTGGGTGTCTCTCTGTCTTCTTCCGCCTCCTTGCTGGTCTTGAACCCTTCACCCTCTCCATGCTTTGTCCCCCTCAGGTATCCTCCTGTGAAACAACCCCCTCCTTGTGAAACTAAAATCCAGAACCATCGCTCACCTCCACTCATTTACTCCTTTATCTTCCCACCTGTGAAATCAACTTCCACTCTCTCTTCCATCTCAATCTTCTCTCCATGTTCACCATCATCTCAAATCACCCCCCCCCCCATCCAAAACCATGACCTCTTCTACAACCGTTAAACCAGATTCCCCCCCCCCCCCCCAATTTTTGCTTCCGTACCCATCTTGTTCAGCCCTTGCGTTCTCCCCTACCCCTCTTCGTTACCCACATCCCCTGCTTGTCCGTCTCCGTCTGTTTTCTCCCCACACTGTTGTTGGCATTTCCTCCTCCTCCTCCTCCTTCTGCGACGTTGCGTCCTGATCCGTTCTGTGTTCTCGCTCTTTCATGAACCTCGACTATGAACACAAAATAAATCAACGATAAGGAAAGTCACTTCTGTTCGTGTAATTGTTTCAGAACACAACATTTATGAACAGCCCAACACATTGATATGTAAAGCACATAATGAATGTCCAGGTGGACAAGACATTTGGTTCCCAGGCATTCAACTTAAAATGTGCTCGAGCAGTTCGATAATGAACGTTGTTTGTCATGGTTATTACAGAAGAAGAGGTCACGAGATGAGATAACATCGGAATGGCAACTGGGAACAGTTATCTCTTCGTCAGCGGAACCCAAAGGAGGGGTGAATGCGACAATATATAACGCCGGTTGAGCCGACAGCCTGGGAGGGACCGAGTTGGAGGGTTTGGAGGAGAGGGCCTGGGAGGGACCGAGTTGGAGGGTTTGGAGGAGAGGGCCTGGGAGGCTGTGATTATGGGGACAGGTGTCCAGCACCGAACCTGGGCTCTTGCCCTCGTGTTTGCAGGTGTAACGTGGAACGCACGCGGAGAGGTATGTCTGTGTCTCGAGTACGTTAATGACACACACTCCGCCATCCCTCGGACGGGACCATCGGCCGGCGATGGAAGTCCGCACGCCTGTCGATGTTAAACAATGCGCTGCGTACCTGTGTTTGAAAAGGGGAGGATGTTGTGTGACGGTGCGCTTCGTCGGATACGAAGCTCAGAATGGTAATGATCGGTTCAATCCATGTAGGATCTGCATCGGCGACATGACACCATGATGATGCAACCAGTCGATCGCTTTTACAGCGAGTCCACGTCGTGTGTGTGTACAGCAGATGGTCACGTCGTGTGTGTGTACACGCTGTTGTGTGTGTATGTTGTGTGTGTGTGTACGTGTGTGTGTGTGTACGTGTGTGTACGTGTGTGTGTGTGTGGTGTGGTGTTGTTGTGTGTGTGTGTGTGTGTGTGTGTGTGTGTGTGTGTGTGTGTACGTGTGTGTGTGTGTTGTCGTGTGTGTTAGTGTGTGTGTGTGTGTGTGTGATGTGTGTGTGTACGTGTGTGTGTGTACGTGTGTGTATGTGTGTGTGTGTATGTGTGTATGTGTGTGTGTTAGTGTTGTGTGTGTGTGTCGTGTTGTGTGTGTAGTTGGTGTGTGTACGTGTGTGTGTGTGTATGTGTACGTGTGTGTGTGTGTACGTGTGTGTGTTACTGCGTGTGTGTGTACGTGTGTGTGTATGTATGTATGTGTACGTGTGGTTGTGTACGTGTGTATGTGTGTGTACGTGTGTATGTACGTTGTGTGTGTGTATGTATGTATGTGTGTGCGTGTGTGAGTACGTGTGTGTGTGTTGTGTGTATGTGTAGTGTGTGTGTACGTGTGTGTGTACATCTGTGTGTGTGTATTTGTGTGTGTACAATCAGGCGTGGTGCGTGTGTGTGTATGTGTGTGGTACGTTGTGTGTGATGTGTCGTGGTGTGTGTTACGTGTTTGTGTTTGTGTGTGTGTACATCTGTGTGTGTGTAACTGTGTGTGTGTGTGTACTCTGTTGTGTGTACGTGTGTGTGCGTGTGTGTAATGTGTGTGTTGTGTGCGTGTGTGTGTGCGTGTGTGTGTGTGTGTGTTATGTGTGTGTACGTGTGGTACGTGTGTGCGTGTGTTGTGTGTGTGTGTTGTGTGCGTGTGTGTGTGTACGTGTGTGTTGTGTATTGTGTACGTGTCTGCGTGTGTGTGTACGTGTGTGTGTATGTGTGTGTGTGTATGTATGTGTATGTGTGTATGTGTGTGTGTATGTGTTTTGTGTGTGCGTGTGTGTGTGTGTGTGTATGTGTGCGTGTGTGTGTACGTGTGTGTGTATGTGTACGTGTCTGCGTGTGTGTGTGTATGTGTGTGTGTACGTGTGTATGTATGTGTGTTGTGTATGTGTGTGTGTGTGTACGTGTGTGTGTACGTGTGTTGTGTGTACGCGTGGTGTGGTGTGTGTACGTGTGTGTGTATGTATGATGTGTACTGTGTGTGTACGTGTGTATGTGTGTGTACGTGTGTGTGTACGTGTGTGTGTGTGTATGTATGTATGTTGTGTGTGTGTTGCGTGTGTGTACGTGTGTGATGTGTGTTGTACGGTGTGTGTACGTGTGTGTACATCTGTGTGTGTGTATTTGTGTGTGTACATCAGTGTTGTGTGGCGTGTGTGTGTATGTGTGTGTGTATCAGTGTGTGTGTGGTGTTACTGTGTGTGTGTACGTGTTTTGTGTTTGTGGTGTGTACATCTCTGTGTGTGTGTACATTCTGTGTGTGTGTTGGTACATCTGTGTGTGTACGTGTTGTTGTACGTGTGTGTACATCTGTGTGTGTGTGTGTGTATGTGTGTGTATGTGTGCGTGTGTGTGTTGTGTCATGTGTGCGTGTGTGTGTGTACGTGTGTGTGTATGTTACGTGGTTTGCGTGTGTGTATGTTTGTATGTG
>CM068956.1:76630539-76645539 GCA_035128595.1 Eptatretus atami | reverse complement strand
GAGACAGACTTATTTCAATGTTTCAGGAATCGTACATTGTGAGCGACACTGCATGAACTACATGTGAAAGCGTCACCTGAAATGTTCGTTAGCTTTTTGAAAAGTGAAACTCCATCAAGTAGCGCGACATAATTTAGATAATTTCAGTTCCACCTACATCACTGCACAAAGGTGGAGAAACGACTCTTCGCTTTTTGGTAATTCTCTGCTCCATCCCATTAGCTCCTCGCTCGAAACATGGACAGGGCCGATGAAAAATTCAACTACCAACTATCTGTTCATTTATCATTCAACATATCTGCATTATGTTTAAGCATTCATGTTTCGAGTTTATATCTCATTCCTAGTTCCAAATTGGAAAATAGTAAGCTTTTATGAGGTGAGGATTAAATCGATTTGATAAGTCAATGCGATGATTGAATGTTGGGGCCAAACAGCCCACGTTTTGTGTGCCTACTACTGAGACCTCAGCACAATGTTCTTTCTCTGTCCGATATTACTTGAAAGTAAGAATACATTGTGTCAGACTGAAAATAACTTAATAATTAATGTACTTGCTTTTCAGGGGTGTTTTTTTTCCTTACGTGTTTTATTAGCATATCACTTGCTACGGACATTATACAGGGTGTTCATAAAGTCCTTGTGCACTTTGAACTCTTGATGAAAACTTTTGATGTATAGATGATATAAAAACTCTAACTGGTGCATGGAAAATATAATTCAATCAGGTTTGGTTAATATTGAGTGTTGTTAGAATGTTTTTCTTTTTGCTGTTGTTAAATCACAATGCCACTGCGGTTTCATTGACAAGTTGAATTTTCTGCATAACACAACTTTCTACATCAGTGTAAAGTCACCTCAATACGCAAAATTTCATCATCGCATAACAAGAAGAATTCCAAGATGCAACTTTTACTCTGATTACTATTTTTTGGTTTCCTGACTACGACGATTAATGTTTCAAGTAGGCCCCCAGCCACTGGTGCTTTCGAATGGTGCGATGGTTCTTGATGAATGTCTTCCACACAAGACATGTTACCAATTGCTTCACCTAACCGTCCCCATCAGACACATTTTATGGAGCATATGGTAAAACTGTTGTTTACTCATCAAGAACCACTTCTTGGATGAACTTAGGCTACAACACAAAGCAGCAACTGGTAGAAACGTTTTCAAACAAGCTGATATTCGATTGACGATGAATTATAAAAGCTAGTGGTATGTTGAAGACTTAAAATTTGAACCGTATTGAGTAAAAACCTGATGAATTATGGCTTCCTGCCACCATTTATGTTTTTTATATATGTTTATACATCAAAACTTTTAAAATTCAAAGTGTGCACAAGCCACAAGAAAAAAAATGAAGTATAATTAAAATGCAACATTGACGCTCCTTGCAATCTTGTAAAGAACATAATCGCCCACGCCAAATGCAGTGCCACTGCTACACAGCTTACCACATATCAGTCAGTCTGAATGTTTTAGAAGTCTTGTGGAAACACGCACCACCCCACCCCCTTGGAAGGGAAACAATCTGGGATGCTTTTCTGCTACGTCCGCCATCTTGTTGAGAGATTACTTTTAATAGAATGTTTTTTTTTTTTAATGAAGCATTATGCCACCAAGTATGGGTTGGGAGGAGATGGTAGAATATGTTGGCTTTTTTAACGTTCTCATCTTAACAATGGCTTATTATGTTGGAAAACCAGGGAAAAAAGGAAACGGTGTAACACAAGGCTAAGTATGCCATACTTCAGCCCTATACCAAGTAATTGGTCAACACAATTTCAATCAACTGGCATATGCATCCACTTGACCCCAACGTTAAAGATCATGGTCATAAATAATAAACAGATTTCGAGCTGGCTAAGCCACAAAATGCATGGTCACACAATACTGTTTGGCTCACTGGCTATCAGCATGGAGTAAGTTAGTGCTTCTATTTATGACAAAGTTGTTTAGTATTACCCACTTTTATCTTTCAGGGATATGGTCAGTTGCACTGGCACTGGTGGTACCTCTCTTCAACAACTTCTTGCATTGATTAGAGGTTTCCAGAGTAATTGAGTCTGAACACACTACGAGACCGCTACACCGTATTTGTGTAATGTGCCACATTCTGAGGACTAACCTTTCAATACATTAGGTGGTGAAAGCCAAACTTTGCATGTCATAGTGCATCACAAGAACCTCATTTTTTTTTAAGAGGGCTAAAAACCTCATTGAGCCTCAATGAATGGACATCTTCGTACTGTGTGAGCATTAATGGCATCTTTTTGATTTAGTTGTAAGCACGCAGTAAATATTCTGACATTTTCTGTGATGTTATGCAATCTTGATCATGTTTATTAATCGTTTTAATGTCATTCTTAGTTGGCAGCATTTGGCATGCTACATAAGTGTAAAACAAGCCATATTTCTGCTGCCGTCATGTTTTATATTCTTTGAGATATCACGTTTTCTAATTGTGAGTCCTCTTTTGAATGTTTTATGAGTTGATATGTCATCAGGGTCTATCTAACATAATGCATACATACATGATGGGGGAAGGAGAGTGGTTAAAAAAAAAAAACTTCCAGTAAGGAAGGAAGAGGAGGGTACAGAGAAAAGGAAAATTGGCAGAGGTTTTGTTTTTTGTTTTTGTTTTACTGGTCTAAGACTCATGGAAGAGCTCGAGCATGAATTTGCTCGCCACACGGATTGACTTCAGACCAACAGCCACTAAGTGACGTCATTCTCAGAGCAATCTGGGACACCAGCGATTGTCATCTTTTTTTTTTTCAGTGTTCAGGCTCGTGGAAGAGCTAGAACACAGAACATACCAGGACACAACAGAACAAAGGAACAGCAGAAAGAAGACAAGGGGGAAATGCCAACAGTCGGCCAAGGAGAGAGGGAAAATAGACGGAGACGGACAAAACAGGGAATGCAGAATGTTGAGAGGTAAGGGAGGTGTACTTGAAGCAAAATTTGGGCGGTGATTTAAAGGTTGTTTAGAAAATATCAAAAGAAAATGGTTTTGGATAGGGGATGACCTGAAAATGGTGAGGTGGAACAGCATATGAACCACTTGTTTTTTTTTCTGGTTTTTTTGGTACCAAGTCGCGAGGCTCAGGAAAGAGATAATACACAGGAAACATAGTTAAACAACGCAGGGATGACCGGAGAGGCGCACGGGAGAGGAGAAGCACCCAAATAGTGAACAGCAGACGATAGGAGATCTTGGAAGGTGGAGAGGGATGGGCAGGCTATACGGATATAAACAAGGATGGTACTACAGGGACTTCCGGGAAAGGAAACAGGGGAATTTTGAAGGAGGTGGTTCGGGGAGGATAATGAGGAGTTAGGGGTGAAAAGATCAAGTTTTGGAATTGGGGGGAGGATAAAGAGATGTGTGTGAACAGCTGGTTTTGAAGGACCTGGAAAGGGAGGAGTGGGGATGAAAGAGAGTGTGGGTTTTTCCAAGATCGGGGTTGGGAAAAAGAAGGAACGGAAAGAGTGAAGGGTGGCATGATTCTTGATTATTGGGGTAGTTTTCACCAGAGGGGTTTTTTGGCACAGACCGTGTGAACACCCTGAGGGAAATATAGGGGGGAAAGACACAGACAGAGTATTGGGGGGGGAGGGTGGAAGGTTAGGATTAAGGAAACAGATGTTCGTCGGTGGTCGACGAGATGACACGTAAGACATGTCAAGACAGCAGTGAAGAGAGAAAGAGACGAAATGGACCTGAGAAATAGGCGAGATGAGGAGAGAGAAAGAGATCTGGAATGATGAGAAGTGAAGAAATCACAACAAGATTCTCATGAGAGAGTTGGGGAGAAAATAAGAGAAACAAATGAGGTAGGAGGGAGATGAACAGTGCAGTGAGGTGGATTTAGGGAATTTTCTCTGGAAGTGGTTGCTGGTGCCCCAATGTGCATTCCTGTAGAAACCTGGGGAAGACAATGCAAGAGAGGGCAGAGGGTGCAAGATCGAAATGAGGTGAACGAATACAGGAGAGGCCACCGAGACCTGTCGTAGTGACGGATGGTGAGAAGTGAGTAAGCCCATCGAGACGTGACGATGATGTGCGATGGAGAGATTCCACTGACATTGAGAGGAGGCTTGATTGTACCGGAAGATAGCAATACAATCTGAGCAAAGGAGTGAGTGATGGCAGGAGGGCGCGAGCTGGAGGCGCGAGAAAGGAGGGGAGACCAGGTTCCATCGAATCGTGAGAGCGGGAGAGAGAGAGAGAGAGAGAGGAATGTGAGAATGTTATGTTCAAGACTCCTGTCAGTATGCTAGATTGTGGAGCGTATGTCCTACCTGCGCGATGTATCTTATATGCGGCTCTACCTCTTCTTCTGCCCATTTTAGCCGCACTCTCCATTAAGTTGACGCCACGTGGCATGAGAGATGGTGGGCGGAGTCGTGTGTGAGCCTTGGCAAGGGAGAAGGTTTGCCGATGGCTCGAGGGTAGGTTAGGAGAGCTCGCGCGCCGGAAGGCGACGGACGGAAGTAGTCGGGTGCGACCCACGGAGGCCAGAGAGACACCAGGGCGAGTGCGGATGGGCGCGCTGAAAGTGCTGTCTGTTTGGGAGAGACTGCGTTGGTGTGGGTCACCGGTTGGCGAGGGGGAGTACGAGTCCGGGTGCCGCGGGCAGAGATGAGGGGCGGAAGGCCGGATGGCACGGAGGTGGGGGAAGTTGGGTATGCCAAATTTCAGGCGCGTGTGTCAGCGTGGGAATGGGTAGAGCGCGGATGGGAGAGGCCCGATTGGTGGGCACAGAGCCGAAGTGTGCTTGGGGGCGTGAAGAGGGTCGTGGTTCCGCAATGGTGGAGCGGCAGAAGAGAAGAAGTAGAGTTAAAAGAAGATATGAGAAAAGAGAGCCGAGAGAAGTGGGAGTAAGCCGGATGAAGAAGATAGTAGTCTTTCCTGGACGAGCAGATTGCAGAGAAGCGCGTGGCGATTGAGGCTGTGGGTTTAGGATGGAGGGGGAGCGCGTACTGGGTAGGTGAGAGTGAATTAGCGGTAGACGGCATGGGCGAGACAGTGCCGCCGGAAGGATGACAAGTGGGCGTGGGTGGGTGAGTGATGCTGGGGCTCGGTGATGGCGTCGCCGAGGTGCGTGATGCCATCAGCATAATGTGAGGTGAGAGGTGCCTGATGTGCGACACTTGGAGGAGGGCTCGGCGCTTTGTTTTCCGGAGTAGAAGAACGCGCAGGGAGGCGAGACAGTGGTGCAGCGGGTGGTTGGCAAGAGTGCGTGGGAGAGTGAGGCAAGCGCGTGCCTGCGTTTCGAGTCGGGTCGAGGAAGTCGGTGAGAAGAGAGATTCGGTGCTAAAAAGAGTTGGAACGACGAGATTAGGCGCTATGAAGCGGTGCAGAGCAAGCGCAGAGAGGGTTGGAGCAGGGTCGGAAGGCAGCAGAAGACGATTTGGCGGCGAGCGTTGGCGCGACAGCTGTGTAGGAGAGGTTGAGCTGTTGTGGAGGGTGGGCGCGCAGCATGGGGCGGAGAGTTGTGGTCGGACGTGTGCGAAGAGCACTGGTGGCGTGCAAGTTGGTCGGAGCCGGCGGAGTGGAGAAGCCAGGATTCTGTGATTGTGGGGCGTGAGGGCGAGGAGAGATCGTACTGCTGTTGAAGTGGCGCAGGGCCAGCGCGAGCCAGTTTTGTCAGTACGTGTGCAGGGAAGAGAAGTGGCGACGGAACGATAGCGATGGTTGCTGTGTTGAAGATGGGGGTATGGTGATACCACTCACGACAAGTAAGTAGATGGTACGGTGAGAGTGGCTGTGACGTGCGGGGAGGAGTAGGGAGGAGTGGGAGGCGAGGGAGCATAAGTGACTGGAGAGACTGAGGAGGGTTGGCAGGTAGAAGCGAGCGAGGACGGCGCGACACAGTGTGGAGGAGTGAGGGTAGACTTCGAAGTGTTTGAGATGGAAAGAGAGGCAGAGGTTTTGCCCGGTGGCGGGCGCATACCGGGAGTGTGACAAGAGCGGGGTAGTGGATGGTGAGAGTGCGCAAGAGAATGCAGGAGATGGGTGGCGTTGTCATCGAGTAGGCGGTGTGGCAAGCATGCGGGGGCGGGGAGTAGGACAGGAGTTCACAGTTTAGTTGCGGCACATCTGGGACACAGATGTTAAAGGGCGGTGCTAGAGATGGTGGTGTGAGGGTGCTGCATTGTGAGGGGTGCGTGCGCGAGTGAAACGTGGTTTGTTGGTCGGAGGTATGACCGGGAGGCGTTTTTGGGATGCTGGGTGGATGGTTCGGCGGGGGGATGAAAAATGTGGTGGGATGTGGGTGGTCAAGAAGGCTGGTAGTGGCCAGAGTTGCAAGGATGTGAATGAGGGTGCGCGAGAAGTAGTGTTGTGAGAAGAGTGAGGTTGAAAAGAGATGCCAATGGTGTGTTGAAGCGGCGTGAGTGTGGAGAGGCGAGGTGAGGTGACACCGACCCTGCAGGAACAGTGTGGCCAGGAACAGCTGCGAGAAGGGACTGGAGTGTTGTTGGGATGTGGTTGAGATTAGGGGTGATGTGCGATTCGGTGGTGGGGAGTGGTCGAGTAGTGTGAGAGTGGGTAAATGGTAGAGGATAAGAGGATGTAAAGAGAGTGAGTGAAGAGGGGTGGTAGTTAAATGAAGAGTTAGAGTGTCTGGTGTTTGACTGACCAGTTTGGTGATGCGGAGGATGTGCTAGTAGCACCGACGCGGGCTATCGTGAGAAAGGGCGATGGCGTTGACGGGATGGTAGTGAGGAATCAAGTAGACGTGGTTGGTGGCCGATGGTGCCTCAGTGACATGTCCTTGGTAAGAAGCCGTTTGATGGCAGTCGCTGGGGGTGAGTGAGGCGAGTCGAGAGATGGTTGCGCTGGTTGGAATGTATGTTGTGTCAGTTTGGGTGGGGTGTGGACTGGCCACGCAGGCAGACATGGAGGTGATAAAAGAAATTGTTGTGGGTATGCTCAGCTGCCGTCTGCTGCGCGATGCGCCGGTAGCGGGGAGTCGGGGGAAGAGATTGCAGGAAGAGAGGCGAGAGGGAGTACGGCAGTGTAAAGACGGGGCGAGAGTGTTGTTTGTTGTGCGGGATTCGGATGTGGTGCAAAGAGGGGTATGAACAGGTCGGGCGAGAGTGTGGTCGAGTCGAAGGTTGGTGTCTTGCGGATCGATAAAGCTGGATAGAGACAGGAGCGAGGACAGATGAAGCAGGACAGTAGAGTAGATTGCTTGGATGCCCCACGTTTGGTCACTTTAGGAGGTGTGCAGGGGTGAAGTAAGAAGCTTGCCGTGAAGAGGTAAGGCCAGAAAAGAGGTCTGGCCGGAAAGAGCAAAGGTTAGAGGGAGAGAAGGCCGGGAGTTATGTGGTTCAGCACGAAAGGAGTGGTAGGCTGATCGGTGGATAACAGGAATGAAGAATGAGTTGGTGTGTTCAGGATTGCATGTGTTGCGAGGTTGGGTTTGTTGTTGGGTTTGTGGAGTGTGTAGAGGAGAAAGAGGAGAGGAGGAGGGTGGATGGCATAAAAGAGTCACTCTGGTAGGCAATTGTCGTGTGGTACGGTTCTGGGGTTGTGGCGGAGACGTGTGCCGAGGGTGTGTGCTTATTGGTAGTTACAGGTGTTCAGACATGGGAAAGCGATTCGAAGAATTGAGTGTGAAGACGAAGAGACTGATGGACGGCAGTTGAATGGGGGCGTACGCGTTGTAGGCAGAGAGAGCAGATGGGACTGGAAGGTTGTCCTGGTCTGTGGCGTAGAGATGGAGTAGAATGGGCAGATCGTGCCGAGTCAAGGTGCAGGTGCTGGGGCCCGGGGCAAGAGTGACTGTGAGTGATGTAGAGTTGAGCGCAAGGGGCAGAGAAAGAAGCGAGATGCAAGATGCGAGATACGAGGGTGAAGGGAATGGTCGAGGGTAAGGACGAGAGGCGTATCGATTTAGGAGTGGAGTAAGCTGGGTGAGTAAACCGAGGGATGGACGAGGCGCTGTGTAGAAGTGTGGTTTTTGGTATTCAGAAGAGTGTTGTGGGCTTTGCTGAGAAAAGAGCCGAGGTGCAATGAAAAAGAGTTGCGACGAGGATGGTGTGAGGCGATCGGAAATATGAGAGCAAGCGCGGGATGACTGTGGCGCAGACAGTGTGTGCAGGGTTGAAGGCACAGTGGTGGTACTCTCTTCAATTGTGGTCTACCTTGGTGTAGTCCGAGGTTTGACGTTCTGCGTCGGATGAAGCAGAGCATAAATCCAAAGGGGTGGGCCTGAAGGAGTGACAGGTGATTCCAAATGAAGAGTGATGGAGGCGATAGAGTTTGATAGAATCGGGAAAGATTGCGGGTTAGAAGAACTGACGATGGTACGGAAGGCGGGCGACGAGACCGAAGTCGGGAGTTAGGTGGATGGTGGAAGGTTATACGCTTGAGTGGTATAAGGGTGGTTGTTAAAAGTTGTTGTGTAGTTATGCTCAGGGATTGTGGGTGTGTCAGAGCTGTGTGGGCGGTAACAGATAGTTTTCCAAGGCGAAGGAGTAAGCGCCCAGCTTGAGAAGGCGGCAAGCAGGAAGAGTGTGTGGCAGGGTAAGCGGTGGATGGGAGGTAGCAAGACTTAGAGAGAGAGAAAGCAAGCCGTGGAGGAGGTAAATGTAAGAACAAGGGTTGGGGTAGAGTGCGACAGGGTGGGGGAAGACGGTGGTTAGGTGAGTAATAAAGCACAGGGGAGAGAGAGAACAGAGGGAGCAGCGAGGGACGTCTTTGCAAGAGCATAAAGACAGACAAGTTTCGTGCTCGACGAAGAAGGAGATGGTGAGCGTATAAATGAGACGAAAGACGATGTGAAATGCGGGAGTGCTGAGTTTCGAGCAGGGAAGAGAGAGGACGGTGGCTCATTGTTTGCAAGAGGGGAATACAGAGAAGAAGTGGTGAGAACACATGCGGTAGGGTGGGTAAGTGTGGGTTGATGTGTACACTGCTGTTACTGGTAGGAGATAAGCAAAGAGTAACGTGGGTGCAGGTGTACAGGCCGTGTGTGGTGAGCTGGAGAGAGAATAGGGGATGCGGAGCGAGCGAGGGGGTGGACGGATGTTGACCGAGTTGCATAGAGTTGGCGAGAGTGACAGCCGGTGGGCAGCTGGGTTTGTGGTGCGACGCAGATGGCATCGAACTGGCGCGTGTGGGCGAGCTCGAGTAGGTTTCAGGCAGGCGAGTGGGATGAAGGGTGTGGTCTATGGAGGATGAGAGGAGGTTAAGTCAAGAAGCAGATAGACGCGGGAAGGATCAGTAGTGTGTTTAGAGCTGCTGTGTTGGGAGACTGTGCTGCTGAGGTGTGGTGAGCCGTGCGGGCAGGTGGTTGGTAGCAAGTTAAGAGAATGAAAGCAGGGCGAGGGGGGATGCCGAGCAGAAGAATGTGGTCTGAAGCGTGAAAGATCGATTTCCAACGACGAAGACGGAGCGGAAGCGAGCAACGGAAGGATGGGTACAGGCTAGCGCGTGCATGAAGGAATAGGGCTTGTTGTGTGAGCGGTGAGCAGAGGGAGAAGATGTGGATGTGTGCAGGTAGGTAGGATTGGTGGGCCAAAGAAAAAGCGAGGGTGACTGAGCGCACGACAAGACATGGTCGTTGCAAGTGGGGAGTCAGGGCTGGTGGTGAGGTGTGCGCGGTGTTGCCGTGTGCGATGGTGTGTAGGAGAAGCGAGGGAAGTGGACCGTGGAGAGGCGAGGGAGTTTGAGTGTCGCGGTCCTCTAGCGTCACGTCAGTTTACAGAGAGCGGTGTTAGGGGTGTGATGAGATGCGAGTTTGGGCGCGTGAGACAGGAGAGGCGAAGGAAGAGTGCCAGTGAGCCAGGACTAGACGGATTAGGGTAGTGACTGTATGCGGCGCTGCAACCGCCAGGAGGCTTGGTGGTTGACCAGTATGGTGAGTGGAGTTGCGCGGAAGGGCTGGCAGGAGAAGGGCTTAGTGGGATAATGACAGGTGTTGTTAGGTGAAAGAGGCAGTCCGAGATATGTGATGTCGGGATTGTGTGAATGGCCGAGAGTTGCCAAAGATTATTGTGTTTGGAGCGTAACGTGCAAGAGAATAGATCTTCGAAGTGCATGGGCGAAGGGATCAGCTGTGAGAAAGAGCGTGGTGCTGGACTAGCGAAGGCAACAAGGAAGAGAGGAAGAAGACCTGGAAGGGGCCGAAGATGTTGGTAAAGGATTGAGATGGAATTACTTGGTGGTGAGTGAGAGTATACAAACGTGATCGACGTGACGGCGCTTAGTATGTGGGGTGTGTTGGTAGAGAAGCCGAACTGTAAGAGACGCTAAATGCGTAAGAACCGGTAGAGCTGGGCGTCGGCATATTGCGGGATGGATGAGAGTGAAAAGAACGGAAGAGAAAAGGTTGTAAGAGGAGAGGAGCGCGGGGGATGAAGAGCGAGAAGTAGAATAAGATAGAATGATCACGATGTCAGGCGAGCGAGGTCGTAAGAAAGGTGAGGGGTAAGACATCTTTTTGTTTTTGTTGGCGGGAGGTTAGTGTGAGACGGAGGGTGCCGGGCGTAAGGAGGTAAGAGATGACATTGCTGGCAGTGGGTTGACCAGGAGAGTCAGGTAGCAAGAAAAGCTGGTGTGGAAATTCAGGGATGAATTGTAGCGCGGCCAAAGGTGTAAGTGAAGTGATCGATCGATTGATGGCGAGACCGAAACAGCCGAGGGCAGGAAGAAGGTAAGGAGTGGTGAAGTAAGTGAAGGTTAGACTAGCAGAATAGATGTTGGGGGTGGCTCATTAGAAAATGAGCAATGGAAGAGGCGTGGTGAAGAGACTGGCGGAGAGCCAGATGGAAGTTGGTGCGAGTTGCAGAACGGAGTAAAGAAAGAGAGAAGAGACGGGAAGGGTGGTAGAAATTAGGCAAGTTTGGGGTGTAGATTACAGGCCAGGAGTGATAGAGGTGGCACGAGGCGTGTTGGTTGCGTGCGATGAGTGTTGATGTTTCAGTATAATGTCAGGATGTGAAGGTAAAGACGCAGGTAGAACCGATGCCGGTAGCCAAGTGGATCATGTGGAAAGGGAAGTATCATTGGTAGCCGGGATGCTTCGGGGCTGATCGCAGTACAGATGTGCGGTGGGTTGATGCTGGAACGGAGTTAGTTACAGGAGTCCTGGGTGGCGGTCGGGACGTAGGTCGTGACACAGGAGAGTGCAGGGCAGGGGAAGTTTGGGAAGGTTGGCGCGAGTGGGTGCCGGGTGAGTGAGCCTGTGATGCTGTCAGCAGAAGGACAGCGGTGGGGATGCTGTGAAGGAGGGGGTCTAGCCGAGAGCTGAGAGTGTAGGACAGGACGGGGATGCGCCAGGTTGACGGTGCGCATCGCAGAGGGAGCTGCGACACAAGATGGATGGAATAGATGTTGGGCGGCTTGTGAGAAGGCGGATCGAGGGATGTGACGAGGGTGTTGCGTAGCGCAGTGAGGAGTGCGGAGGAACGCGCAGGCGGTAGAGCGAGGGCGTGAGGTTAGGAGAGGGTGGAAGCGCTGCTGGGGGTAGCGCATGTGGTCCACGCAGGCGCCAAATGGGAGAAGGTATGAGAGGGAAAGATGGTGGAAAGAGTAGATGGTTGGTGCGGGGTGGGTCGTGTGGTTATAGATCAAGTTCCGGATGTCGAGGATGCTGGCGAGGGGTGTGGGCGGGAATCCGCGGATGGGGTAGGTGACTGGTTGGCGTATTTCGGCGTTGTCTCTGGGCGGAGGCATTAGCGTGGCGGGATGGAGTTGGCGAGGTGCTACAAGTGATGGGACTGAGAGGTCTCACGAAGTGGTCAGAATGCGAATAAGTTGCGGGGTGGTGGCAGGCGTAGTCAGGTGAAGGGGCAGAGGGACGACGTGGATGAGCGGTGGGACATGCGATAACTTCTGCACATGAGAGGGGAGTGCGCAGTAGGAAGCAGCAGGAAGGTTGGGTGTGGTGGGGTGAAGATGGGGTGAGAGCCCGGTGGGGCTGTGAGATTCGAGGAGCTGGTTGCGGCGCGATGCCGTAGGTGTCGGTGCGAGTCGTTTGCAGAAGAGTGGAAGCGTTGGTAGAAGGCGGACAAGGGAGGAGATCTCGAGTAGTGGTAAATGAGGAGAGGATCTGACAACTGACAGAGTGCATGCAGGTATCTGCTGTTAGGTGTAAGTCATGGTAAGATGGAGTTGTTGCAGAGTGTGTGTTGGTGATTTGTGCGATGGTTTTGGGTGAGGTGGGGCAGGTTTGAGTGAGTGGTTAGTGTCTTTTGAGCAGGCCGAGAGAGAGGCAGTAGGGCGGCGTGAGAAGGGCGCCCAGCGATTGTGGTTGGTGTGAGTGGTAGGGTAGCTTGAGGAGAGTCTGGACAAGGTGGGTAAAGGGTGTGCCGAGCACATCGAGCTGGTTTGGAGGGACCAGCCAGAAGGCCGGCGTATTAAAGGTGGGTATGATCGGGATGTGGGGGTCAGGGCGGAGTGCTGGTGGCGAGGCGCCGCGGAGGGAAGGAAGGGGGTGAGAGGCAGCCGATGGGGAGGCGCAGAATAGAAGTCCGAGTAGGCTTTTCGAAGTGTGCAACATGCTGGCCCGGAAACCGAGGCGTGGGCCGGGGCGAAAGCTCGAGCCCGAGCCGAGGCGAATGGCTGTGGGGGGTGACGCCTGGTCGCTCGTGGGGGGGCAGGTGGCTGGTGGCCGCGCCGTAGTGGCTAGATAGAAACGTCGAAGCAGTGAGGGTATGTCAGAAGTTGCTGCCGTGGGTACTCAGGCAACGAGCGGACTGGGTAGGGTGGGGTGTCGGGTGGTGGTGAGTGTTGGATGCTTGCGAGGTTGGTGGTATGGTTAATGTGAGATGCATGGCCGGACTGAGCTGCGATGATGGTATAGTTTGGAGCTCGATACTGGAGTATGTAGAATGCGCTGGTGAGTTGTGGGTTGTGGATGGCAGTGGTAGTGTCGTTGTGCGAGAGCGTAGGTATGAAAATGTATTTGTCGAGAGTCAAAGGGCGGAGGATGTGTTAGAGACGATGGTCGGGGTACTGGTGGATATAAGAACAGGATGAGGATGTTTCAGGTTAGACAGAAGGATGAGATTGGGTGTTGTGAAAGAAAGGAAGAGAAGAGAAAGGAAGGAAAGAGAAGAAGAGAATAAAGAAATAAGAAGAGAGAGGCTAAGAGTAGGGGATTGGATTTTGAATATATGCTCCTGTAGGATCTCAGGCTGCGAACTGGGTGGTGGCGCATCGTGGTGAGGTAAGGGAGGGATGAGTCATGAGTAAGTAAGTGAAAGATTAATGGTAGCAGAGGTGGGGGTGGGGAGTTGGAATGTGGGCGATTGTGGTATTGCGCGGAGGCGAGGAGTGGAGGGCGTCCCGTGCAGGAAGGAGAAATGGGCAGGCCAGTTGCAAAGAGTGGTCGGATCTGCTTGCGAGATAAGCCGAGCGGCGTGTGCCGAGCGCGCTGTGCGATGGTCCGAACACGAGAGCAGTGATGAGCAAGGAAGGAAGGGTTGAGGCCAGTGTTGGAGATCCGAAGGAGTGTGCGAGGTTAAGTGAGGCTCGTGTATGATTGAAGTTGGAGTGGTTGTGTAAATGGTGAGTACGAGTGGCTGACGAAGTCGTGACAGAGTGGGCGGTGTGATGTAAGGCGCAGAAAGCGGTGCCGAGTGTGTGGTGGGGTGGCGTGTGGAGTATCAAGAAGGGGCGCGGGGGATGTAACAGGAAGATGGTTGCAAGAGGCGGAGCCGTGGGTCGAAGTTGTTGTGACAAGGGGTAGAGAGGCTGGCTGCCGCCAGAGACAGCGAACGACGGAGCGGGTGGTCGTAAGGAGTGAGGGCAGGAGCGAGTGGTATGCGCGTGGTGTGAGAGAGCCGGTGCGAGGAGAAGACCAGAGGCCGAGCTGTGCAGAATGGTACAGGAATTGCGCTGGCCTTGTGGCGGAGCCGGGCGAGACAGAGTGTGGGTGAGTTGTGGGCGTCAGGGGGTGCTGGTGAGAATAACGGTCATCGAAGGCGTCGTGTCATGGGAGAGGACAGCTGAGGGGATCCTTAGATGTCGAGGAAACTAAGGTGGTTGGTGGGCGAGGGAGTGGGACGGCGCGAGCTGTAGGAGCGATCGGGGCATAAGGAGGGAGTGGCACGACACATTGACGGGAAGGTCAGCGACCGTGCGATGTGGAAATGGAGGTGTGAGCGGGTGTGAGTATGTGTGGTTGGAGGGATTCGAAACGCGGACACTGAGAGGCAGGGCGTCTGGAGGCAGAGTGATGCGGATTGACGCTGCTAGGGTATCCTGCGAGGGCCGGATAAAATGATTGTGTACGGGGAGCGGGCTGGCGGGGTTTGGAGCGTGTGTCAGCGAGGGAGAGGTGTTTGCGGGAGGGTTCCTGTCCGAGAGCAGCGCGCAAGCGCTGAGGCGGATAGGCTGGCGGAGGATGGAACGGCGCGGGCGAGCGTTGGCGGGGTGTGGCGGTAGGTCAGACCGACAGGAAGCGGCCGGATTGGTACGGGGCGCAGATGGCCTGGCGAGGGGTTCGGCACGTTTTGCGGAAGTGTAGCCGTGGTTCGTGTGTGCGATGGGCAGGGCACGCAGAGGGGCTGCGACGGCCCGTCAATGCAGGTAGCTGTGTGCGTGTGGAACTGTTCCTGGAGTGTCAGGGTGGCAGCGCTGGTGGAGGGAGGGAGGAGCTGCGCGCGCGGTGGGGGACCAGAGATGATGGCACGGGGGCGTAATGGTGGGTCGAGGGCCGAGAGTCCGGGTGGTTGGAGGGCGTGCGAAATACGTGGTGCGTGCGGAGGCTGAACAGATTACGTGTCGGGGATGTACGCTGGAGGCGGAGTTGGAGGAAGAGAGCGACTGAGCAGAGACTGGGGTAGAGTGATACAGGGCAGGACAGAATAAGTGTGGCGGATTGCCGAAGAGGGCGAGAGGGGAGGTATGGTGGTTAGGCAGCGAGGAGCAATGGTTTGGTGTATTGATGGGAGATACGGTGGACGGAGCGAGACAGAAGGCAGAAGTTGGTGAGTGGTGGGGCAAAGGATGAGAAGATGGGTGGCGATATT
>CM068956.1:76617844-76630514 GCA_035128595.1 Eptatretus atami | reverse complement strand
TCGCCATTACCGCTGCAATCATAACGAACAACCACAATGAACGGCCACAACCACCGCCACGGACCACCGCACCATTAAACTCACCGCTACGTGCCATGCCATCACCTTAACCACAATCATCACCGACAACCAACCACCACCCTTTGGAGTCACAGGGAACCATGGGCGCAGCGTACTATTACAAACAATTGGATCTGGATGTTCAGGCATCTAATTTGGAGCACAAAGTGTGCACCAAACTCCATTCAACATCGTGCCAGTAGCCCTAGCACTCCGCTCATTACGCCCCCATTGGGTTTTCAGCGCATGTTCGTGCCCAGAGAGCACAACCAAATATCCTAGCACCATGTTAAGTATGTAGCTCTGTCGCGTGAGGAAGCCAGAATATAATTGGGCCTCCACCACTCTTCTTGCATGGGCAGAGCCAGCGCCAGGGTAATTGTCCTTCATCAATGGGGCACTGGGAAACTCTTGCGGCCGTCATGATCCACCGTTTGCCTCCTCCCTCACAAAGTAACTATAAAAAGCCACGCTCGCTCGTGGTTCAGCTTGTGGTTCAACAACGCTCAGGTTCACATGATTCAGGCTAATTTCTGGATACTGGAGAGTGGAACAGAGTGGTGGAATGGGTCGGAGCGAGGGCGAAACGGAGTTTGCGCGGAGCTGGGCGAGCGAGAGATCAGGTGCCAGACCAAGCACAGCCATTAGAGCCGAACCAGTAGCATCAACACTTACAGACTTGCTTACACTTTATGAAGCTATTTCCGAAATGTTCTTCTTCATCTTTTTCTTCTTTCTGCTATGGATGCACATTCATCAAAGCTCTGCGATTACTCAGGCAAGTCCGAATGGTTGCCCCTCCAGGTGCCCACTGATACGCACCTTTTACAGTTTCCGCTCTGCACCTCATTTGCATCCTCACTTGCATCTAACGCATCCTCACTCACACCTCCTCAGACCATGCACCTTAGACACCATCATTATACCTCCTCTTTTCCCCTCCTCAGCGACTGAGCCACGTGGGTTCATCGACCCCGCTGGTAAATCAAGAAGTTGCAACCACCTCATACTTTTCTTGCCTCTCTTGCTATTCTAACTTTCCTTGGGATGATTCTGATGGTGCCTTCATGTTAGCATAAATAGGATTAGATCTGTATAGTTCTGCCCTGTGTCTCTTTTGAATATGACCATTTTATTTTGCCACACCTCACCAATCCTTGCTTGTCCCTGCTGTACGTATCTCCCCCATAATAAAAACATTGCTTGCTGTACCACATACCTTCCCTTGCCCTTTCTTGGAATGAATTATTTGTCATTGTATATCTACCAGTTTGTAGTGTCTTTTCCTCCAATGGTCCAGCGTAATCCGCACGTATTGTTAGTTGAGAAGTATTACCCCACCGATTGGCTCGACACATTAGCCCGTGCATATTTGGCAGCTCCACTCAGCTGCACCTGATCAGGAAAGTTAAGACAAGTACGCATTGAGGGCGTGAGCCCCTTGGTGCTGCCCATCGAAAGGAAAGGTAACACTTGAAGAAGTGCGAACCCTGCAGGATTGGCCGTACCAATCGGCGTTTGTGGTTGACTAGCAACCCGCCAAGCTGCGGCGTTATCTGCAGCTAGTGGCCTCAGGATTGGGTGTTCGAAGGAACTCGAACACTTCCCTCTGACAAAGCTCAAACCCCGGGCTGTAACAATATTTATGGGCTGGCAGGATAGCCTAGAGTATGCATACTTGCCTCAGAGCTGTCTAGTGTGGGTTTGAATCTCAACACAGATATCAACGCTCATCTCATTTCACATGCAGGTGTGATTCGTCAATGTGTGTGCCATCCCTCTTATGGATGTTAAGCTGGGCGTCCCATCTGCCAACATTAGTTTCTCGACATTAAGGATCCCTCAGTGTCCTTCATGAAGAGTCGATGAGTTATTTCTAGCACCCTGAGCAAATTACAAATTCCTGTTTGGCTGCAGGCAGGAATTTGTAATTTGCAAGTGGTCTGGTCTTCTTGAAGGCTCCTTCACACCAGGATACACTGCTTGCTATCTTAGAGTGTGGTTGCTGTCTGGGCAGCACTTTCACCTTGTAAACAAATTGACCCAGGTGTTTGAACATTTCCTGTTAATGGCCTTTCTCGGATACATACAGCAACCAACACAACTGCAGCTTTGGCCTTAATACACAGCAATGTAGCCAGGTAGCATGTACTCCATTTACAAACCATAATTAATATTAAGAGCTATTAACTGAACTCCCTTGATTAAATGGTAACTTCTTCTTTTCATTGCCTTGTGTTGGAATGCAGGGTGGAACGCCGTGGCTTATTGCCAAGAGTGAACTTTGAACTGGGTGCATTCTTCTTTGAGGGAGACCCACTCCTGCTCGGAATAACAAATGCACATTACTACATTGTACATTAATTTTCATTATTACTATGATCATTTTATTACACTGGAAGAGTCTGAGTGAGATTACAGGAGATATAATATAAAATAATACTTTACTTCTTTTTATTTCTTTATTTTTTTTCTTCTTTCTTTCTTTTCTTTCTTTCTTTCAAACAATCTATCCTTTGTTAACTGAAACATTCATTGTTTTATAATCACAGTACTGAACATGTCTTACATTGCCTTTGATTGACAAATAACATTTTATATAGCTTCGCACAAGAATACACTGACAAATCAAAGGATTTTAATATACAGTAGTCGAGTAAATATAATCATGAGCTCAGTGGATGATAATTAAAAATACACACTGCAAGCATAAATACACAAACCACATACAGTGCTGTTCTGAGTACAGGCAGAATTCTGAATATCATGTTGAGTTTATTAACAACTAGCAGCACTGCCCCAGAGGACAGGTACCAAGCATTGCCTGGCTGGGTGAGCTTTCCCCGGCAGTGGTTTCGGGACATGTTGGACATTGAAAAGCTATGGATTTATTTGGCCTCATGGTGGTTACCTTTTTCCTGCGGCCGGCAACAGCACTGCCTGACCCCACATCCCGATATACACTTTATAGCGGCCTTTGTGGTCTCAAAATGATGTGTGGAAGCTTTAAACCTTGTCCAGATTCTCAAGTACCTACACTACACCAAAAATGTGGGGCCTTTAGGCGCTATGGTTTGGCTGTAAAAGAATAACATATAAATGCACTCACAAACATGCACAAACACTTGAAAATATTTACATGATTACATAAAGAGATGATGCATCTGTAGTTGTAGATCTTCTCATTTACATCATGAAGATCTATCTTGTCGTTTACAGCTCATTTTGAAAGATGCAGACACTAGGATGGGCAAAGTCTGAATTCAAGCCACGGCTTCACCATTTACAAACCAATTTGTGTTCCTATGGCATCTCTCATGTGAGAAGTTTATCGATGTCCAGTATCACGTGTTCTTCACTTGATACGTGCACAAATTATTGCATTTGACATTGTGAGACATTAGTATACTTGTACATGAATCATGAGTATGCTCGTAGAGAAAGGACAAATAGAAACAGTATACATGGGATTCGAACCTGAGATTCTGAATGGAATTGATATAAACAGACCAAGCACAAATTTACTTTCACATTTTCTCTATACCTTTCATTTGGGCTGGTGGAATGGCCTAGAGGTATACACACTCTCCTCTAAGCTGTCTAGCCTGGGTTTGATTCCTGGCTAGAAACTGTCATCCTGATGTTTCACAAGCAGAATTATTCATCAATTTGTGTGCAGTCCCTTGGATGGACGTAAACTGGGCATCCCGTCTGCTACCATTAGTTGGTAGATGTTAAAGATCCCACGGTGTCCTTTGTGAAGATAGGCAATCCATCACCGGCACCATGGCCAACTTCCAAATTCCTGCCCTGACTTCCTGTGTCAGAGTAGTGACCCAACCAGGATTGTAACCTAACTGCTTCAGCATAACCACACTCTGTATGGATGAGAGCATGGTACATGATATTTCCTTTCCAAATGATCACTTGGTACAGGAATGTCTAATGGTTATTAATCTGATAATCCAACTGAAAATAAATGATGAGCAACAAAGCTCGTCATCTATACTTGGTGTAATTACAAAATGTACATTTTATTGTTCTTTTTTTTACTGTTTGCAATTGCAAACAATTTCATTGGCTCTCGCAGTTTACAGTTTTCATTGTATTTTTAATGAGACCCAAATTATTTGTAGTTAATATTATTACTGTTATTTTCTGTGGTGTTGGTTCCATCAATGATGATATTATTATATTGGGGTACAATTCATTGAATTTTACAAGTTTTTGTGTGACTCTTGGTCAAATGAGAATGTATTCCTTACTCTTAGGGACCCTCGTTAATAATGCAAAAGAAAAAAAAAGATGTTTACTACTTTTACCTGGTGCTGATGTGATATTTATTTATTTATTTGTTTTATCGGTCTTTTTAAACTTTTTTCCTTTTTTTACTCTATCATGCAATATGCGAGCAGTTACGGTTTAGCATTTAGCGTTTTAAAGTTGGTTACAAAAACAATTTTATAAGGTAAGTGATAGTTTGTATATTTATAACAAGTAATTCCATTAATTTTACATTTGGTTCCAGGTATTTTTTTTTTGTTGTTGTCAGTAGACAGTTTTTACAGTGACCTTGGCATGATTGAAGCATCTATTTTTGAGTTTAGTAAAAAATATTGGCAAATTGGCATTCAAAATCGAATCAATATCTGTGATGTTTTACTAAATGTATTCATAATAAGTTCTCTGCCAGCCTTGGAATATAATCTGGTAAACACACAAAGTCTGGGTTGCAGCCGCATACAGTATATAATGTTAGTCTGGCTCACTGGCATCTTCTTGTTCTGTTCAGGAATGCATCATAACCTAAAGTTTGTAAATGAGTGAGTAGAGGAGGAAATGAAAATCTGCCTCTCAGGTCATTTCGTTTTCCTACAAATGAAGGCAACACCGAATACATCAGTGTACTATTGAAGACATGTTTTGTGGTCAGTCACCTGTTTTCTTTGGCCACAATCCTATACTGAACATAATTTTGCTCAAGTAAAAAAAGTATTTTCCATGAGGTAGCTGTCACCATCTTGTTGTGTTGCTCGTTTGTTTGGAAATGATTTTCACTAGTTTAGACAAATTCCTTTGTGCATTGTTTTTTTTTAAATTGTAAAACAATGCCGAGGCTTAACATCAAGAAGCTTCCAAAAGAGGAAAACATATGATATTGGTTATTGCTTCTTGATTAATCTCCTATCTCATAGAAACCCTTATTCATGTGTGAAACCTATGAGTGCCCAGGAGTGATGCATCTGCTGAACAAACCCATGCCACGTGTACTCTGAACTTATGCAAACGTGTCAACAATGTCAACTGCTGCTGATTATTCTTTCCAGTAAAAAGTGTAACTGCACACGTTACTTTTGCTTATTAAGTAACACAGTGTAATAACACATTACCTAGATGTGTTTCAAACTTTTTTGTATTTTTGAAAAATGAGCAAGTTTTCTTTGCTGAATACACTGATTTATTTTTGTTATTTATAGTAATTTTTTGTGAGAGAACTTGTCTGTTTTATGCTTTGAAGAGTTGTGCATTGTTTTTCCTGTGTTTATTACTCAGTAACGGTCTTCACTGTGACTTACCACCTTGTTTTTACCATTTAATCTCAGGTTGTTTCTTTTAAGTTTGTACTCCATCCGTTATGCCACAACTTTTGTGGTTTAAGTGGGTTATCTTTGTGGAAAATATTGTTAGCCACAAAGTTGACAACACAATCTGAGAAATAACTAAAACACCTTATAAACTCAAAGGTATAATTATATACTGATTGGTTGCGCTGTACCATGTAGTTCCTCTAAAGCAATTTTGATCTATCAATTACATGCTCATATTTCATTTGGAATACTGTATCTTAGGAACCTTTGATTTATGTCTGTTCATGAGCAGAAGTAAAACTGATACAAAGGTGAAAAATTGAAACTATTTTGCTTTACACTGTGGCCTTAACCTGACAACGTTGGCAAGTATGCTTGCTCTATATTTGATGTAAATGTGAACTTTTTTATGCATGGTTTTTCAGAAAGAAAACTTTTTGAATACAAAAACCACATTTTAAAGGTGTATTGGTTTTAAAGTTATATCTAAATGAATAGCTCTGTTTATTGAATTTTATGTATTGATTTGATTGTTTTTCTTGCTTGGTAATTAATCACTAAGTATCTTGCCGGGAGATGCATTGATGGAGATTGCCATTTATATTTAGCACAGAAGGAAACTTCAGTCATCTGTCTTCTGTAAAGGTACCATTATGGTATATTTTGTTTCAATAATTTTGAAGCATTTCCATGTTGAAATGTATAAATAAAGACACATGGCAGTTCGCAACAGAAAATTTGTACAGAGTGATTTTATATCAGTACTTTTTTTCCTTATCAAAACACCAAACTGAATGATGAAAACTATTTTCTTCTGTTATAGATAGCTAATTCCTTTGTGTGAAAATAATGGTTTTCTACCTTTGTTTTTCGCAATTTCTGGCTTACCTTTCAGCAAGTTTATTACCCTGCACACTTAAAGTGAAAAGTGGGATCAAGCAATTAATTCATGTCTGTTCATCTGTCTGTCTGTCTTATCAGTTTATGATCGAGGAACAACTTGATGAAATTGGATGTTATATTTTGAACATGAATCGGAAAAAAAAACTTGCCGTTTTAATGGTACTTTGTCTTTGAATTCTTCCCGATCGTGCATGCGCAGAGAGGAGTGAGATAAAAAATTTTTTTACTCTGTCTGCCTGCGTGGCAGTCAAACCAAATTGAAAATAATTCCAAACAGGAAACATTTGATGTCATAAGGAATGCCATAAATGGTTTTAAGGAATGTCATGAAGGACATGCACAACAGTTATTGATTCCTATAATGTAACATGTTAGATAGGGTGGTGTAATAGACATTGCATAAAATGGTAGTAAAACCCAGAATTAATTTATTTATACACCTTTATACTTCTTTAAACCTTTATTTAAATTAATTACATACTTGACACTACAGAATGCAAATCACCTAATTAAAACATCCAAAAACCTCCAGTTTTGCAGTGTTTGGACATGTTCTGCAGGGTGGTGTATAACTGCTTCAATAGCGTTAAACATCTGGATTTTTTTAACCATCTTTAAAACTATTATGGCACTATTAATTTGCAATTGGCCACTAGCTTTTGACACCAATACAAAATTTTTATCGCGAACCATAAGCATCAAAAAGCGGTATATCGAAAAAACAGTTTCAAATGGAGCACCTCACCACCATTAGAGCTTTAAATTGTGTCAGATGTGGCAATAAATGTGAATTTATCCCAGCTTGCCAGCTTGATGACAAGACACCATTTGCATTTTTGCCATCTACATCCATACCCCGTTTGTAATCCCGTATGGGCACGGGCAACTTGTTTTTTTAAAATTGAAGTCTATACTTCAACACTGTGTGGCATCGTGTTCTATGAACTCTAGTTCTCCCAGTACTTATGTCCCTTGCTCCACTCTCTATCCTCGAGTCAAGATTCAGACATCTACTTATTGTGTGAGTGTATATATAAATTTTAAACAAAATCGTATCGTTAGTCATTTATTGAAGTATGAAAATGGTGTGGCTGGATTAAACAAGAGTAGATTTTCTGGTCAGAAAATAAGAAATTGGTTCTCATGGTGAAATTGCAGACAGTGCTTTGAGAGTCGAAAATTGAATGGGCCCATAAAAGTAAACTCTCTAAGTGTGGCAAAGCTGGAAATGTTTGCTGTTGACTGTGAACTTGGTTGTTGCAGCTTCATAGGCTAATCTGTGTTCCATCTTTTTAGAGAATTTTTCACGACTTCTCGAGAATGAAGAGGCAGGTTGATCACTTGCAACAAGCTGCACCATGTCTGCCTCTGGGTTTTTAATGGAAAAAGAAAGAGGAGTCTCAAGTGTGACTAGCACTTCATCAATTATGCCTGATGGCATCAAGAATGGTGACCATGAGCCCAGATATCACACCAGCACTTGTCCATTTGGGGATGTCTGCCATGTACGTATCCACTCTATATAGGCTCTCATTAAACAGCTAATGAGGTTTCTGAATTGTCTCAGGAAAGAATATATCTTCTTTCATGGCTTATGATTTCCTGGCTTCTTTTTATATCTTCTTTAATATTTTCTTTCCTGGCTACATTGGCAAGACCTTTTCAGCAAGAATTGTGTGCCACATGGGTTCATGGTTACCATTCCAGTGAAAGAGGTGAAATTTGGATACAATTCCTCATGTGATGGCTTGCCTATCTTGGAGGGATGTACTTTCCACTGGTGACAACCAAGCAGTTCCCAAACAGAAGACGTTTAGGCCATGACTGTGTGTTTTGGCCCTGTGGGTGAGGATATTGTCGTGTTTGGGGAGTTTAACCCTACCTGAACGGATGGCAAAGCTTCTCCCTTGAAGGCTACAAACAAGACTCGGACATTTATGCACGTGCGTTAATGGAGCGTAATGGCAGAGAGACGATCCACCCAGGAGGAGCACAGATCCTGACAATCTTGACAAATCTCACATTCTCTCTCTCTCTCTCTCTCTCTCTCTCTCTCTCTCTCTCTCTCTCTCTCTCTCTCTCTCTCTCTCTCTCTCTCTCTCTCTCTCTCTCTCTCTCTCTCTCTCTCTTCTCTCTTTCTCTCTTTCTCTCTTTCTCTCTCTCTGAAAGGACTGGACCACAAACTGTCCTATCTACTTTCTCAACAACCCTCTCAAAGAGGTTAGTCACTCAAACTCTTGGGTCTCACTCTCAGCCATCATCTCTCTTGGGTAAGCCACATTTCAAAATTGGCCTCCAAAGCCAGACGCCGACTGGACATCCTCTGTCATGCAGTCCTTCCTTGGCACACCTGAACTCATATCCACTACAAGGTTTCATCCGCAGCTTGATGGAGTACTGTCTCCCCTCTGGGCCGGCTCCCAGCCTCACATGTTGCTCAGCTTGACGCTTTAGATACCAAAGCCTTCAAGATCATTGGAATCTCTCATGATGAAGTCGAGTCTATAGGCCTCTCACTTCACTATCACCGACAGGTGGGTGTCTCTCTGTCTTCTTCCGCCTCCTTGCTGGTCTTGAACCCTTACCCCTCCATGCTTTGTCCCCTCAGGTATCCTCCTCGTGAAACAACCCCCTCCTTGTGAAACTAAAAATCCAGAACCATCGCTCACCTCCACTCATTTACTCCTTTATCTTCCCACCTGTGAAATCAACTTCACTCTCTCTTCCATCTCAATCTTCTCTCCATGTTCACCATCATCTCAAATCACCCCCCCCCCCATCCAAAACCATGACCTCTTCTACAACCGTTAAACCAGATTCCCCCCCCCCCCCCAATTTTTGCTTCCGTACCCATCTTGTTCAGCCCTTGCGTTCTCCCCTACCCCTCTTCGTTACCCACATCCCTGCTTGTCCGTCTCCGTCTGTTTTCTCCCCACACTGTTGTTGGCATTTCCTCCTCCTCCTCCTCCTTCTGCGACGTTGCGTCCTGATCCGTTCTGTGTTCTCGCTCTTTCATGAACCTCGACTATGAACACAAAATAAATCAACGATAAGGAAAGTCACTTCTGTTCGTGTAATTGTTTCAGAACACAACATTTATGAACAGCCCAACACATTGATATGTAAAGCACATAATGAATGTCCAGGTGGACAAGACATTTGGTTCCCAGGCATTCAACTTAAAATGTGCTCGAGCAGTTCGATAATGAACGTTGTTTGTCATGGTTATTACAGAAGAAGAGGTCACGAGATGAGATAACATCGGAATGGCAACTGGGAACAGTTATCTCTTCGTCAGCGGAACCAAAAGAGGGGTGAATGCGACAATATATAACGCCGGTTGAGCCGACAGCCTGGGAGGGACCGAGTTGGAGGGTTTGGAGGAGAGGGCCTGGGAGGGACCGAGTTGGAGGGTTTGGAGGAGAGGGCCTGGGAGGCTGTGATTATGGGGACAGGTGTCCAGCACCGAACCTGGGCTCTTGCCCTCGTGTTTGCAGGTGTAACGTGAACGCACGCGGAGAGGTATGTCTGTGTCTCGAGTACGTTAATGACACACACTCCGCCATCCCTCGGACGGACCATCGGCCGGCGATGGAAGTCCGCACGCCTGTCGATGTTAAACAATGCGCTGCGTACCTGTGTTTGAAAAGGGGAGGATGTGTTGTGACGGTGCGCTTCGTCGGATACGAAGCTCAGAATGGTAATGATCGGTTCAATCCATGTAGGATCTGCATCGCGACATGACACCATGATGATGCAACCAGTCGATCGCTTTTACAGCGAGTCCACGTCGTGTGTGTGTAACGCGTGTGTTGTGTGTATGTATGTGTGTGTGTGTACGTGTGTGTGTGTGTGTTCGTGTGTGTCGTGTGTGTGTGTGTGTGTTGTGTGTTGTGTGTGTGTGTGTGTGTGTGTGTGTGGTGTGTGTGTGTGTACGTGTTGTGTGTGTGTGTATGTGTGTGTACGTGTTGTGTGTGTGTGGTATGTGTGGTGTGTACGTGTGTGTGTGTACGTGTGTGTATGTGTGTGTGTGTATGTGTGTATGTGGTGTGTGACGTTGTGTGTGATGTGTGCGTGTGTGTGTGTACGTGTGTGTGTATGGTGTACGTGTGTGTGTGTGTATGTGTACGTGTGTGTGTGTGTACGGTGTTGTGTAGCGTGTTGGTGTACGTGTGTGTGTATGTATGTATGTGTAGTGTGTGTGTTGTACGTGTGTATGTGTGTGTACGTGTGATGTACGTGTGTGTGTGTATGTATGTATGTGTTGCGTGTGTGTACGTGTGTGTGTGTATGTGTGTATGTGTATGTGTGTGTGTACGTGTGTGTACATCTGTGTGTGTGTATTTGTGTGTGTACATCAGTGCGTGTGTGTGCGTGGTGTGTGATGTGTGTGTGTACGTGTGTGTGTGTACGTGTGTGTGTACGTGTTTGTTTTGTGTGTGTTACATCTCTGTGTGTGTGTACATCTGTGTGTGTGTGTGTACATCTGTGTGTGTGTACGTGTGTGTGTACGTGTGTGTACATCTGTGTGTGTGTGCATGTGTGTGTGTGCGTGTGTGTGTGTGTGTGTATGTGTGTGTACGTGTGTGTACGTGTGCGTGTGTGTGTGTGTGTATGTGTGCGTGTGTGTGTGTACGTGTGTGTGTGATGTGTACGTGTTGCGTGGTGTGTACGTGTGTGTGTATGTGTGTGTGTGTATGTATGTGTATGTGTGTATGTGTGTGTGTATGTTGTGTGTGTGTGTGCGTTGTGTGTGTGTGTGTATGTGTGCGTGTGTGTGTACGTGTGTGTGTATGTGTACGTGTCTGCGTGTGTGTGTATGTGTTGTGTGTGTTACGTGTGTATGTATGGTGTGTGTGTGTATGTGTGTGTGTGTGTACGTGTGTTGGTACGTGTGTGTGTGTACGCGTGTGTGTGTGTGTGTACGTGTGTGTGTATTGTATGTTTGTGTACGTGTGTGTGTACGTGTGTTATGTGTGTGTACGTTGTGTATGTACGTGTGTGTGTGTGTTGTATGTATTGTGTGTGTGTGTGCGTGTGTGTTACGTGTGTGTATGGTGTTGTGTACGTGTGTGTGTACGTGTGTGTACATCTGTGTGTGTGTATTTGTGTGGTACATTCAGTGTGTGTGTGCGTGTGTGTGTATGTGTGTGTGTGTATCAGTGTGTGTGTGTGTACGTGTGTGTGTGTACGTGTTTGTGTTTGTGTGTGTACATCTCTGTGTGTGTTACATCTTGTGTGTGTGTGTGTACATTGTGTGTGTACGTGTGTGTGTGTACGTGTTGTGTACATCTGTGTGTGTGTGTGTGTATGTGTGTGTACGTGTGCGTGTGTTGTTGTGGTATGTGGCGTGTTGTGTGTACGTGTGTGTGTATGTGTACGTGTCTGCGTGTGTGTGTATGTATGTGTATGTGTGTGTGTACGTGTGTGTGTACGTGTTGTGTGTATGTTTACGTGTGTGTGTATGTGTACGTGTGTGTGTGATGTGTGTGTGTGTACGTGTGTGTGTGTACGTGTGTGTGTGTACGTGTGTGTGTATGTGTGTGTGTGTATGTATTGTGTGTATGTGTACGTGTGTATGTGTGTGGTGTGTGTGTGTGTATGTGTGTGGTATGTGACGTGTGTATTGTGGTGTGTGGTATGTGTACGTGTGTATGTGTGTGTACGTGTGTGTGTTGTGTGTACGTGTGTGTGTATGTGTGTGTACGTGTGTGTGTGTACGTGTGTGTGTATGGTGTGTGTATGGTGTATGTGTACGTGTGTGTGTATGTGTGTGTACGTGTGTGTGGTGTGTGTGTGTATGTGTACGTGTGTATGTGTTGTATGTGTACGTGTGTGTGTGTGATGTGTGTGTGTGTATGTGTTGTGTGTGTATGTATGTACGTGTGTGTACGTGTGTGTGTGTGTGTTTGTGTGTGTGTGGTTTTACAATATTCTTGGCACGGAATGTTTGATTTTGTTCGTTCCCATCCAAAGGATTTGTTTATCTGACATTCCAAAGCAAAAGTGCTGAACACGTGATTCGGGTAGTCGTTGTTTGTTTTCGCCTAAGTTTCTCTTGTTCTGGAATCTGTTTATGTATACTGTATACTAAAATGTATAACGGCGTGTTGTTGTCG
>CM068956.1:76607352-76612352 GCA_035128595.1 Eptatretus atami | reverse complement strand
AAAAACTTTTGATGTATAGATGATATAAACAAACTCTAACTGGTGCATGAAAATATAATTCAACAGGTTTGGTTAATATTGATGTTGTTATGAATGTTTTTCTTTTTGCTGTTGTTAAATCCACAATGCCACTGGGTTTCTTGACAAGTTGACATTTTCTGATAACACAACTTCTACATCAGTGGTAAAGTCAACCACCACAATTACTGCATTTGGTTCCTGAACTACGACGATTAAATGTTTCACAAGACTAGGCCCCCAGCCACTGTGCTTCGAATGTGCGATGGTTCTTGAATGATGTCTTCCCACACAAGACATGTACCAATTGCTTCACCTAACCTGTCCCCATCAGACTACATTTTATGGAGCAATGTAAAACTGTTGTTTACTCATCAAAACCACATTCTATGGATGAACTTAGGGCTACAACCACAAAGCAGCAACTGTAGAACGTTTTCAACAAGCTGGAATATCGGATTGAACGATATATTACAAAAGCTAGTGGTTATGTTGAAGACTAAAATTTGAACCGTATTGAGTAAAAACCTGATGAATTATGCTTCCCTGCACCATTTATAGTTTGTTTATATCATGTTTACATCAAAACTTATTAAAATTCAAAGTTGCACAAGCTACAAGAAAAAAAGAGAAGTATTAAACTTAAAATGCAACATCTGACCTCCTTGCAATCTATGAAAGACACATAATCGCCCACTGCCAAATGCAGTGCCGACTGCTACACAGCTACCACAATATCAGTCAGTCTGAATGTTTTAGAAGTCTTTGTGGAAACACCACCACCCTCACCCCCTTGGGGAAGGGAAACAATCTGTGGATGCTTTTCTGGCTCACTCGCCATCTCTGTTGAGAGATACCTTTTAATAGAAATTTTTTTTTTTTAATGGGAAGCATTATGCCACCAAGTATGGTTGGGAGGAGATGTGTGAATATGTTGGCTTTTTTAACGTTCTCATCTTAACAGATGGCTTATTATGTTGCGGAAAACCCAGGGAAAAAAGAAACGTGATAACAAAGCTAAGTATGCATACTTCAGCCCTAATACCAAAGTACATGGTCAAACAAAGTTTATCAAACTGATATGCATGCACCTTGACCCAAACGTTAAAGATCATGGTCATACAATAATAAACAGATTTCGAGCTGGCTCACAGCACCAAAATGCATGGTCACACAATACATGTTTGAGTCTCACTGGCTATCAGCATGGAGTAAGTTTAGTTGGCTTCTATTATGACAAGTTGTTTAGTGTATACCCACTTTTATCTTTCAGGATATGGTCAGTTGCACTGGCACTGGTGGTACCTCTCTTCACAACTTCTCTGCATTGACTATAGATGGTCAAAGAGTAATTGATCTGAACACACTACGAGACCGTCACGTACTTGTGGTCAATGTTGCCACATTCTGAGGACTAACCTTTCAATACATAGGTGGGTGAAGCCAAACCTTTGCTGTCATAGTGCATCACCAAGAACCTCATTTTTTTTTTAAGAGGGCTAAAAACCCTCATTGAGCCTCAATGAATGGACATCTTTCGTACTGTGTTGAGCATACAATGGCATCTTTTTGATAGTGTAAGCAACGCAGTAAATATTCTGACATTTTCTGTGACTGTTATCAATCTTGAATCATGTTTATGTAATCGTTTTCTAAGGTCATTCTTAGTTGGCAGCATTTGTGGCATCTACATAAGTGTAAAACAAGCCATTTTCTGCTGCCGTCATGTTTTATTTCGAGATATCCACGTTTTCTAATTGTGAGTCCTTCTTTTGAATGTTATGAGGTTGATATGTCATCAGGGTCTATCTACATAATGCATACATACATGATGGGGGAGGAGAGTTGTTAAAAAAAAAAACTTCAGTAAGGTAAGGGAAGAGGAGGGTAGCAGAGAAAAGGAAAATTGCAGAGGTTTTGTTTTTTGTTTTTTTTACTGGGTCTAAGACTCATGGAAGAGCTCGAGCATGAATTGCTCGCACACGGATTTGACTTCAGACAAACAGCCACTAAGTGACGTCATTTCTCAGAGCAATCTGGACACCAGCGATGTCATCTTTTTTTTTTCAGTGTCAAGGCTCGTGGAAGAGCTAGAACACAGAACATACCAGGACACAACAGAACAAAAGGAACAGCAGAAAGAGAAGGGGGAAATGCCAACAGTCGGGCCAAGGGAGAAAATAGACGGAGACGGACAAACAAGGGATGCAGTAATGTTGAGGGGTAAGGGAGGTTGATACTGAAGCAAAATTTTGGGGGTGATTTAAAAGGTGTAGAAAATATCAAAAGAAAATGGTTTTGGATAGGGGATGACCTGAAATGGTGGTGAACAGCTATTATGGAACACTGGTTTTTTTTCTGGTTTTTTTTGTTACCAAGTCGAGGCTCATGGAAGAGATAATACACAGAAACATATAACAACACAGGAGACGAGAGGCGCAGGAGAGGGAAGCACAAAATAGTGGGAAACAGAGACGATAGGAGATCTGTGGAGTGGAGAGGGATTGGGCAGGGTATACGGGATAAACAAGATGGTACTACAGGGACTTCCAGGAAGGAAAACAGGGAATTTGAAGGAGGTGGGTTTCGGGAGGATTAATGGGGGTGGAAAAGATCAAGGTTTTGGATGGGGGAAGATAAGAGATGGTGGTGAACAGCTGTTTTGAAGACCTGAAGGGAGGAGTGGGATATGAAGCAGAGCTGTGGGAGTTTGTTCCAGAGGTGGGAAAAGAGGAACGAAAGAGTGAAGGTGAGCAGTGATTCTTGATTTGGTAGTTTCACCAGAAGGGGTTTTTGGCAGACCTTGAACACCCTGAGGAAATATAGGGGGGAAAGATCACAGACAGAGTGGGGGGGGGGTGGGGGTAAAGCCGGAGAGGAGACAGAAGACAGAAAGACCATCGACCTGGCTCCGGTGAGAGAGTGAGAATCCACAGATTCTCATAGGTTGGGAAAATAGAAACAAATGAGTGGAGGTGAACAGTCGTCATGGATTTAGGGATTTTCTCTGGAAGTGGTTGCTGGTGCACCATGTGCATCCTGTAGAAACCTGGGAGACAAAGCCACAGAGAGGGCAGAGGGTGCAAGATCAGAAATGAGGTGGACGAATACAGAGAGCCCACCGACCTGTCAGTGATGGTGAAGTGATAAGCCCATCGACTCAGTTTCATTGCGAGAGATTCCACTGACATTGAAGGGCTTGATTTCCATAGCATCAATCTGAGCAAAGTGTGAGGCAGGGGCGCCTGGCCAGAGGGGAGACCAGTGTTCCATCAATCTGCGGATGAATGCCTTGTAAGTGGAGATGTCACCATGTATCTTTGTCACTTTTCTCTCTGCACTCAGTGGGGAAATTAAGGACGAATTTCCTCCTCCCCATGAATACCAACCTATCGTGTTTGCATGTATTTTATCCTCCAAATGCTGAAATCAAGCAAGGAAGTAGCAAGGACCATTTTTAAAGTCTTTGTTATGACTCAGCCAGGGTCTGAGTCGAAATACTTACCTCGCAGACTCGGAGGAGACACTCTAACCATGATGCTACCATTTTTGGTTTGGAGGAGATGTGTGAATATGTTGGCTAAATTAATATTCTCATCTGAAATCGTGGGTTATTATGCTGCAGAGAACCCAGGTGATCCCATATCGTAGAAACTGGGGTACACTGGGACATCCACTCGAGCAGCTACTTTTGGCCATTGAAACAACACTTTGACACTTAATTTAGCTATCCAGTTTTCCCTACTCTACGTATATGTCCTTTTACATTGGTGACTAATATTCTTGTGATTCATCTTAAAGTACACTGATGTGTTATGAATTACTTTGTCCTGCATGGGATTTATGTACAACCTGCACTATACACCTAGAATATGGATGTTTAAAAAGATGAGGGAAAGAGAAAGAGAATGCATCAGACAATATTTTTTAAAAGTTAACGAATTTGCATATCGAAAATATCGAAAACAAAGCGTTGCGACCAAATATCACACCTAGGTACAAAAAAAAGAGAAAGAAGGCATTGCTTATTGAGGTGTTAATACCAGATTTGTAAGTATAAGTCAGGATAAGCACAATAATTGTGCGTTTTATGAGAAAAGCATGAATTTTCTGACATGGTTAGTGAATACCATAAGGTTTATTTTCAGATGTGGAGGGAAGTCAGATTTGACCTCTGAGGACCGTGAGAGGTCAAATCCAAGAGGGCCGCCAGTCCACCGGGTCTAATGTTCAAAAGCGCTTAATTTTGGAACCAAACAGTGTAGAAAACATTTAAGGTGTCATTTCCAACTAAATTGGGGATGCCCATTCATTTGATGATACGTTTGAGATCGCCAGCATTCAAGGAAATGCATTTAGGTCAAGGTCAAGGTAAAAATTGACCAAAAATAAGCAATCAGTTGAAATTTGCAAATGAACCCCCGTGGTGTCTCATGTTTGAGATGTCATTTTAAACGAATCTCCAGATGCCCATATATTGATGTTAATTTACAGGTTGCCAGAAGAGGTCATACATTGAGGTCAAGGTCAAGACTGAAGTATCCAGTATCCCAAGTATGCCGATATCTGAAAATAATAAGATTAAGTCAAAACAGAAGGCAAAGCTCACAGCACTGAAGAGTGCCTGTGGTCTCTTTTCGAGGCTGTACATCTCCTGTCAAACACGAGATGAAAACATGGACAATTTCTTCTTCCATGAAAACAATGCAGCCCACCAGCTCTGTCACCTGGAGGAAAAATGTGGACTGGGGTTAAAGCAGATCTACTTCGCTGCCTGGAATCAGATCTGCTCGAAAACAATAGTGCGCCTGTGGCTGATGCAACAATTCTCGATGGTGCAGCTGTGGTTCAAATGCTAAATCCTGGAGCATCAAGAACATTTCAAGAGTATGGAGAAAGAGTGTTTGCACCAACATCTCTGCTCAACTTGAGAAAAGCAGCCACATCGACCTTGTCTGGGATGTGTACCTACCTGCCAGCCT
>CM068956.1:76594147-76607325 GCA_035128595.1 Eptatretus atami | reverse complement strand
GCCAGGAAAAGGGTGGCTCCTTCTACTGTGATGCCAAAGAAATGGAAGGACTTCCTTCGATGCAATGAGAGCAAAACCGAATTGTTTGCTTTCCTGTCACGTGAAGCTATTCGTCTTCCTCTTGCAGAGGGCAAGGAACTGTATGCAACAGATGGAAGTGGAGTCCTCTGCCCTCCTGCTGAGTCATACTTGGCCCGCCTTGCCCCATGTTCGAAGAGGAGGCCGACACTCGTCTACTTCTGCATGTGGCAGATGCTGTGCAAAAGGGGTGTAAGAAGGTGACCAAACGTACCGTTGATATTGATGTGGTGGTACTGGCTGTGGCTTCATTCAGCAAGACAGCTCCTAATGAGCTGTGGGTTGCCTTTGGTGTCGCGTCAAGCTTTCGGTACATAGCTGTTCACGAAATGGTTGCCACAATGAATCCAACACAGTGTCTGACTCTCCCAGTCCTTCACACTTTCACCGGGTGTGACACTGTATCTGCATTCGCTGGCAGAGGAAAGAAGACTGCCTGGGAAACTTGGAAGTCTTTCCAGAGGTGAATGATGCTTTCAATGAACTCCGATGCATGCCAAGTGAGGTCAGTGAAGGATCAATGTTACGCGAGAGCGATTTGTGGTGCTGATGTACGACCGAACCAGTGAGAGTACGGAAGTGAATGATGCCAGGAAACAGCTCTTCACACAGAAGTCTAGAACTCTATAGAACATTCCTTCAACCCAGGCAGCACTCAAGCAGCACATCAAGTGCACTTGCTACCGGGCCAACTGTTGGAACAGGCATTGGTCCTGGATCCTGAGATCCAGATCCATCTGACTGGGTCTGGACAAGGGAAACAACTGAGTGGCAGCCGCTTTGGACCACTGTCCCTGAAGCATCAAAATCATGCCATGAATTGATCCGCCATCGCTGCAAGAAAGGGTGCACTGGATGCTGCAAGTGTGCCAAAGCTGCACTCAAGTGCACTGCACTGTGCTTCTGTTCTGGAGACTGTTAGATTTATCATTACCAATAGGATATTCAGAAATTGTGGATAGTGAGAATTCGAAATTAGATATGAGGGGAGGATTGATAGTTATCGTGAGCTACATTGATCCGTACTAGTTTGCCGGATAGAAATGATATTTCAAAGGAAGTTATGCAATTTGGTAGAAATATGTGGATATCTAGTGCTAATAGTGTCAAAATGGAAGCGAATGTTCACTGTTATTGCATAGGTCCAATCCAGTGTCCAAGCTAAAACAAATGTATTAGCAAAAGAATGTCCAAAAGATTTTAACGTAATTTGACATTGACCTTATCTAAATGCATGTCCTTGAGTTCTGGCGATCTCAAAAGTATCACCAAATGAATGGGCATCCACAATTTAGTTGGAAATGACACCTTAAATGTTTTTCTACACTGTTTGGTTCCAAAATTAAGCGCGTTTGAACATTAGACCCAGTGGACTGGTGGCATCTTGGATTTGACCTCTCACTGTCCCCTCAGAGGACAAATCTGACTTCCCTCCACATCCGAAAATAAACATTATGGTATGACCTAACTATGCTAGAAAATTTCATGCTTTTCTCATAAAATGCACAATTTGTTAAAATATGAGAGCTTATCCGCTGTACTAATAATCCACAGGCACATCTGCAAAGACTTTGATATCCCAGTTTAGGAAAATTTGTGGGAACATGAACCAAAAGTAATCGCTGAAAACATGGAAGTACCTACTGCTCACGTACAACCTAATGATCCCATCGAGCGTGAACAATGAACATCGAAAACAAAGCGTTGCGACCAGATATCATACTCAGGTACAAAAAAAGAAAAGAAGGCATTGCTGATTGAGGTGTTAATAGCAGCGATTTTGGACTAAACGATGCAGAAATCAAGAAAATTACCAAATACCAAGACCTCAAGAATGAAGTGAGAAGATCCTGGAAGCTGAAGAATGCTAAAGTTGTACCAGTGATAACTGGACCTACAGGAATGATGACAAAGAACCTCACAGAGATATTAAACATAGGGGCAATACTCTGGTAGCTCAGCTGGTAGTGCCTGGATAAGATAGCCAGGCAACCACTGGTAGGCATGGATGACCCAAAAATATACAATGGAGAAGAAAGTAAATACCTATGGATTTTTTTTTTATGCCTTGAACAAACCTCGGTACATCACGGGTGATAAAGGTTGTGGTCAAGTTTCATGGAAATTGTGTGTGTGGCTCCAGAAAAGAAAGTAAAATGCATATTTTGGGGCAACCACCCCCCCGCCCACCACCCACTCTAGAAAAAGAACCCCTTAGACTCCAATTCTTTTTAATGTCGTGAAAAAACGTTGGTACATCATGGGTGGTGAAGATGGGAGTCAAGTTTCATTGGAATTTCGTGTCGTTTCTGAGAAGAAAGCAAATGCATATTTTGGGGGGCAAACCCTCTCTCCCCAAAAACCCTCATAGACGCCATTTTTTGTTAATGTCATGAACAAACTTTCATACATAATGGGTGGTGAAGATGGTGGTCAAGTTTCATTGGAATTTTATGTGTAGTTTTGGAGAAGAAAGCAAATACATATTTTGGGGGGGCAACCCCCCTTAAATCCCCTAAGAGCAGATTTTTCTAATGTCATGAACAAACTTTGGTACGTCATGGGTGATGAAGGTTGTCGTGAAGTTTCATCGGAATTGTGTGTATCGTTTGAGAAGAAAGCAAATACCTCTTTGGGGAGGCAACCCACTCCCCCCTCCCTCCCCCATAAAATCCCTCTGTAGACCCCTTCAGACCCCCGTTTTTTATGCCATCATGGGTGATGAAGGTTGTGGTCAAATTTCATTGAAATCGTATGTGTAGTTTCTGAGAAGAGTTGCAAGTATTTGTGGACAGATGGGCGGACGACGCGCCATCCCATAAGCTCCCCGGAACTACCTTACAGGTGACCTAAAAACCATCCCTGGGAATATTATAACAAACGAACTACAGTTGGAAGCTGTCCGGGGCTCAGCGACGATTCTTAAGAGAGCCCTCGGCACAAAACTTTGAGAACAGAAAACTTCACAGCTTGGTCCATGAATCATCGTGACCCCTTACTGAAGTGAAGATGGATACTTTGAGTCTGCCCTGGGAGGACTCCATTCCACATTCTGAAACCCTCATATGCAATATGTAGATGCCAATCAACGACACATGCAATTTCCGACAAATCAACACTTTTTGGGGGGAGTCGGAACTGCTGATACTTTCAAATCTGGAGCTTACATCCAGGCCAAAAAACATGGCGGCTTCAGACCCCAGTGAGTTTACCCAGGAAACGCCTTAAGACCCCAGACAGCGAGGTGGCTGAGGATCGCCTGATGAAGGATATAATTATATAAGGCCGTTAATTATCTTCAAAAGGGTGTTTTTTTTTTCACTCTGACATTTCCTTGGAGTTTTCTTAGTGTGCATGCAAAGTTTCAGGCTGCTAGGTTTTATAGTTTTGGAGTTATGGAGGAGACACACACACATTGACACACTGCACACACACACACACACACACACACACACACACACACACACACACGCATGCCTTTTATAGTATAGATGGAAACTTATAATACCCTGTTTAATATCACAGAGAAAAATGATAAGTTTAGTTATAATCTGGGAAGTGGATACAAAACTACAAGTTTCACCCGGAGCATATGAGATTTCTCAAATATCTTCCGAAATTGCTCGCCTTATGAAAGAACGGGGTGATGAACCAAAAAATATTGTTATCGATTTTCAAGAACATACTTCAAAATCAACTATTAAACTTAAAAATAAATACAAGGTTGATTTCACAATTGATAATTCATTTAGAGAGTTACTGGCTTTCTCCTCAAAAAAGATTGAAACTAATAGGACGTTTTACAGTGATAATGTCATTCAAATATCCTCAGGCATAAATTCCGTATTAATTCACTGTGATTTGATTGATGGTGCTTATAATGATGGGATAAGAACAAATATAATATTTTCATTCAGCTCATACTCAACCCCAATTTGTTATAAATTCAGTATTGAGCCGAACAATCTGGTTTATCGACCATTGTCAGGAAAAACCATATACAGTCAATTTTAGCATAACCGATCAAGATTATCGTATGATTTCCTTCATTGGCGAAATTATATCCATCAGAATTCGCCTACGTGAAGCTTTACAATAAATAAATACGATGGTTATTGTAAGGAGACGCGAGTTGGGAAAATATAAAATAATTACAGGGGATGTGATGTTCCTTTCCACATACTATAAGGGTGAAGGTATGTATCTTGATAGAGGATACTATAAACCAAAAAGGCAATGTGGTGTAGGACATCAATTTAAAAATTAAGGAGATGGAATAATTGATACTCTCATGGGTATAGGTTCAACAATTGTTTAACATAAAGACTTAATAGGCTCAAACGCTTCTGCCATGGGAAATGTTGTGGGTGCTATAAAGAGTATAAAAAATTCTCAAAAGGAATTCCATAAATTATAACCAATAAAAGAAATTAAGAAAGGTAAAATTAAATTGTCTCCCCAAGAACGACAGAGAATAATTCAAATACTCAGATCAGGGTTTCGAAAGTTTTACCATCCTGTTTTTTTTTATGAAATAAATACAAGTATGGAAGCAATTGATATGATTTTGATGATACCATTATTTTCTAAAACTCCACTAACAAAGAAGACTATTTTAAGGTAAATGCTACAACAGGAACAGACTGGAATACAAATGGAACAAAAAGTTTTGAAATAAATGATCAAGAAACTCATTTGAATCTAGCCGATAGTTTCTTGTGTAAATTTTCATTTACAAAGGCTGCTCAAAACACACACACCACACTCGTTAATGATTTCTTCTGGAAAATGTTTGATAGTGTTTGTTTGTATTATGGAACAAAAGAAGTTGAAGCAGTTGATTATTTCTCTGCTACATGTGAAATTATGAAATTTACACGATATTAATTGAGTGATAGAATGGGTAAGGGGACTGTCGAAGGATTTATTCCTGATATGGCAATGGGAACAAACACAGACCCTGGTTATAGTCAAAGAAAGGCAATGTATAATGATGATACAAAAGCAGGGAATAGTTTTACTGTGGCAGTTCCTCTTAAAGGTATATTTGAATTTTGTGATTATGATAAAGTTCTGTATGGACGTAAAATTAGATTTCAACTTCAAAGGAATGATAATGAAAATACATTGCTTTTTGTGTTGATAATGCTTTTGGTGCTCAGAATAAATTTGTTTTTGATGAAATTAGTTGGTATATGAGTGAATATACTCCTAATCTTAAAATAGAAGAGATGTTGAATAGAAAACTTACCTCAAATAAACCACTAAATGTATCACACCTTAAAAGAAGATGTCAACACGTTAAATGAAATCAAACCTCTTGCACGTGGAATTTGGGTGTTCTAGAAGGAAAGCTACGATACCTATGCCTCATTTTAAAGAAACCAGATGGAGATACTGCTATTGATAAGAGTAATGCGTTGAGTGATAATGCCAAGGTGAAACAAGTTCGGGTTTCTCTGAATGGAACATTTTATCCACTACACAGATAGGAAATTGATTGGGATAAAAATGATTATGCTGAAGCTTACAAGTCTTACCAAAATGTGTATGGAAGCAATGGTAATAAAGAACCCATTTTGGATATGGTTGCATTTATAAGTCTATATACAATCTTCGTGATTGACCTGGGCACTCAAAAGGAAACTATAAAGTCTAATAGAGTGGATACTTCCCTTTACAATAAAAAAGAGAGAGTGCAGAAGTTGATTCATATTGTTTTAAGAAACAGAATTACAGATTAATGCAGATAATGGTGTTATGATTAGTCTCACTTAATTTTTTGATAAATATATTAGGCATAAAGTGCCAACTGGGGTATATGTTAATCAAATCAATCTTAATAAACTATCATCTTGTATTAAAAATGAAAAGCCTTGGATGGTTAACATTATTACAATTCAGAGAAAAAAAGCTGTAAGAATTGATGTTTTGCTCACAAGAGAACAGGTGAAAATCTTGAACAATACTGGCTCACTTATAATTAAAATGTCAAAACTGATGTTGAAGAAATATTCAGTAAGAGAGAGGAGTGGAGGATTTCTCCCATTTCTAATTTCTTTATTTGCTGGTTTAAGTGTGGCGGGAGCATTGACGGGTGGTATTTCAGCAGCAGTGAAAACTGCTAATGAAAGGAAGGCTCAAATACAGGCTCAAAAGAGTTGGAAAGACATAACAAAGAGTTGGAGAAACAAATTAGTGTAAGTGGTGTAATTGTAGATTTTGCTGAAAAACTTGAAAGCCTACCTGATAAAGCAAGATTGTTAGTTGGAGATATGCTTTCTTTTATCGCACAAGCAGGTGTAAAATTAACTAAAAGGGGGTAATGGATTATATCTTTCTCATCAATAAATGAGCATTCATGAGCGGTTTAAAGAATTTGTAAAGAATACAACATCAAATATAGAACTTGCCAAATATTGTAAAAAATAAAATAAATTTATAACATGGATATTTCTTTGATAGATGAATTAACAAAGTTGTCTCAATATACAAAGAATATTATTATGAATTTATAAGATAATAATGGGGAACGGTTCTCATTGGGTTTATATTTATAATCATCAGGACAAATATTATTTTGATAGTTGTGGTCTTCCATCACCTGTTGAAGTAATGAAATTCTTAAAGAATGTTATTTATCAAACATTTCAAGTCCAATAATTAAATTCCAAGTGTTGTCATCAATTATGTCAATATGTGTTATTTCAACTCACAACATAAGTAAAAATTATGGAGTTATTTTTATTCAAATATAAATGACTTAGTGGAAAAGATGGTTGTACCTTGGTCTAACAGAGTTGGATGTTGATTTGTCAAATTATTTTACAAAGGCACAGGCTGAACGACAGAAATATAGTATAATAAAATATATTAATATGAAAAATGTTTATAAGTTTATAAATTATCCAAGCCTACAGATGCGAATGACTTGAAATTAAGTGATTTATCACAACATATTGTTGCGAATTCGCGCCGCCGCGTGCGAACGCCACGTAACTCGAATAGCGGCATGTCGCCCACCGGACGGACAATCAGTCGTGACCTCTCTCGAACAACGCCGGAGCAGTCACGGTGGGGTTTAACTCACCACGATCGTGCCAATTGCCCACCGCGCAGGATAGGGTTGCTCGCCAAATTCGATCTACTAAGTACCTGCGCGAATGGTCGACCGGGCGATCGTACCACGCCACAGGCCACTCCGGACACGAACCGCTTAAGCGGTCCGTTCCGTGCTACAGTGATAACCGAGCGGTTTATCGTCGGCCTCGACGGTTCCGATTAATTACCGGGATGTTGCACCACTACGAACCCCTTACGTGAAGCAGGATGGAGAGTCAATAGAGAAAAGACAAAGCGAAACGGGCACAGTTCAACATGCAAGCACTTTATTACGCGACACACGGAAAGCACGTATATACAGCCATACAGAATCGAAATGCACATAAAGCAATGTGATACAACCGACTAACGCGAACACACGGCAACATTTACACAGTCTACTTCACAGACGGCGCCAACACACATTTACACAAAAGCAAAGAAAGAAGCCACCCTCACAGACAAGAGGCAGACAGGCCCGTAGGCCAAATGTGCGCGTGACCTGGAGGACGGCCAGGTCGCGAGACTGGGAGGTCTTACCCGCTCCTCATGACGCGTTGGCGGGCAAGCCACAAATGTGGCTGCGCGGCTGTGCCCGACTCCGTGCTCCTTGGCGAGTTTCGTTGCACACGTTTGGAGTGGGGTGGGAACGGGGTCCCCTTTTGCACTATCTCAGCGCGGGGTAAAGGGGGAATTGTTGATGCCCTGGGGGAGGGGAATGGCTGGCTGGCTTGGGTCCCGCGACGAGACGAGCAATCCCCCACACCGCAACCTCGTTGCCGACCGCCGTCTTCTTGCCTCTGCGACCGAGTCCCTTGCTTGCAGTTCCACCGGCTCACTCCCCTCAACTCCGCCAACGCAACGCTCCTTGTCCCAAGAGCAACCTCTCGACGACACTCTCCAAGCAACTCCAAAACCCAACTCTCTTTTCAATTCGCTTGCGCTCGCCTTTTATAGCGGCAGGAGCAGCCAATATGCAAATTTTAGGATCAGAACGCGCTTGGCAGGGGCCACGCCGCCCCCCCCCCCGGTCAGCATTGGTCGGGCAAAATGGGCGTGAACCTCTCCTGATCCTAAAAATTTGCATATACGGACTTCACATACACACGCTTGGAGGCGGGGCCAAGCGCCCCGCGCTCGCCAATTGGACGGAGGAGAAGTGGGCGTGAAGTGTTTCTGATCCGAATTTTCCCCTCGGAAAGGCCGCCATTCGCGCTTGCGGCTCGGTGTGTTCGGCACCAATCGCTGAACGGGCCCGAGACGCCCAACGTTCAGTGTTCACAGGTGGTGCGGAATGGCCGTAGAAGCGATGATGTGGGATGAATTCGTGAAGGTAAAGCGAAGGTGGTGGAGGGTCTTCTGTGGTGAGGGTTGGCGTTGTGATTGTTGTCTGAGGGTTGGAGTGTGGTTGTAGTTGGTGACGATGGCTGGCGTGGTGGTTAAGGTGGTTGTTGTGTGATGGCGGTTGAGACGTAGTTGGTTCAATAATAACGACAGAAAAGAAAAAATGGCTAACTCAAAGCGTCGCAGCCCGATGAATCACATAAATTCCCTCTATACAACGGGTTTGGGCTAACTACACATGTACCTATCGAGATATCTCACCTGCGGGCCCTTTATGGTGTTAAGGCGAATTTCCACAGCCGTAACAATATATATGTCCTGAAATAAAACAGCTATGTATTCCAAAGGTACAGAAGTGTTGATTTTTATTCTCGAGGTCGTACAGAATTCACAGTTCCAATTGAAACTAAATTTATAAAGAAGGGCATATAGTTTTTATGAGAATAGAATATTGGGGATGATATGAATGATTTGGGTATAATGGTCTTTAATGAACCTAGAAAACCTGAAGAGTTAAATCAGTCTCATAAGGAAGAATATTATCCAGTTGGTGCGATAATGAGATTTAGGAAAGCACTATTAGCAAACAACAAATAAAATAATTTAATAAGGCTAACATCAATAACAGTTGCCCATAGTTTATATAATGAAAACACAAAGAACAGGAATTTACATAATAAGTGAGGGAATACAAACTGATTTTAGCAATAGGAAGATGGGGAGGTATTACCTGTCATCATATTAATCTGTCATATATTTCTGAAACGCAACAAGAAAGAAAAGATGGTGGTATGTGCTCAATGTGTGCCACCTTCCAGTGCAGTGAAAATTACCAAAACACGTAGCTCTGTAGTGGAAAATATGGAGTGTTTGCTCAGTGTTTCAATTGAAAGCCAAACTCAAAAAAATGTTCCATTTCACACAATGGTCATTAAAGAAAAGGCCAAGAGCCTCTTCGAAGACTTAAAGTGCAGTGATGGTGAAAGTTCCACTATGGGAACCTTTGGTGCGAGTGACGGGTGGTTTTCATGAACGAGGGGAAAGTTCCACTTGGAGACTTTTGGTGCAATGGACAGGTGGTTTTCATGAACGAGGGTGAAAGTTCCACTGTAGAGACTTTTGGTGCGAGTGACGGGAGTTTTCATGAACAAGAGTGAAAGTTCCCACTCTGGAGACTTTTGGTGCGAGTGACGGGTGGTTTTCACGAATGAGGTGAAAGTTTCACTGTGGAGACTTTTAGTGTGAGTGACCGGTGGTTTTCATAAACGAGGGTGAAAAATCCACTATGGAGACTTTTGGTGCAAGTGGCGGGTAGTTTTCATGAATGAGAGTGAAAGTTCAACGATGGAGACTTTTGGTGCAAGTGACGGGTAGTTTTCACATTTTAAGAGGCACCATAGCTTGCATAGTTTAAAAGTGACATTGGGGTTACTTATTACTGTACATTATTTTTATTTTCACATTACTGTAACTTATTATTACTGTAACTTATTTTTACATTTTTTCCATTATGATTGAATTTTGGGGAACATATCCCCCCACTATATCATTATATACATGGGAAAATCAATCCCCATTTACAAACTTTCGATTTAAGAACTACTTTTCACAAACGCATGTTGTTTGTAAATCGAGCTATGACTGTGATATGTATTACTGGGGTAGGATGAAAGAAAGTGTTAAGAAATGGGCTGTATATATTGCTTCTGTTTGTTTTTCTGTCTATCTGATAATTTTCTCTTAAATTACTTGACCAAGGACCATAAAACCCTTTTCATTATAAAGGTTTTTGTCTGAGGAGTTCCAGTTGAATATTTTTTCCCCATTACTAAAGACCTTATATGTTGTTTTTTTTAAATCATTTTGCTTATTTAGCCACTGTTTTTACTGAATAATCAGGAGATGACAGAATCTCATGAGATTGTGAACTAAATGTGTTTTTAAAATTTACTTTTAACATTGTTCTCACCAAACGAGAACAGGAATGTTTTTAAGAATGGGAAGAAAGGTGGAAAAGATTGTAAATTAAATGTTCCATCGTTATTTACTTTTAACATTGTTCTTAACGAACTACAACAGGAACAATGTAGGAACAATGCAGGCATGTTTTAACCATTCGGGCATTCACCTTCATTGAGGACTTTGGGGTGTGGAAATGAGGGGGAGGGGCTGGAGGGGGGGGAGGGTGAGGACATGAAGAAGAAAAGGAGAGGGATGGAGCCACATCCCACACCTCTAATGAATGTCTTGTTTGGCCAAGGGAAAAATGTTATAATCACCATATCATTCACAGAACTGAATTCCCATGGCCTTGCCAGACAGATCTCCCAACTTGACATTGCTGGATTATTTTCTGTGTGGACTCGTCAAAGGGAGAGAGTTTCATTTGAAATCAACCACAATTGCTGATTTGAAAGATGCAGTGATTCAGGTTATCTCGAAAGTTACGCAAGAAACCCTTCAGAAAATGATACATAACCTGCTTCTGCATATAAGAAAATGTTTCGAACAGAACGGAGCTCATAGTGAGCACTTGGTTTGCTTATATCATTGATACTTAAGGAGTGTACAAATATCTCATGAAAAATTCTTTCACGTCTGTCACTGGTGTCGAGTTATGAATTTTACTTATTTATTTACCTTTTTGTATCATACTCACCCTGTACATTTGATATCACGAACGTCTGCACCAGAGTGCTCTCTCACTGATGGTATAGCAGGTAATTTCAAGTAAAAATGTTCATTAGACTAAACTAAAGGACTGAGGGAGATGTAAATTTACCAGGGTGTGTGTCTTGCTCCGCTGTCAGGGCATTTACTTGACCTTACTCTACATATGCATAAATGTTCTTTAATATCTTTGTGTGTGCATTTATTGTGTAAGCAGCAATACTGCGCATTTCTTTTCCAGATCTGAATGCACTACAAACAGAGAATAATGATGATCTCACCATTCTGGGATTTCCTTGCAATCAGTTTGGGCTGCAAGAACCGGGAAAAGATTCAGAGATTCTGAATGGATTAAAGTGAGCACAACTCCATACTGGTATTACTCTTGCCGTGCACTGAAAGGCCACAAATGCATAGTGCTCTTGCTTTGTTAATCTCCACATTGGTTTTATTGCTGCTCACTATTCTGGAGTTATTTTTTATTTTACATTGTGGAAGTCTCATGGGGTGGACTTTTGCAATTCTTACAAGTAGAACACTGACAATAAAGATACATTCATATGCTTTCACATAAATAACAAGGAGATCAAGCAACAATGGACATAAGGACAGCATTTGTATATACGGTATACAACTCACACCATCGAAACTAAAAAAATGTCAGTGTGTCAGTGTATGTGTGTGTGTCTCCTCCGTGACTCCAAAACTATGAAACCTAGTGGCCTGAAACTTTGCATGCATACTTAGAGAACTCCAAGGGAGTGCATGAGTGAAAATTGGGTGTTTGGGTGAATTAATACACCCCTTTTGAAGATAATTAACAGCCTTGTTAATTATATCCTTTATCATGCACATCCTCAGATGCCTCACTCTCCCTCGCTGGGGTCTTAATTCACCATTTTTTGGTCTGCTCAACAATGCCTTGAGTTGGAACAGACCGCAATGGTTTATGAACAAAAAGCGCTCAAAATGTTTTTTTTCACTTTCCTCACTCATATTATCGAATGCCTGATCTTCATACCCATGAATCGTATAGATTGCTCTTGTGAGTGTCATCGTTTTCAAATTAGGAGCTTGTAGCGATTTCATGCATTATATGATGCGATTTTCCATGGATGACTATCAAGGACTAATTAAAGTATATCTTCAAAATATTATTTGAGCCTCGAGGATCGGATCACGTGGACTAAATAACTCGAAATTTGGAGTGAAATCTGGAAATGTTAAGAAATCGGTGATGGTTGTTTGGTTTTTACGGGTATGTCCCATTACCAATCAGCTTGCTATTGCTTGCCAAGCCATCTCTTCCTTATCAACCATTTAATTGGAGTGCTTTCTTGAGTGCTTAAGCCACTTGGCAAGTGTCCTCCAGTGGATAGTGGTACTATGCACATTGTTCGTGTCCCAATCCAGAAGTCAGTTTGCTCGAAACACGAAGAGGTATGTAGACAGCACACATGGATGTGGCATAAATGGGCAGCTTTCGATTAGTAAGTGGACTCTTCACGGGTGTGTGTGTGTGTGTGCCTGCATGCTTGGTTACATGTGTACGGTACATGGACCAAACTCGCACCCGAGCCCATGGTGCATGGCCCATGGTGCATGGGGCCGTGGTGGCGGTTTCAACATTTAACCTCAGCAGCGTCCTCCTTTGTCCTTTGTTCCTGCAGCTGTTTCAAAAGCAAATGGTTGTTTTATATGAATCGAGTGTGCTTGAGAAAAGTTGTATGGTTTCTCTTTGTGAGTTTCAAAACAAAATATATTTGATAACACCCAATGTCTGAGCCTTTTGCTGTTTTCTAAATTTGATAACACATTAACATGTTTTCTAAATGACAGAGCCAAATTTTCTCCACCCATCACACGACGATTGGCAACTCTTTATCAACAATAATGTTTGTGCACATCTCCTTGAAACATCTAAATGCAATGTTGTTTTTAAAATTTGTTTATTGAAATTCCCCCAAAACAACAATGAAAGCCAT
>CM068956.1:76556694-76591852 GCA_035128595.1 Eptatretus atami | reverse complement strand
TTTTTTTAATGTAAAAGATGAGCTGAGTGAGATTTGAAATGTCTCCTTTTGTTTGCCAATAACTAAACACCACAAGGTGATGACTGGACATAACTGGAGCAATTTGGGGTGGGAGAGAACTTTCTCCATCTTCTCAGGTGTGAAAGTCACAGAGTCAGGAAGAAGCATATACCGGAGAAAGACTTGACAACACATCACCAGGACGTTGATGAAGGAGGCTTTTTGGCGAGGTTGTTGTTGTTGTTGTTGTTGTTGTTATTGTTGTTGTACAGCCCTGGACAGTTCTCTCGAACAAGCCCGTGGCACGGAGACAGCCAAACGATCTCCCAGGAGCAACCCAGAGATCTCCCCCATCCAGGATTGTGTACCCCCGCCTTCACAGAGACAGGGACAGGGACAGGGACAGTCCAAAGGGACTGATCGGCACTCTGACCATGACCACTTTGCCCTGATGAATCTGAGCAGCAGGGAAAACGAATGGGGAAGATTTGGCCCCCGACTTGTGTTGGGGAGTCAGGTCAGGTCAGGTATGGGAGCATGCACCGGAGCAGCGCGTCGCTGCGTCCACTTTCTGCCGGTTCTACAGGGGCCTCCATCTGGCCATCCCCCAGACAGATGCCTGGCCCTTCTCCATCTCCTTGAGAGGTTGATCAACCTGTTGCAACCACGAGGAACGTGGTCCGCCCATTGACCTCCTCCACTCACGAGGCTCCTTCGCTGAGAGAATCTGGTGAGCAGGATCAGCTTCAGGAAAACGAGCCACATGTCCATACAGCCGCATCTGACGCTCACGGACTATACAGATAAATCTCATTTGAGTCTCTCTCAGCAACCGCTCGTTGGACACAAAGTCTGACCAGCGAGAGCCAAGGATTCTCCAAAGAGACTTGGTACCAAAGGAATTAAATCTCCTTCTGAGATCCCTGGTCAGAGTCCAAGTCTCATATCTATAGATCAAGACTGAAAGCACCAAGGACCTGAAGACTTGGACTGTCGACCTCCTGCACACGTACCGACAGCACCACACCCCATGATCCAATGAATCCATGACTCCCCAGGCCTGACCCAGATGTCCAATGACCTCTGTCTCACAGCCAGCAGAGACATGAATATCACTGCCAAGGTAAGTGAATCTCTCTGTGACCTCAACATCCTCACCACAGTTCGGGGTACAACCACTGCAAAGAGGCATCCTCCATAGTTGCAGCAATAACCTTTATGGCTTGCCTAAGAATGAACACACACACTTGTTGTGAGCTTTTATTTACCGAAAGTTACCCTCACTCGGGTTAGCCTTCCATGTGGAGAAAGGAAACTAGCTGCATGAGCTATCCATCTCACCATAGAATGAGGTATACTAGGTGAAATATCCGTATGCCCGATGAGCTATACGCGAGGTGAGCTGTATGCGAGGTGAGCTACACCGATCGATACAAAATACGTCATAACGACAAAGTGAAAACTTGTTTTTAAATTTTTTTACAAATTAATTCAAAAGGAAAAGTGGAAATGTCCTGCGTCAATAAGCATTCAACCCCTTTGTTCTGACACTCCAAATTGACCTCAGGTGCATCCAATTTCCTGTGATGGGCCTTGAGATGTCTCCACAACTTGATTGGAGTCCACCTGTGGCCCATTCAATTGAATGGACATGATTTAGAAAGAAACACACCTTTCTATATAAGGTCCCACAGTCGACAGTGCATGTCAGAACAGAAACTCTACCATGAAGTCCAAAAAACTGTCGGTAGAACTCCGAGATAGAATTGTGAGGAGGCGTAGATCTTGGGAAGGGGAAAAAACGTCGGAGTAAACTCCATTCGTCGGAGTAAACGAGGGAGAGAGACATCCTGGAATTTGGGGCAGGGGTTGATATAGAGTGAGTAAAGTCACCTATGGCCTCACAGTTGATGTACTACCAGTTGAGAGAAATACCAATCAGATCAATGTTTGAGCAGCATCATGATTGATGTCAAAACCAAACAGGAAATACAAGATCTTAAATGGTAATTGATCTGCTGTGAAAGAAAAGAGAAGCTGACGTTTCGGGTCTTACCCTTCGTCGGAGCACAAAAGAGAAAGGAAATGGTGTCGGGGTTTGTAAAAGAAGACTTCAACATACGATGTCATCACTGACGTGCTGGGAATGGGGAACACCGATCGGAAAGAGGTGTGCACATCACGTGTGACGTATTGCTCAGAGTGTGAAACATTATGAGTGACGTGTTGATGGAGAGGAGGAGCGGAGAGGAAGAAGAAGACGAAGAAGAAGAGGGAAGATAGAATGAGAAGATGAACAAAGGGAGGAAATTTTGCTTCCAAATCTTGCGTCCCCAACCCCTCATTATCAGTACCCATCCTTCCCTGTCATATCCAACTGCTCCGAGACTTTTGCACCTGAGAAGGTTCTTTCAACCCTCAACTCTGACTCTGCTCCTGGACCGGATGGCATCAGCTCACGTATCTTAAAAACCTGCTCTGCTGCTCTTGCACATCCTCTCTCTGCCTTTTCACCCTGTCATTTTTGCTAAGTCATCTTCCATCTGCTCGGAAATCCATCAACATCACTGCATTGCATGAAAAGGTGCAAAACTGGATCCCCGAACTACAGAGCGATCAGCTTACTTCCAATCATCAGCAAGGTCATGGAATTCATCATCGCAGTTGATATGAAATCATTCCTATTCTCCAAAACCACATCTTAGAGCAGCACTTTCGTTTCAGGCCAGGTCACTCCACCATGGAGCAATGGATGCAGGCCCTCAATCTCAGACATGAGTTCAGGGCTGTCTCTCGACACATATCTTGTGCTTTTGATTGTCTGGAATTCCTGCCTTACTCTCCAAACTCTCTGCATCTGGCATCTTAGGCCAACTCCACACATGGCTTACTGACTTCCTCGACTCTCATAGCCAATGAGTGGCACTCAACAGAATCCTTTCATGTCCTCTCACTATCAAGGTGGGAGTGCCCCAAGGCAGTGTTCTGGGCCCAGTCCTATTCCTGATCTTCAATGATGATCTCTCTGACTCTCAGGAAAATCCTCTTTATCTATTTGGTCGGAGGTCCTTCGACACATTACGGAAGGGAGGGGCCAAGTTTGTTAGCTGATGAACACACTTCAACACTTGTCCTGTCATTTTAAACTGAAACCACACACTTATGCTAGATGTTCATTGATGACATAACTAGTCTATATTACTCCTGTGAACTCCTTATGGCTGTTCCCACAACGATAAGAGAAGGAAAACTTTTCATTCAAACCATTTGGCACTGATGATCAAAGGTTATTTGATGAAATGCTTTTATTTGAGTTACATTTCCAAGCTGGCCTACAAACCAGTCACCGACTGGGCATCCTCCGTTGTGCAAAGACCTTCCTCGGCCCACCTGCGATCCTGACCTCATACAAAGCTTTCGTCCACAGCCTGATGGAGTACTTCTCTCCCCTCTGGGCTGGTGCTCCTGCCTCTCACCTTTCTCAGCTTCACGCAGTGGAAACCAAGGCATTTAGGGTCATTGGTATCTCCCGCAATGAGGCTGAGACTTTGGGTCTCTCACTCTCTCACTGCAGGCAGGCCGGTGGTCTTTTTGTATTCCCGTCTCATCTCCAGCCTCACACGTCCTGCTCTGTCTGCGATATGTCCCCCCCTCCATATTTCCTCAGGAAGCTCAAGGTCCGCCAGCAACCCCCTTCAGGTAAAACTACCAAAATCAAAAATCACTGCTCACCTTCACTCTTCCATTCCTCTTTTTCCCTGCCCTTGGAACAAACTCCCACACTCTCTTCAATCCCACTCTTCCCTCCAGGTCTTCAAAACAGCCGTTCACCATCATCTCTTATCTTCCCCCATCCAAAACCACGATTGTTTCTACCCCCGTTAATCCATCCCAAACGCACCTCCTTCAAATTCCCTGCTTTCCTTCATGAAGGTCCCTGTCATGTGAGGACCTGAACATCTCTTTTGTGTCCACCTTGTTTACCCCGTGTACCCCGCCCATCCCTCTCCCTTCCACAGATCTCCTCATGTCCCTGTTCCCCTGATTTTTTTTCCTTCCCCCTCTCACCCCTCTCACCTCCTGCTCCCCCTTGTTGTACATTCTGTGTGTTAGCTCTCATACGAGCATCGACAGTGTGTACACAAAGGAGTCTCCTTCCATTGAAGGGTTAAACCATAAACTATCACATGATGGATAGTGTCCTGTTCGGTTAAAATGACGAGAGACTGGTTTACGCATTATCACTATGGTTATTTCTGATATGTTGCGATGTTCACAAAACCAGTCTCCCAGCCATGGTCCAGTTTCACTGTGATAAAGTTTGCTGTAAAGTGAACAGGAAATGCAGTAGACAAATCGGTGAGAGGATTTTGTTCGTTATTCTCAGGTTTTGTTTTTTGAAGGACATTTTGTCCGTCAAATGTGGGGGGGACACGGGTCTTTGTCAATCTTCTTTAGTGTCTGCCCAATCGACGAAGAAAGCACACTTCTTGTTCTTCCTTTGACCAACACATCACTCATGACGTGTAAACCCTCAGCAATACCTCAATCATGTCGCTTACACCTCGGTTCAATAGGTATTGCTCACCTGTAGCACGTCAACAGTGAGGCCAGAGGTGAGGACACCCACCTTTATCAACCCCTACCCCATTCCTGTCTCTCTTTTACTGTGATGAAGGGTAAGGCCAGAAATGTCAGCACCTTGTGATTTTTTTTTTTGTTGTTGTTTTGTTACTGTGGATAACTCTATCCATTTTAGTGTTATGTTTTTATTCTGTTGTGCCACCAATGCAGACTGCTAGTTCTGTGCTGAAATTAGCAAACATCATTTGTACTGAGGTTAGCCAGGGCAGGTCTTGTTGTTTACAATGGAGTTAATGTTCAGCTGAATACTATAGTGTACAGGGACATTTGCCATAATATCATGAGACTGTATTTGGGCTTTTGAGTTTTGCTGAAACTGTAATAATGGGCCTTGGTGAAACTGAACGAAGCTATTCTGAATCTGTGTCAATGGATGGGAAGTAATGGCGGTTCAGACGTCCGTCTTGACTATGCCCCACGGAAATTTGTCTCGATCGCCATCCTCCATATAACGGTTTGATGTCCATCGATAATTCGAATTATCAATTCCATGAGCATGAATTCTTGTCCATAAACATCTGTTAATGTTATTACATTCAGTTTTGCATTTGTACATCATGCATCGTCTTGAGTTGCTGGAAACTTGGTATCAAATCTCATCCATAAGTCGAGAAGCATAAGAAAATGGATGCGGGTTTTAAATACCATAACTTATGCAGAGAAGCGATAGCTCCAAGTTATAAAGCTCTGGCCTATTTGAATTGTTGGTTCACGAGTAAGTGACCACTATATTCGTTATGGGTGTGTGTCTGTCTGTCTGTCCCGAGCATAGCTCCGTGGGTTTTGATCCGATCTTGATAAAATTAGGGTGCGAGGTTTGTATCATGATCTAGTTGTGTTATCCAGAGAATGGGCATGGTGCGCCCATTATGGGCAGAGCCACGCCCAAAAAACATGTGTTTTTAGGGGGTAGCCGGTTTCAAGTTACATCTTCTCCGAGGGGGTTTGTCGAATCTGGCAGGAGTTTCGGTATATGGTTAGCCCAATGGCACCGGCATAGCCCCACGGAGCTCGATTTTTCATTTTCGTCCCAAGGTCACGGTCACAAGGTCACGAACTCAGAAAATGTCAAAAAAAATCAATAAATTGGGCATCGAGCTCCTTGGGTTTTCAACTGTTTCGAATGAAAGTTGGGATGCAAGTAGTGCTCTTCGAGTACTACAACTTTCATCATTTACGTTTTTCCCGATTCCCGCCAGTTTGCCCGTGGCGTCCCCTCGTGAACCATCGCCGTCTCCAGACTTGTTTATATTAAAATTAATGTCCACTTTGTACAGTTTTACACAATCTATTTGTGTTTATATTTATTCTAACACCCCCACTTGCCCATTCTCCCCACTCCAACCCTGCACCCTGAACAAAGGCACGTCCGACCCGGACGAGGATTTGAACCAAATTTTCAGATTTTCCAGAAAAATGATGTCAACGGTGAAAATGAGCAGCCTTTATTCACCTTTCTGAAGGTATGTAATAAACAAAAGCCAATTCAGTAACTTCTAGTTTTTTCTTTATTGCTGTTGGTGTTCACTTTCGTAGAAAAACGGTTGTTGATGAACTGTGAGTTTTTGACTTGTTTCGACTAAAACCTTGAATAAAGTGCCTTCATCTTTAAAAAGGAAACCTTGCCAACCCTTATGATCGAACGGAAATCGAATTTTCACAACTCACCAACTTGTTTGTTGTGCAGAACACATGCCCTCCTGTTGGAAGCTCTTTTGGCGATCCTGTGAACCGGCTCTTTTGGAAGCCAATGAAAGTCAGTGACATCAAATGGAACTTCGAGAAGTTTCTTGTTGATCCAAACGGCAATCCAGTTCGGCGCTACTTTTCTCGAGTGCACGTCGGTGATGTGCGAAAAGACGTCATGTCAATAATTTCTCGGTGGAAATACGCACAGAGGAGTGGCGGATAAGTGATCGAAACGTCATATTACAACAGCGTGCGTAAACACTGCAATGTACCCAATTTATCGAGTTTTTGATTTCATAAACATGTCTCGTTTCAGTTTATGATTTCATAAACACACGGCTGATAATATGCAAAGCATAATGAAATGTTTCCCAAGAGCCAGGCTGAGAAGTTGGAATCATGAGAGGTACCTGCGGCTGCAGTGTAATTTAGCAGGCAGGGGCTTTTGTAATTTTACGAAGGCCGTTTAATCTTGATGTGGACTTTTTATTCAATAAAATTAAAAAGAAAGTAGGAGCTTAAACTTCCCCATTCTCTTAAGGTAATCCCATGCATCCATTAACATGCTTGGCGAATCAATGTGCCAGCACCTTGATGCCATCTGCGTAGAAATCTTTGGAATGGGATCAAAGCCAGAGCAGTGTTCATCATTCATAAACGTAATGCTTTCCAGATGTCCCGAAGTGGTCCAAAAGAGATGAAAAACCACAAAGTGGTGAATTTGGACGATATGGCGACGATTTAGAACTTCCCAACCCATATATGCAACAATACTCGAGTCCCTTGAGATCTGGTAAAAGAGAGGCCCATAGGTACCTACATTGCACTAACATTGTTGAATTTCAAGTGAGTATGAATTATTGTTTCCATGCTTCCAACACTGACATCCAAATCTCCTGCAATTTCACGTATCGTAATCCAGATGTTCGACATAATCACTAGTTCAATGCTTTTCATGTTTTGTTTGAGTGAACGTAGTTGGCTGCAAGTGAGAAGACTCAAGATTGCTCACCATTTCATGGCCATTTTTGAACTCACTGCAACATTTAAACAAACTACATGAAAGACATGCATCACCGAATGGTGCAGAGGGTGTTCTGTGAATCTCAGTTGGTTTCATGCTCTCCTTTACAAGGAACTGAATGATGTGACTGTTCCACAGCCCTCAAGAACTTTGGCTTCCATCTTTTCTTTTCTTTTCTTTTTTAACCCAGAATGTTGTTCAGTGTCAATACCACTTTCACTATTGCTCGCTCAGGGTGCACAATATCATTGCACATCAATTCAGTATTTAGTTATTGATTTTTACACATTCTCCAGTAAAACATCCACATTAACCATGAACCGCTTGTGTAGCTAATAGAAGATTTGTAATCAATTATGTAGTTTTTATTTAAATGTAGCTTCGACATTGTACTTAACCTGAGCCTTATTCTGCAAACACTGGATGCAAGGGGTTGTATTTTAAGAAATTAGCACTTCGAGAATTTATAGCCATTCATTAAATTCACATTGTTATTCCCCCTTCAGAGTGCATCGACAGCATTTGTATGAAGTCTTGCCACCACACACTCGGTCTTCATGCTTCAATATGTCTGGGGTAAATGAAGGGCAGGTCTCAAACCACAGCCGTGGAAGATCTTGCCTCTGACATGCTGTGTGGGACATCAAGACAGCCGGACGGGTTTCTTTAGTGCATTCAAGTCTTGTTCGGCTGCATGTCGCATGCTGTAGACCCAGGCAATAGTTGGAAGAGTGAAGATTAAGTTTGAGTGGAGGCACTTCTTCACGACAACAACATGAATGTCAAGGCTTTGGAGGGTATGAATAAACATCGCTTGACATAACGGCAGCCGCCTCAATTCTCCGTTTTGTTCTTTCTCTTTTTCTTCCATTCTTTCTTTTTCTTTGGTTGTTCCTCACATGATAAAAGCTGCATCAAAAAGTCATAATTTAATCAATGATTGGATAATGGGGTTGAGAGATGGCTTTCCAAATTGGCAAATGACACTCAGCTCGGAGGTCAGCAAGAAAGTGAAGATGGGATCATCAGATTCAGGAAAGTCCAGATACTTTAATTGATTGGGCAAAAGATTGGCAGATGCAGTTTAACATGAAGAAATGTGAGATGATGGGGCTGGGTAAGAATAACGAAAATGGGGATTTTTTTAATGCAAGGGGCAGTCTTTGAGCTTGTGACACGAGAAGGATCTGGGGGTCATAATAGATCCTGGGGGTAAGCAGAAATCACATTGCCAAGCAGATATAGTTAAAGCTAACAGGGTTTTAGATTGCATTCACATTGGGATCAATTAGGAATGAAAAGAGGTTGGGTTAGCTCTGTGTAGGAATTTAGTGAGGCCTCTTCCAGAATATTGTGTAAGGTTTTGGTCACTGCATCTTAGGAAGGGCACAGTTACCATAAAGTGGGTTCAGCGTTGAGAAACTAGATTGATCCCAGGCCTAGCTCGACGAAGCAACGATGAGCGGCTGCAAGAGGCAGTACATTCTACATTGGAAAGGATACAATTGCAAGGGAATCTGATAGAGATGTTTAAAATCATGAAGGGTTGAGTCAAAATAATTGCAGAACTTTTTCTTCTTCTGCAGAATAGGCACTGACAGGATGAAGGGGGTCACAGTTTATGAGTAAATAAGAGGAGAGGTATGACGACGATAGTGAGGTCGGGGTCTTTCACTCAGAGTGGTGAATGCATCGAATAGTCTTCCTGCAAGGGTTGTAACAGTAGTCAGTGGATAATATTAAAATTGAGTTGGATAGGTATCTCGAAGTAGTGGGGATAGGGAAGTACTTCTTCTTCTTTGTATGGCTGAACAGCTATTGTCACAGTTTCAGTTGTAAGTCCCATAACCAGTTCAATACCCTGCTTGGGAGAGTTTAACTCCATTATGTCACCCTGAAACTTGTGTCAGGGACAGGATGTTATGATATGCTTCATGGTTTGGTCAAGGTTTCTGCAGTTGCAGCCAGGTGAGGTTTTGAGGTGCCACTTGTGCATCAGTTGGCACATCATCCATGTCCAGTCCTTATTACAGCGCGTGCGCTGTATACAATTGCACCGAGTTTGAAATGTCCCCGCGGCGTCTACCACGTCTCCCACGTCTCCGGTGTCCCCCGTGTCCCTCCCCCCCCCCCCACGTGCCTCAAGACAGCCAATGACGGCCGTCCGGTAGATGAGTGCGTAACCTCGACGGAAATGCGACAATTGACGGAAATACCCGAGTATTTCAATGAAAATTTGTGAAACTAATGTGTTATATATGTGAAAACATTTAATTTATTGCTTGACGGAAAAAAAACGAAGAAACGCTCCCCTCATGTACGAACGAACGAAAGACGTCATTTCCGCCCACCATCGCATTTCGCGCCGATCGCCGAACGCTGAAAGCTAAGTTCTTCTTATGCTATCATCTTTTTGCGGTCCCCTGCCACGCTGTATCGAACGATTTCATTCCTTCTGTTATATATAAAGGTGCTTATCACAATAATAACAAGATTTTTACATTTCAAATATTAAGTTCGCTTTTTAATTGTTTTTCAACTGAAAAAGCATAAATTGCATATTTTAACATTAGTGTACTCATTTGCTTCACCACACGCGCTGTATTGAAGGATTTCACTTGTTCTGTTGAGGATTGTCCACATGCTCCTCAGAAGATTGAAACCAGGTTAAATGATTCTTGTGTTGGGAATGATGTACTGTATTTGTTGGAAATTGTGTTATCGGCTCTCGCTTTCCTCCAATATTCTTCCGCGTTGTGGAGTAGAAGCTGCTGAGCTTGCGACCAAAAAGGGTTTTGAGAGATCATGTGGCAAGTTGGGATTTCTTTCAGGTCTCTGGGGACAGGAAGATCTGGACTATTGCTTTTTCGGTGGATTACCTCTGTGCTGTGTCCCATTGACAGGACTAGTAGTCACTGAACTGGGGTTGGTTTCAGAGTTCTAGTGATTACCCTCATTGCTGAATGAAGATGTGTGTAGAGTTTGGGGTAATTGTTTGAGGCACAGATGGGGGCACAGCATTCAGCCAGAGCGATGGCGGAAGGGCAAATGGTGGCAGCTTTTGCATCCCAACTTGTGCCAACGAGCATACGAATAATATTCACTTGAATCTTTGTTTTCGTGGCAGTCTTACAGAAGAGGTCATGGTAAGTTTTGTAGCAGTAAAAGGTTAGTCCAAGGTGGGTGGAAGTTGGACTATGGCACACTTTTTCTCCACAGAAGGTAATGTTGAAGGTGTTGTGTGTCTTGCGATTGTTAAGATGGAATGCAGAGATTATGAACTTGGTTGGACTTGGTCGCAGTCTCCACTTGTGGAGGTATTCAGCCATTATTAACAGATCAGTCATCAGCGTGGTTTTGAAATCTTGGAAAGACTGTGTCTGTGTTGTCAAAGCAATATCGTCAGCGTATGTGAATTTCCACGATGATGTGGTGGGCATGTCGCTTGTGTGCATGTGAAAAAGCATTGGCACAAGGACACTACCCTGTGTAGTGGGATACCATTGTTAAGTGTTCTTGGAGTACTGATATCGTCTCATAGATGGACGTCTCATCCTTCTGTTGTTCAGTAATGTCTGCATCAGGTGAAGTATTTTGGCACATGGCAGCAACAGGGTCAGCTTGAGCATCAGTCCATGTTTCCACACAATGTCATAGGTCAAAGAAAGGTCTACGAATGGTGCTCCGGTTTGAAGATTGCAGTGAAAACTAGCCTCGATGTTCGTGGTGATGGAAGAGACTTGCTCACAGCAAGTGTGTTGAGGTCTGAAGCCAGCATGTTCTTGAGAAAGGGATGGATTGATGACAGGGTTCATTCTTTGAAGGACGAGCCACTCCAGAAGCATTTCAGTTCTGCAGAGCGGTGAGATGAGCCTGTAGCTCTCAGGGTCATTAGTTTGTTTGCCCAGTTTTGGCAGGGCTATCATAATTGCCTCTCAGCTCTCATCAAATTTGGGGAATGTGGCTAGTTTCTATCACAGTTGGGAAGAGTGCTGGAAGCCATTGTCTTGCCAGTGGACCAAGGTGGTGGAGAAAGTCCTGTGGAATGCCATGTTTTATGTCAGCTTCACCACTCTTCGTGACTAACAGTCCAGCATTCAGTTGTACACCTCAAAGGAAAAGAGGTCTGACAGTGGGGAATGTTCTGGACAGGTTGTCATTACTTTTCGGAGTTTCTTCTTGACCTCCTGTTTATATTAATTGTGTCGAAAGGGACCCCCTTGAGTTGGCAACCAATTTGGCAGGAACAGCATTGGCACTTCCTTGCGGGTTGATGGCCTCTGCTGGGTTAAATGCCTCGTTTCCTCAAGAGGCCCCAGGCCCGATGACTTGAGTGTGTAAAGTCCATTGATTCGACGCACAGTACAGCCACCTTTGTTGTCTGCAGATGTCTAGGGATTCAATCAGTGCTGTGGCTGTTACTGGGTCTCCAGATTGTTGATGTTGTTGGAGGAGGGCTTCACACTCAGGGCTCCAACAGGGGATGCACTGCTCTCTAATACTTTGGCGAATATTTTTCTTTGCTGCAGCAATAAGCAGGCCACAAAGCCATTACACTGTTTTGGTATCGGGGATGGGGGTTGCAGTGGGTGCTTTTCTCCACCTCAGCAGTGAATCTAGGCCAGTCTGCCTTCCAGAAATTCCATCTCAGAACTTGTTTTAATGACATGATGAGGATTTCAGTCCCAATCTGGCTAATGAGGTCTATGTTCGCTATGTGGGAAGTTTGGGAGGACATTTCTGGACAGATAGAGAGGAGCACCTTCTTTGTCTGATGAGACAAGTGTGAGGTCAGGGTTGTATTCTCTCCCCCACCTTGCTAATGAAAAGGTTGCATGATGTTTGGCGTCATATACAAGATGAACATCCTGGGCTGACGTCCAATCTGTCAAGGCTTCCTCGTTGTTGTTTGTGTCATAGCCCATTCTGTGTGCTGGCTATTAAAGTTTCCCACGTATATGGTTGGATGTTGGGGGAGTCGGAAAAGTTGTGTTCGGCCTTTCCTCGTTTGGGGCCTGTCACTTTATAACTGCTGGCAGTGATGACCGGGTACTAAGACGTCCCGCTTTGATGCAATCCCACTTTGATCGGACATCTGACCCTGACCCGTGACTTTTTATTATTATTATTATCATTAAATTGAATGCAGAATGGGATTAAAAAAAATTCAATTCAGATCAAATGGAAGACCAAATAGGTACAGTCCTGCATTGGAGTAGTCAGAAGGAACCCGAACAAGCAAAAGGAAAAGATGAAGTCATCAGGTGCAACCTGGATAGGATTCGTATTTCAACTGCTACTCCTCCACGTTCAAACCAATCTAGGCACAGCCAAGTGAGCCTTATTTAAAAAAAAACAACACCCACATCAAAAAATTAAACAATTCTGGCTGGAGACCATGTGTCCAATCAAGTTGAAATTTAAAACATCTATTCCCCATCATTAACAGATCACAATTGTGAAGTTTCACGTCGATTGATTCAGCGGTTCCAGAGAAAACATTGTTTAATATTTTCCTTAAATCCAATATGGCTGACAAGCCATGTGTCTTGTCAGTTATTCCTTAACAACCTTGTACACGCATGCCTTGGGGAGCATTTATGTGAAGTTTCCCCTCTGTCTAGCTGTTCTGGAGAAGATTTTTATATGTTTTAGGGTAAATCCAATATTGCCGCCAAACCATCTGATCTATGGGCTATGACGTCATGTGTGTGAACCTTTTGTTCCTTGTGGATAGGCGGTCATACTTGTATAGTTTCACCTCGATCTGTTCATCCGTTTCACAAAAGAGGATTTTTGAAGGTTTAAAAAAAACAAAAACAATATGGCTGCCCGATCACGTGACTGAAACAAACAAACAGACAGATAGACAAACAGGCAGACAGACAGTCAGACAGAGAGACAAACAAACAGACAGACAGATGGACAAACAGACAAACACAGACAGACAAACAGACAGAGAGACCAATAGACTGACAGGCAGACAAATAAAGAAAGACAGACAGACACAGATAAACAAGCACACAGACAAACAGACAAACAGACAAAGACAGACAGATAGACACAGACAAACAAATAGACAAACAGATGGACAAGCACACAGACAAACAGACAGAGAGACAAACAAAGACAGACAGACACACAGATGGCCCCGAACACAATACCTTCTCACAGACAGACAGACAAACAAAGACAGACAGACACAGACAAATGGACAGACAGTTAAACAAACAGACAGACAAACAAACAGACGGCCCCAAACACAATACATTCTCACAGACAGACAGACAGACAAACAAGAAGACGACGTTGTGCAGGGCATGATATTTGCAAAATCCATAAAACAAATTTGACATCAAAAATAATTGGTGGTTGAATTCAATGACCAAATATGCAAATTCTCTTCAAATTTCAAGTCAATCGGATGAAAATTGACAATTTTAGAAATTGGGCCCATGTTGTCCTTTTGGCCTATGTTATCCTGGAAAATAATTGGTGGTTGAATTGAGTGACCTGATGTGCAAATCCTCTTCAAATTTTAAGTCAATCGGATGAAATTTGAGAATTTTCGAAAATTTGGCTCAAATTGGCCTCTTGGCCTATGTAGACCTTTTCAGTCGACTGAATTCTACGAAACTTCAGTGCGGAACCCTCGCAGGGTCGGTGACATTAATCTCTGAAAATCTCAGAATGATCGGTTGAGCGGTTTGGGCTGAAGGTGAGCGGACAGACAAACAACAAACACGCATGCACGCACGCACGCACACACAGAGGCGATCAACATGCTTGTCAAATTTTTTTTTGCCAACAAACACACACGCGATCAACAAGTCAAAAAAGTTAATTTTTTTTTGTAAGTAACAAACACACACAAACAAACAAACGGCGGCGATCAACATGTCAAAATTTTTAATGTTTTTTTTGCGAAGTAACAGATGGCCCCAAACACAATACAGACAGGCAGACAGGCAGACAGGCAGACAGGCAGACAGACAGACAGACAGACAGACAGACAGACCGACCCTTCTCCTCCGGCGAGGGTAATAAAGAAGAGGAAAATTAGCAAAACCTTCACCAAGTCCTGAAACAAGGTAACCTCTTCACAGGACCACAGTGCAGGTGGGGGTAACAAGGCCAGGCAGGAAAATAAATTTTCCTTTCCCCATTGGGTTTTTTTTTAAAGAGGCACCATCTCCGGATACTGGATGGACCTTCGCTCGACCACCCTTTGTCAGGTTTTGTTTTTGTCCTGATGGGTATTGTACTCACCCTCCCCACTATGGCAAAGCCAGTGAGGGTTGCCAGTTTAGTCGCCGACAACCCGACCATGCTGCAGGTAGCACTGGGCTACATGTTACCAGTGGCAGTTCCGAAACACACCGACCTGACCCTGGATCGCTTGTGGAACACAAACAACCCTGATGAGCTGCTCTCATCATAGCAAAAGAACGTCGCCACCTCTCAGTGATGGTTTGATAACCAAAAACGAGACGTCATGGAGAGCACTTGTACTTCTAAAAGCGGACGTCTTGGGGAACACTTACATTCCAATTGTACTTTTACAATCATTTCCAAGCTCATTTCACGTGAATATCAGTCCGATTGAACCACACGAGTTCGGCTCAATGTAAGATCATCATGTTGAACATCTGGAGGGAAATCATCCTCCAGTTCATGTTTCATGTTCGTGACTGCTGCCATCGGCCGACAAGCACAGCGAGCTCACTAAAATGGACCGTTTGTGGTTCGAACACGATTCTCACTGCCATCTCAGGGGAAATCCAGGAATTGGTAGGGGGGGGGGGTTCCAATAACAGAAAATCTAAGTCATATGAACGTTATGAAAACTTTATTGCAGCTTTCAAATAAATGCACATTCACATATTCTTTGATTTGCACATATGTTTGTGCAAAAAGATATAAAAGTTAATTAATTTAATATTTAAATGCATAACTAAAAATATAATAGCTTGAATTCAAGAAACTTCAAGTTTCAATCTTAAATATCATGACTAGTGAGACCTACCTGAGTGGATGTAGTGCCTATATGACATACTAGAAGGAGTTCTGGGTGACCAGGGAACCCCCCTGGATTTGCCACTGCATCTTCATTCCATGTTCGTCCATCCGGGTCTCCAACTGTTTGGGTGCGTACCGGAATTTAAAAATGAACATGACGTGCGAAGGCGTCTTCAGTGACGGACTTGCACCTCATGTCAAAGAGTTTCAAACAACCAACCTGACCTGGAGTTATCAAGGTGTTGTTGTTGGGCAGTTACAAGACCACATCCTAATTTAATGAAGTGGTTCCATTCTGTGTGTCGTGACTCATCAATTTTTCTTTACGCATAAATTAATTATTTATTAACCTCCGCCATCGAAGATCGGAGGTTACTGTTTTCACCCCTTTCTGTTTGTCTGTTTGTCTGTTTGTTTGTTTGTTTGTTTGTCTGTTTGTTTGTTTGTGAACAGTATTACGGAAAAACTCCTGGACGGATTTCGACGAAACTTGGTGGGGGGATTAGGTCTGGTCCAAGGATCATGCCATTAGATTTTGGACTTGGTCCAAAGTACAATATGGCCGCTATGGCGGCCAATTTGAAAAAATATTTGAATTTTTCTTTTTGCATTTCTACATGTTTTAAGTGATTTCCAACCAAAAAATAATAATAATTTGTTAGAGAAAAAAAAAACAATTTTGCAACTTTTTTTCAAAAAAATTTCGATTTTATTTGAAAAATATTTGAATTTTTTTTTTGCATTTCTACATGTTTTAAGTGATTTCCAAACAAATTTTGCACCTTTTTTTTCAAAAAAATTTCGATTTTATTTTTGCCATTTCTGCATGCGCGTCGATCTAGTTTAGTTTATTCAATCGTGGTTCAGTAGAGTCTGATCCGTTTTGACCGACAATGAATAGGATATCAGGTTCACTTAAGTGACCCAGCAGTATTGGCGGCGGAGGTTTTGCACTCTACCGAGTGCTCCCCCTCGAGTTTATTTATATTTTGCGAGTTGTATTTGTCATGGAGCAAACGTGTAAACTATAGGAGCCAATCAGTTGCGTTCTTCCGGGAAGAGCCAATCAACGCGGGGTCTGTAAAAACGCCACCTCATCATCACGTGACGTATGCAAAAACGCCACCTCATCATCACGTGACGTATGCAAAAACGCCACCTCATCATCACGTGACGTCACGTGCGAAGATGGCGCGCTCAAACTTATAAGCCTCTTCTCATCCTCATTCAACACGTCAATATTTAACAATGAGTTTTGTTCGACGTTACCTCAGATTATTGTAATTGATCGAAGTGGATGTTGTTTGTTTGGTTAAACAACCACGACGACGACGAACTCGTCTCCGCTTCTGATTGCTTTTTCTTCGACGCCATTTTGAAGCCGATGACTGCTCAACCCACCAAGGGAATCTTTCCTTCACCAACCGCTGTGGAGAGAACGACGACGGAGTAATCATCAGGCGGACGTCATTTTCAACACGTCATTGCGTTTTAAATGTGAGTGAGATTCCTTTTTTTGTTCTGGTTTAAACACCATCGTCCGTCGTGGGAACCAACACGATGAAAGGAATCATCACCAAACCGGTGGGGACGCTTTCTCGGTTTGTGTTGTTTACATATTCCCAGTGTCGGTTTTATTTAACAGTTCGTATATATATTGTTGGGCGGTGTAATATGGAATAGGCAGCCTAGAAGCGAACGTAGAATTCTTCTTACATTCGTTCTTCGACTTTACCTATAACTTGTTCACAACTGTATACGCAATTTCCGGTTACTTCGGCCTTGATTCGGGATCGCGATCAAATAATGTAAATCACGATAAAATATATTTTTGATGATGTGGGAGATATCTTTATGAAAATTATCTTTGGAAAAAAAAATAATTGAATAAATAAATAAATAAAACATCACTTCTGGTCAAGAATAAAAAATTAAAAGTTCAGGAAAGAGTTTCAAAATCACTCCCGGTAATGTTAAATACAAAATAAACACTTCCTGTCATGAAAAAAAATCACTTTCGGAAGTATAAAATTAACTTTGGGGAAAAATAATTGAATAAATAAATAAACACTTCCGGTGATGATCTCCCGGCATGCATCATTCCCCATGACAAAAACCGGAAGCAAAAGGGTCATAGCCGAGACACGGATTCCAAATTGCCAGGGTATTGTGTATGATAGTATGTTTCCTATTCTCTCATGTGCAGTATGAAGCTCACTACGTTCGCTATAATTGTTATGAACAGGAAGAATGATCCCTTTTTATGTTTTCACGAAGAGTCAAAATTACAATTTCCCTTTTAAAAACTCATTTCGTTGATTTAATATCTCACTCAGGCTTTGTGTGGATTGCTACTAATTGCCACTTTGTAACTGCTGGCAATGATGACCGGATACCAAAACGTCAGTTTTGATACAACCCTGCTTTGATTGGACACCTGACCCTGACCCTGACCCATGAGGTTTATTATAATTCAATTGAATTGAGAATGGGATTAAAATAAATTCAAATCAAATCGAATGGAAGACCAAACAGGTACAGTCCCGCATTGGAGTAATCAGAAAGAACCAGAACAAGCAAAAACCAAACATGAAGTAATCAGGAGGAACCTGGATAGGATTCACATTTCAGCTGCTACTTCTCTACCTCAAACCTATCCAGGAACAGCCAACTGAGTCTTATTATTAAAAAAAAAAATATATATATATATATATATACAGGGGCTGCAAAAGTAGGTATACAGTAATGGTATACTGGTATATTCCTTACTGTATACCTACTTTTGCAGCCATATATATATATATGTCCGATTGAACCAGAATTATATATATATCCATATAAAAAAAAATTAAATAACTCTGGCTGCCAGGCCATGCGTCCGATGAGGTTGAAATTTAAAACGTGTATTCCCCATAACGACAAGATCATAATTGTGAAGTTTCATATTGATCGATGAAGCGGTTGAAGAGAAAGAGTTTTTTTTTAATTTTATTTTTTTTAAATGGTCTTAGCTCAATCCAATTTGGCTGTCAGATCATGTGACCTATCAATTATTTGTGAATACTCTGGTATCCCCAGGGCTTGGGTAACATTTGTGTGAAGTTTTCCCCTCAATCTGTCCAATCCGAGAGATTTTTTTTTTTATAGGTTTTAGGGTAAGTCCAATATAGCTGCCAAACACGTGACCAATGACGTCACACGTGTGAATCTTTTGTCTTTTTTTTTTGTGAAAACTTTTTGGGATACTCCCCTCTCTAACTTCTTGAAAATGAGCATAAGACTGCGCCAAAATTAAGCGGACATGGGAGTGAGAATGTTGATACCTCCGTCACTTTATTCCATCCCAAGTTAATGTACAAACGTATTCAGATCTAGTTCAGAAAATAAAATTATCAATATATTAATTTATTTTGAGGGTAAAAAAACAGGGGTGCGGTGAATACACGGCCATGGTTTATACACCGGAAAATACGGTACTTGCTATGTACCAAGTTCCAATTCTTTCCTTGGTGCAGTTTCAGACTCACAGGTCCAAAGTTTTTCATTTTTTTTTCCAACATGGCTGCCACACCACATGACCTACCACATCATAATTATCATTCGAACATTCTACATGAGTAGTCGCTTCTCTGATTAAAATTTCGCCTCAATCCGCCAAGCGGTTGCAGAGAAAAACACTCGTATTCTGTGTGGACAAACAAAAAAACAAACAAACAAACGACCAAAATGCAATACTCTCCTCTGGCGAGGGTAATGATACAACAACACTGTCAAGGAGTGGGGGAATGTAGGGGAGAGCGCGGCAAGTTCAGCCATGGATGAACTGAACATGAATACGAGGGCATTTTCTTGCAGGAAATTTTGACTCGAGTGGATTCGGAGCAGAGGACACCTTTTTGTACCAAATCTAAATGATGAAGCATATTTTCCAAGGGATGATATCGTCCATAAGCTTCTGAAGGCAAAGATAGAGGATCTGCCTGAATGTCTTGTCAACCGGTGTTTGAATGTAATACGAGCAAATGGAATGTAACATTAGAGACGCAATGAAATTGAACTTGTTTCATAATTTTGAATAGCTTAATTGTTCTTTTTAATGTTCCTCTTTCTAGCCATTTATGAGAATGTCAGTTTTATGTTTGTAATTTTTTTTTATCATAACATCATTTATTCGAGTTTTAACTGTCGTACCTATGTCATTTGTGGCTGAACAGTACATCAAACGACTGAATGTCATTTTAGGTCGATAAGCCTTAAATATTATGTTTGTGGGGAGTGGGGGGGGGTAGGTTACATATCACAGTAGAGCAGATAGGAATGTATAGAGTAGCATTGTCCGTGTATGGGTAGATAACCAATCTCGCTATAATAAGTCGGGAAACGTTAGCTTAAGAATTATTTCGTTTAAATGTGCACAATACAGGGAGTGGTGGACGGTAATACTTAGTTGGGTGTTATGGTTAAGGAAATAGTGCGTATAACCTCAATGTCAACCTCGACTGGGGGCGCCAGGAGACTGACTTTGCGGCCGAATTGGGTGGTTGGGTGAGTGGGTGAGGCGCGTCGAAGCTTGGGGAGAGAACGATTGACGTCTGAGGAAAACGGGGTTGGTCTGAGGAGTTTTGAGGAGGTCATCCTGCCTGTATGCCTCTGCCTGCTTTTGTAGACCTTCCCGTTTGCTTTGTCTCCTTATCGTCCTGCTCCTCGTCCCTCATCGCCTGCTTGTGGCTGCACCGCACCTGTGCTTCCACCAGAGCTGAATCCCCTGGTTTTTGTCCCTTTCCCCGTCGGTGACTGAGTCTGGTGTGTGGCACCTCAGATTTATTCAGATTCATTTTATATTCTCGTTTCACGTAATTATTTATTACCGATTCCGTGTCCCCCTTTCTTCCCCACCTCTACCCACCGTTGTATCCCTCTGCCGGACAATCATCCCCGAGTTAGTTTGTCGTTTCGGGAATAAACCTGCTGGTTTTAAAATCTTTAAGGTTCTCGTGTTTCTCCTCACGACCCAAGCGCACATTGTCCGCTATACCTTGGAACGTTGTCTGAGGGAGTAAAAGCCAGTTTGGCTCATCCGCCCAGCGTCTGTGTTAACTGACCTGGACACGACAATATATTTTCCTGTCATCACCTTTATTTGCCACATGCAGCGGATCAACTTACCTCATGATGGAGTAAGTTAAGCCGCTTGAATGGGCTTTTTACCTCCACCACCGAAGGTGGATGGAGGTTATATTTTCACCCCTCTGTCTGTCTCTGTGAACAGATATAACAAAATTTGTGAACGGATTCAGACGAAATTTGGTGGAGAGCTTGGGTACGTGATACAGATGAAATGATTAGATTTTTGTGAAGATCCAAATCCAGATCTGGATCAGAGAATTATTCAAGTGATTCTTCACCATTGAGAGATGGGGATAAAATGATATATAGCACAATATCTCAAAGTTTTTTTGGACGAAACTTGGTGGATGAGTTGATTAGGTGACGAGAACAAGCCAATTAAATTTTAGTTCAAGACCGAGCCTTTCAGTGGGATACAAAACATAAACTAATCAGCCTGGCGGAGGTATGCGCTCCACCGAGTGCCATTGTGGTATTTTTTAACTGCTTCATTAAGACATCAGTGTTGATCCTGCATGGCTGAGTACGGCCCACAAACTGTGCACTTGTACTTGCTGTGTGAAACAACATACATGTCATCTTTGACTCTGCGATACCTTTGACTTTAGATCAACGTCACCAAAAAGTGGCTCAACTTACCCCCCTTTTCCCTATGTGCAACAAAAATGTTTCCAAAATGGCTGACACCCCAAAACTATTACCTTGAGCAGCTGTCGTACAATGAAGTAACATGTCTCGAGCCCAAAGGTATTTTATGCACAAAGATAATTTGTCAAGCACCCTCTTAATTTGATCAATGATGTACCATACTCTTTACAGTCCTTTGCAAAGAGTAGGCGAGCTATCACCGGCCTCTCCTGCTTTTGAAAATTCCAGGCCTAACTACTGCTGTGAAGATAATGGCAAACCACCCAGTGTAACCCTTGCCAAGAAACTGCTTCGGTTGTACTGGACCTACATACAGTCTTGGCCAAAAATGGTAGCACAGCCTTTGGACAAAATAACTGGAGTCAAGCACTTCCTACATATCTCGACTGGCAGTTGGAGCAGCTTTCTCCACTGGCAGCTACACCTCTCCAATTCCAAAGTAAAGGAGAATCACCTGCTTGAAATCTAATTAATTATTTCTAACAACTTCTAAAAGGTGCCAATAATATTGTCGTGGAGCTGCCAGTCTAGGTTAAGCCCCTGGACCCAATTTGTGGTGACGGGCGGTCAACAACACCAACCCGGATCCTCGGAGATTATAACGCGCCGGGAGGGGAAGGGCGCAATGGCGGAGGGACGGACACGGGGAAGCCCACCACGGGGGGGTAATTATATAAGGTTAGAACATCCTAAATGGGGGGAAGTGGGGTGTTTGAGGGACTGTTGCTCCTGATCCAGGTGAGGTTCAGGACACGGTCCTATTTTTATTTTTAAATCGATGGCAGATGATATCACTTCATGTTTCTCCATATAAAAGCCATTTTTCCTCAACTGATGGCTTGAAGAGTTGGAGTCTTCGCAGTCGCAGACTCGTCACTGTTTTACAATTTCCTTCTCTTTGCAATCTTCACAGACACCATGGAACAAGTTTCTTTTCTCTTCTTTTTTCTACCCGATTCCTGTCATTTCATTGATGTAAAATCTATAAAGGATTACATCAGGAGGTTTGTTGAACGAGTCAGGTCCAAGACTGCAATCACATCAGATAACCGACTTTAGAAATGATGTGTGAATGCTAAACGAGGCCTTTTGCACATGTGGTATAAATGTGTGTGTTTGCAGTGACTCGGGTTCAGCTTGCAGGGCACTTTTCATCTTCCGATGCGAGCACAAAATGTGTCGTTCAAATAGTCTTTTGATCATTATTTTCAGCATTTAGATGAAAGTGGAAATTTCAAGATGGTTTACTGTAATTGTTGTGTTCCTGAATGCAAATCGGACTCACGGAAAGATAGGAACAAGAAATATCTGTGAATGAGAGGTGTCGCGTTCGTACCATTTCCTGTTGGTACATTATTACTAGCGTTGGCTGTGGATGAATAATACAACACACACACACACAACTTTTATCGAGAGATGTAAAAATCGAGTATAATTAATGTTTTGGCCCCTGAATCAAACAATATGCTTTTCATGACAGTCACAACTCCTCCCCCCTCCCAACATGATTAAGAGTAAATATCATAATTTTAAAACTTACCCTGTACATGCACAAGCCCCAAACATGTCTTTCCCATCGGTGTTCAGAAGAGCCTAGTCCAGATACATGGTCCATTCACTTATAGCGATCCTTCGGGGTGGGGGGGGGGTGTTTGTGTAACACACGTCCCTCCACTCGGGCCTTCCACTGACCCACCTGGTCGGGAGTTTGCAGGAAGAGCAGGTGCCCCTTCATCAAGCTGAGAAAGTCATCCAAGTCTTTAGTTGTGCAGAGGTACAGATCTTTCTCTCAGGTACTTTTCCAAGTATCTTTCAGAAGCTTGGTGATCCATTCCAAGTAACAATCCTTGTCCCAGGCACATGATACATTTTATTTTTGCCCCAAACTCTTCAGCTTCTTGGAGCTACTGCGCATGCGCACCGAACATTTTGGGGCAGATTATGTCATTTTTAAAGCGGTGTACTGCCATGCTCCTCCTAGCATTGACTACCATAAACATTATCAGCACCGACAAGCACCAACGGCTGAACTTTTCACACCCTTTCTTTGTAAAATTGTGACAGTTCAATTCAATACATGCCCCAAATGTGCTGATAACTACTCTATCTTAATTATTCTCTCAGGAAACCAAAAGACAAAGGCCATAATCTTCCCATCAAAGGCAAGGCAAGTAAATTGTGTGGTCGAGGTGAAATGAGATGCTTCCATGAAATACTTTTTCATTTAAGATCAAGATGGTGAGTTCAGATACAACACAGGCAAGTGATGTTTTTAATCCTTACATCTCTGACATTTTTGTCATTGCCTCTTCCACTCCAAAGTCTGCATTTAAGGGTCACATGTTGAAGATACAGGCTATGTCATAGCATATGCTCAAGGAGTTTTTTCATGTTGTTGTGTGAAATGTCCAATATGTCAGCAACTGAGCAATGAAAGAGAGACCACCAACCTGTTTGCAATGGCAAAGTGATAGGTCCATAGACTCAGCGTCATCGTGGGAGATTCCAATGATCTTGAAGGCCATGGTTTCCACAACATCAAGCTGGTTGTATTCTTAATTTTTTTTCAGCTAATTCTAAAAGCTTAGTACATCCAAAAGCCGTTTTTGAAAAAAACATTGATGGAAGATATTATCACTTCATGTTTCTCCATATAAAAGTGCACACATGATCGATCTTGCATTCTATGTACACACAGGACCAGGCACATGCAAACACATATACCGGCAGCCCAGAGGGTTTTGATCATACGAACGAGGTACCAATATCTGAGTACATGGGGTTTTAGGAGTAATGAATATGCAGATGTGATTTCTGCCGGGCACCACCCGCTGCGTGTGGCCCCTGGGGACCCTCAAAGTGGCTCTTAAATGGCTAGATCAAACATTGGAGGTACCAGTTAAAACAGGTTAAATGAACAAGTACATCCCCCAGAGTGAGAATGGCCATGCAAGAAAATTGTCCGCTGATAAGGGTCGCCAGAAAGCCCAAAAAGGGTCCAAAATTGGGCTAGATCAATTGGAGTACAGTTAAAACAGGTTTAAATGAACAAGTACATCCCCAGAGTGTAGAATGGCCATGCAAGAAACTTTGTCCACTGCATAAGGGCGCAGAAGCCTTAAGTTGCCCTTTTGAAGAATGAGCTAGATCAAACATTGGAGGTACCAGATAAAACCTAGTTTAAATGAACTAGGACATAACCAGAGTGTAGAATGACCATGCAAGAAACTTTGCGCTGCATTGACCCTACAGAAACCCTTAAGTTGGCCCTTTCGAAGAACTTGAGCTAGACAAACATTGGCGGTACCACTTAACCGGTTTAAATGAACAAGTACACTCCACCGAGTATAGAATCCCATGCCAGACAAATTGTCCATGTGTTGGCCCTACCAGCACCCCAAATGTTGGCCTTTCGGGAGACTATGTGGAGGTCAAACGTTAAAAGGCCGAAGCTGTTCTAGCTGAGAATAGTCTGAATAATCGACAAATACCAACTTTTTTTGTTCTTATGTTAGTATTGTATCATATATTTGTATAAAAATACACATAGTCACAAAAAAGGATATAGGCCTGAATACAAGGCATAGTGATTGATGCCCAAGACTATGTTAACAATGAGTGGTGTTTGAACACTTATTGAGGCTGTTAGAACAATGCTAAGTGATCGGTTGGTGAGTGATGAGGTTGTAGTCGGATTTGCAGGCAAGTCGAATGAAGGGGTAGTCACTAATACCATGGTTCGTGCGAGCTCTACAAATTGGCTTATGCAAGTGTTGTCAAATCGGAGCGGTTTCTTGGCTGGTGGGATAAAAAATAATTTGATAAGGAGTGCGTGGTCCTGGATAAGAGGACTATGGACTCATATCTCTTCACACGTGCTTCTCTTGCACATAAATATCGTCGACAAGAAGACGAGGAACAGGTCGTAAGTATCTATGATTCTGGGATTAATGAGATGGCACGGGTCTAGATGGTTGTATGACTCCATTAACAGGTGGTCTGAGATAGAGTTTATTTAGGTGAGTAAGAGGGTTCATGTAGAAGATGTAAAATAAATGAGGATGAAAGGAAAAGTGAATTTACAAGCACAGAGGGCCTAACGTATGTGGGGTGTTGGACGCTATTAACTGTAAGAGTAACATTAGTATTATATAGATTGCGTTTTAAAAAGGAAGATTGGTCTAGTGTGTAGGAGAGTGCTATATAAATTGTACGACGTAGGTACGAAAGCTTGAGATGTGAGAAGGTATAGACAGGTTAAAATGGTGTAGATGAGCATGCTTTAAGAGAGACTAAGAGAGTACATGTAATCAGAATTGTGGAAGAAAGTACGCAGACTCCTGCATAATGAGCCAAAAAATTGTGATTATGTGAGTACGTGACATGGCCTTAGAAGATAAAATCACATTATCTGGACAGTAATCTTGACCAACGACAGGATAGACAGTTGTGTAATAGAGTCAGAAAAGAGAAGTTGAAGTTAGATTTACATATGATATTTGAGCAAGGAGTCTTGCATCATTAAAATACACTACTTGCGTTAGAACACTATTGTCTAAAGTACGCTCTCAACTCAAGGTCAAATAAAAAGTATCATTCTATATGAGCAGAAGAAGCACAAATGGGACAATATCAACCTGCCTATCAACATGGGTAGTTGGCATATACTCGAGACTCGTGAAGATGACGTAAATGAAAACGAGGGATAGGAGGTCGAAATTTAGCCTCGTTTCAGGCGTCTGAGTAGATTCGACGGGGCAATAAGTTAGTCATACAGAATAGAATGGATTGAGGCCGCTAACGTCATAGGTCTCTGTGGCTAATTATTGTAGGATTGGTACACTTTCCAGGCCACGAACTCACTCTTGGCATACGTGCATCTTCATACAAAATTAATATAAGATATTGCAAGGCAAACGTACAAACGGAGAGAACCAAGTTCAGCGTTATAGTCATTAGATCCAATTGTAGCTGCACCAAGACATGATGTTTGTACAACTGTAGTTCAGAGGATCCAAACCTTGTCCTGGATGTGCCGAGTCAGCATTGCCCCACACGATGCTATGAAGTGCGCCCGTCGAGTCTATGGTTAAGAGTCTTCGCGCAAGGTGGAAGAAGTGCGCAGTCAACCTTCTTGACATTGGCCATGGGGTTTTCCTGAAAATAAAAGATAACTATAAAAGATATGTTTTATTAAATCGCCTCATTAAAGTCAGCTGTGACTATTGTAGAAAGTGTTAACTGGTAGGCCTACTTTATCGATTTAAGGCCTTTTTTATATCTAGTCAATGTATTGAAAAAAAGTTAACAAACATGGCTCCAGTTATACCTGATTCATTTTTCCAGTCATCTGACACAGTTTTGCATATCTGGCCTCATTGACATCCTTCTCTTCACCCTTCATGCCATACAAGGACAAACAACTCTTCTGCTTTTCTGGTTTGGTTCCTCTTCAGAAGCCAAACTGCTGAAGAACTGGATGAGTGTTCCTTCTGTGCTTTCTCGAGAACTTCTAGTGGCTTCACTTTACCCTTTCTGTAGAATACTGTGGTGAAGTCGCAACCGGTAAATGCGTGAAAACCTGGATGGCTGCTGGTCCCTTCTGCTTCGCCTCCAAGACAGTGGCAATGCTGCTGACATCAATATGTCGACGGCCATTCCCACCACAGTCCATGATAATCCGATTGTATGATGTATGATTTGTCAGGTGCCTTCCTAACATTCCAAGCAGAATCACCATAACATCGATATCGGATGCTCTGATCACAGCATTTCCAGTCGCATGGAGACATGGAATGCAAGGAGGGTGTCGGCCTCCTCGTGACTGCCCTGGAGATGGGCTGGATGTTCAACGTTCATCTTGGAATCAGTTACGAGCTGAGACGCATCAGACATGCACAGATCAGTCTTCCTGAGGACATGCTCTTCTTGGATTGCGAGTACTTTCTTGCCATTCTTTGAGAAGAAACGTTGCTAACTGATCCTTGAAGATCCATTTTGTAACAACTTCTGGCAGCTCTGCTTCGGTGCTTGTTGGGACCAGTAATGATGAATAGACGATCGTCGGCTCCACGTAATTTTCTCTCACTCTCTTTCAGGGACATGGGGCGATAAGTGTCAAACAATATGTGAACCTCGTTCCCACGGTTGGCGCAAACATAGGCCAGGAGGTTCCTGGCCAGGTTTCCGTATGATGTGATGTTCCCAATGGCAGATAGGAAGGAGTGGATCAAGAGTCCACCGTCGATCAAGGTCACATCGATGGGCGGCAGTGGTCTTTCCGTGAACCCATCTGTAGTGCTCCAGCTTCCTCAGCAGCTTGCTCTTGTCTGTCTTGAGCCCTGATCCATCGAGTGTGTGATAGACAGTGGGTACTCTGTAATTGGGAAAGTCATGACATGTCCAAGATTGAAGGTTGTCCTCTCCGAATGATTACCAATAAGCGAATGAAAATCTCGAAGACTCTCAGCTGCCGGTTTTCTCTTCGCAGAGGGACGCTTCTTCTTCGAGTTTTCGTGCGCGAAATTGACACCTTTCTTTCTTTGGATGGGCTTCATAATCTTTCCTCATCCGTTGCACACTCCTCTTGGAACTTCCACGAAGTTTCCGACCGGCAACAAGGCTCCGTGTCAAATATCGAGTTTCCTGAGCTGCTGCTTTACCTGCAGCGATGTTCAAGAGGCAGGCAGACGTTGATGCCGGTGATGAGAAGGGAACACATGATTCAGTGACGGCATTGAAAACTTTCAGTGGGTCACCTTGGTTTTGACTTGCAAATGATACAGACCTGATGAGATGCTTCACGACTAACATGGTTGCCATCACTTCCCGGGTAGGCCTGTCTGTTACCTAAAACAGAATGAAAACATAAGGCCTGAGCAGAGCAAACATTTCTGATGTGAAGGATGTACGTGTAGGCTACGTTATTTCAATGCCTTATAGGTCTATTACAACTATGCCTGGGTTAGTGGGATCGATTAATTCATACAAGTGAACCAACTTCGTGCGTCATCTTGGGACATACCTGGAGTGGTACAAATCGAAATTATCATGATCCATTGTTGTCAGATCTGCACATGCCCTATGAAAGAAATATAAACTATAAAAAAACATCAAGCATCTCGTACGTTCCAGTAAGAGATAACAGTGGATGACCTGAATCTCATAGCACGCAGGCATAGTGAATCTTCGCGCCAGCCATGGGACTATAGTCCGTTTCTAGTTCTGACTCACAGGAGACATTGCATTACAATGAAAATGGTCGATTCTGACGTTTGAAACGCATTCTGACAGGGTGATGAATTGATCGAGGTGTAGGATTGGTCTGTTTCTACCCAACAGTTTGTTTGGTGTCCACACCACACCTAACCACACCTCACCCACACCCTACCACACATACCCCATAGTGTTCATGTGTGGATGTTAAAAGTGACTGACGTGAATTCCGGTGTCTACACCACACCACCCACACCACCCACACCCACCTACCCCACCCACCGAGTGTTCATGTGTGGATGTTAAAAGCGACTGACGTGAATGTAGGTGTCCACACCCCCACACAACCCACACAAACCCCTACGCCCCCTGGATGAAGAACAATGGATGAAGAAAAAATACTCACTCAGATGACCTTACCGTGCTACTGTTGCTGTCAGCTGCCCGTGTGTGAGTGACCACAAAGCGAAAGTCGTTTCGTGTCCCGTCTGCTCGACGTGGACGCTCCGCTAGCCTCACACAGGTAGATAAGCGTCTGCGCTACATGCATGCATATGCTGGTACGTGACTCGAGGCTACTGGGGGGGGGGGGTTAGGGCATGAGCTAAGAGGCGCGGCCGTCCGATGCGCCAAAACAAGAAAAAATTGCAAAATATTTTGGAATTTGGGCGCCTCATTCATTATTGGGGAGAGGGGTGGCAGGCCATTCTACATCCGGTGAAATACTTTTTCATTTAAACCTTATGTTTGATCTAGCTAAAAATTCTTCGAAAGGGCTAACTTCAGGGGCTTCTGTTGGCCCTGATGCAGCAGACAAAGTTTCTTGCATGGGCCATTCTACACTCTGGGTTATGTCCTTGTTCATTTAAACTAGGTTTTTTCTGGTACCTCCAATGTTTGACCGAGCTCAAATTGTTCCAAAGGGCCAACTTAAGGGCTTCTGGCGACCCTTATGCAGCGGACAAAGTTCTTGCATGGGCCATTCTACACTCTGGGGATGTATTTGTTCATTTAAACCTGGTTTTAAGTGGTACCTCAATGTTTGATCTAGCCCAATTTTGGACCCTTTTTGGCTTCTGGCAACCCTTATGCAGCAGACAAAGTTTCTTGCATGGGCATTCGACACTCTGGGGATGTACTTGTTCATTTAAACCTGGTTTTATCTGGTACTCCAATGTTTGACCTAGCTCAATTGTTCAAAGGGCCAACTTAAGGGCTTCTGGTGACCCTTATGCAGCGCACAAAGTTTCTTGCAGGCCATTCTACACTCTGGGGATGTACTTGTTCATTTAAACCTGGTTTTAAGTGGTACCTCCAATGTTTGATCTCGCCCAAATTTTTGGACCCTTTTTGGGCTTCTGGCGACCCTTATGCAGCGGACAAAGTTTCTTGCATGGGCCATTCTACACTCTGGGGATGTATTTGTTCATTTAAACCTGGTTTTAACTGGTACCTCCAATGTTTGATCTAGCCCATTTTAAGGGCCACTTTGAGGGTCCCAGGGCCAACGCAGCGGGTGGTGCCCGGAGAAATCCATATCTGCATATGTCAGGTTACCCTAAAACCCCCTGTACTCAGATATTGGTACCTCGTTCGTATGATCAAAACCCTCTGGGCTGCCGGTCTAACAGTTGTGATCATCAGAGCACATGAGCAAAGGTGTACAGGTAAACAAGCTGGATCATGTTGAGAAGATTTATTAATTTTAAAAACTCTACTTCCCCCCCACACACACACACACGTTGAAGGCTCATGTAAGAGCTGGATGACAGAAGTTTGAGGGTAAACAATTGATAAGTTTGATGATTCATTCGAAGGAAAGAAAGAAGTCAGAAGGATAAGGGTGGAAGAGAGCAGATGAACAAGGGACTAATATTGGCGAGTATCCATAAATCACATTCAACAAGAAAATCACAATAGTGTGTTGTTCATCTTGGAACAATTGCATGACTTTTTGAAAGTGCCTCCGAAGCGAGAATATGGCGTTCACTGATCCATCCTCCTTCGCAGGAGGTTCCAAGCTTTCTCAACCTAAACAACAAAAGAAACGCTAAAAATCGAGATCATTCACAAAATTATCAATCACAAAAAAGTTTTTAATAAACCTCACTAGATTGAATATTCAAACATGAGTTGATTCTTGCATTCGATAAAAGCATACGATTGATCAGCAGAATATCAAAATTAAAATTCATGAACACCGGAGGAACAGTAACCCATTTTTAGCTTGTCTACGATGAAGTCGCGCTGTACTTCAGTCAGTCCGACAATGGGTCCAATAACTTTTTTTGTTTTTTTCCCCCACTCCTCTGAGGCGGCTCAACAGATCGTTTTGAAACTCGACATGATGACTGCTGATGTCGATGCACACAAACTAATGGAGCCCTCTTTTAATTTCCAGGTGGTTAGATAACTAGGTAGTTCACTTAAAATGTAACTTACGTTTGTATGTCCATCACCATATGGTGAGGATTCAGTCATTGATGTTTCCTCATTTGATCTTGATCATTATTTACTTGATTTTAACCTCTTGCTTTGAAGAAAGGGAAACAAAGGGGCAGGGGAAGACAAAGTGGGGGAAGGGGGGAGGGAGGAGGGAGGAGGGAGGATGGCAGAGAGGGAACTCCTTTTATATCCATTTTAGTCCCTTCAACACTTTGGATCCCTTTTAGATTCCTCAAGACTCTTTAAAATCCTAAGACCCATAAGAACCCTCTTTATCACCTAATGCAACCCGACGATGACCGTCCTCCATTGGGAGATGAGCATCTGTCCCACTCGACTATTCGTTATCTCCGCCACTGAAGGTGGAAGGAGGTTATGTTTTCACCCCTGTTTGTTTGTTTGTTTGTGTGCAGGATCTCAAAAAGTTGTGGACGGATTCGGATGAAATTTGGTGGGCAGATTGGGTGTGTGATCACGCCGAATTGTTTGGATTTTGGTGAAGATCCGAATCCGGATCTGGATTCGAGAATTGTTTAATTTTTAAAGTGATTCTTCACCATTAAAGCCGCTGTCACACCTTGACGTTTTAGCCAGCGTATGGCAACGTATCAAAATGTATGTAAAACGCTGGTGTACGCTGAACTATTGATGTTTTTTTCCAGTTTTGGGCGTATTCATAACGAGTTGGACGTATGCAAAACGTATTAGTAACGTACACAGAACGTTTCGATAACATATAGATAACTTATACCAACGAATGTTTAGCGTGTTGTCGGCGTTCACAACCTATGCCCAACGATAGTCTAACTTATGCATAGCGCACGGCAGCGTATCGCCGACGATCATCAGGCTGCGGCTCGACGATTCAAATCATAACCGCACTAGACATCGAAGTGTCAAGCCGCTGTCACACCTTGACGTTTTAGCCAGCGTATGCCGACGTATGAAAAATTTGCCGAATACGCTGGCACACGTCGAATACGCTATGCGTAAGTTTTGTATACGTTAAGAGCACGCTGAAGCACGCTGGCATACGTCGTAGTACGCCGAGTACGTCGACAAATTTTAAGCATGCTGAAAATTTTTCGACGTATGCCAGCGTATGACTCACACGTTCCGCATACGCTGGCGATAAGTTATAAGCACGTTATGCGATCGTTGACACATGTCGACACACGTTACTTGTAAGTTACTCATAAGTCGAAACACTTCGAGGTAATGTTTAGCGTACCCGAAACTTATTTCTAACCTATCATCATCAGGCGGACTTCATTTTCAACAGGTCATTGCGTTTTAAATGTGAGTGAGATTCCGTTTTTGTTTTGTTATACCAAAATTTTGTTGTATCCATTCCCTTACTGTGCAGCCTTTTGGCTGCTACACTGGTACCCGTCGTTTCCCCGTCCTCAGAAGGATGACAGGCTGAGTCAACCCCCTGGTGTTAATTCAGTGGAAAACAGGGCTTGAACTCAGCACCCTAGGATCCCAAGCCACCACTCCAACTGCTAAGCCAACACCAGGTTAAGCTGAAATTTTGTGTGCTGATGGACATCAAAGCCAGAACACCAGATAAAGCAACAAAAACAACAGAATTGTCGGACAATCTATACACAAAATGATTTCAGATATTTTCCTGGGTGGCCATTTTCTACGATGGCCACCAAGATGACTGCCGGACAAGCGTTAGTAGTTTGGCCTGTAGTTGTAATGCTTTCCTCGTTTTAATGTCTGCATATAGTATATAATATAATATAAATATTGTCATGTATGGGACATTTATACATTCCCAGGCAGTGATGTTTAGACAAGTTACGTGGGTAAGGTGGCCATTTTGGAAAAAGGCCAACAAACTTATAATTATAAGGTTGATATATTTACCGAAAGGCTGGCTTTAAAGCTCTGAATATATGTTCTTCTGAAGAGTATCATGCTACGTAGGATGGTCCATAAGTGCGAGAAAGGTTTCCAAAATGGCCACCTTAATACGAATTTCATTATATCTTGTTCATATTTAATGTTGTGGGGCTAACATTTTTTGATGGATGTGAAATGCCACATATACTGTACATTATTTCAGGTGCTGCCTAGCTGTTGGTGTATGAATAGTTTTACTCTGGTATGCATTGGGTGGCCTTTCAGATAGCTGATGGGATATTACACTTCACATGTTCACGGTGCTAGGATCCAAGCAACCTTGTTACGGTGGGGAAATATCCAGTCAAATTTGGTTTCGAAAATAGAGGAAAATAAGTGCATTCGTATTTATCTCAGTGGATGAATATGATTTTATTTGATCAAATAAAATTTTTATTTGATCTCAGTGGCAGTGCAATTGCATTTTCTGACAGACAAGGATATCTCCTCCTAATAAGACTCCATTGTGTGGATTTGTTATTCCACAGCTGTCAAAGCAATTGGCCCTCTTGGAAGTGAGCACGTTACCTTCTCCTTCTTGGACTCCTTCTCTGACAGTTTGAGCTGTCCTGGATATTTTACTATAGCTTTGCTTCAAAGTTATGTCTGCTTCTTTAAGACATCAAGACTTCTGAACATTGTTTCCAATATGTGGCTTAGTGCAATTTCCATTGCAAAGGTAAGATGGAAGTCTAGATTAGAACACCCCTTCTCTGTGTCCATCCACTTCATGCCCCCTTCCACCCCTCCACCCCCATCGATTTCTGTATCCCACCCTGTCCCATCTTCCCCCCCACCCTCTCCTAGCTCCTTTCCTTTCCACAATTCTGCACTCTGCCAACAGCACCTCCTTCCCTGTCCCTAGCTCTGTGTGGACCTCAAACATCCGAGGCTTCTTCAAACATCCGAAGCCTGACAAATCTCCACGACTACGGTCGCTGCTGATAAACCGGACATCATTGCTGGAGGTGGCAGACCAGAAAAGCATGGTGTTAGTGGACATCTTTAACAACTTGTTGGAGTCGGGACAGGTACCAAATGATTGGAGAGTAGCAAATATAGCACAACCATTTCAGCAAAGTTCCAGAGAATTGTGGGAAAACTGTTGGAGACATGAATCGAGGAACAGATGTGGCAACATTTGAATAATTTCAAACTACATACGTGCTTTATAACTGCAGGCAGTTATGTGCAGGTCCCGCTTTGATATAACACCACAGGTAATCAGCATGGATTTACCAAAGTGAGATCATGTTCAGCAAATTTATTGGAGTTCTAAGAACAAATTTATTGGATTTCTAAGCAGTGACTCCCACTCCGCTCCCACCTGTGTTATCCAGTACTCAAAATGATGACGACTCCATTTACCTTCTCTTCTCCCCCCCCCCCCCCCCCTCCCCTTCTCTCTCGTCTCCCCTCCCCCCTCTCTCTCCCTCCCTCTCTCTTCTCCCCACTCTCTCAACATGGACCAACTCTTAACCACTCATTCTAACTCTCTTTCCTCATATGTTGTGATTTCATTGGTTCCTCTCTCTCACCAGCCATGGCATTTCAACAAAAGACTTATTTGACTTCAGGGGCTGACTCAATCTGGGAATTTTCCTACCTGGGTTTCTCCAAATGGCAAATCCTCCCTTCTGGACTTTTTTTTTTTGTATACCTTGTCGAGGCTCGTATGAGAGCGAACACACAGGAAGGAGGGCATGAGCCGAGGGGCGGGAGTGGGAAGGACAAAACAGTGGGGAACAGACATTAGAAGATCTGTGGAAGGGAGAGGGATGGGGCAGGGAACATGGGGAATACAAGATGGACATTACAGGGACTTTCAGGAAGGAAAGCAGGGAATTTGAAGGAGGTGGGCTTGGGTGGATTATCGGGGGTAGAAAAGATCGAGGATTTGGATGGGGGATGATAGGTGGTGGTGAACAGCTGTTTTGAAGGCCTGGAGGGAAGAATGGGATTGAATAGAGTGAGGGAGTTCAGACTTGGTGATGACTAACTTCCCTGCAAATGGCTCTTGCTCTTCCTTTGCTCCAATTAGCTCATCTCATCATATGCTTGTAAAAGTCAACATCTCTCTAGCTATTATCAGAGAGCTGTCTCAACGCTGGTGAGTCTGGCAGTGCACTCAGGCAGATTAGCAGGGCCTCCAAGCATCCATTTCTTTTCAGGACTGGCCTCTCACAGCTACTGCCCCTGATGTTAACTTAGCCTGGGAATTCTTCCACAGAAAACTGCTCTCTCATACACAAATGAATCCCATGTAGTCTTCAATTATTCTACCCTTCTTGCTCTGAAATGTGTCTCCCATATCTTCTTAAAAGATGGGATTAATTGTGACTAGTTTGGCTATTAGTAGAGTAGTTTGTGAAGAGTCTTGACAAACTACGCCAAAGTGATAAAGCTAAAAAAAAATGCAGATAAAATGTGAAT
>CM068956.1:76540629-76555588 GCA_035128595.1 Eptatretus atami | reverse complement strand
CCCAGGTATTTGCAGGACACATATGGTCCATCAGCAACTCCCTTCTTGCGAAACTTCCAAAATGCCGAACCATTGCTCACCTCCATTCATTTTCTTATTTTAAAATGTTTTTTCTTTTCTTTTCCTGTTTGTGGAACAAACTTCCACATTCTCTTCAATCTCATACTTTCCTCCAGGTCTTTAAGACAGCTGTTCACCACCATATAAAATCATCCCCAATCCAAAACCATGATCTTTTCTACACCTGTTAAACCAGTTCACCCTCCCCAAAATTTTGTTTCTGGATCCATCTTGTACACCCCTTGCTTTCTCCCCCACCCTTCGTTAACTGCATCCCTTGTTTGTCTGTCTTCATCTGTTTTCTCCCTCGGTGCTGTTGTTGATGTTTCCCCCTTCCCTTTCTGTTTCTTTTGTTATGTTGTGTCCTGATCCGTTCTATGTTCCAGTTCTTCCACGAGCCTCGACTCTCTACACACACAAAAAACCCCCTGTATGTATGTATGTGTGTATGTATTTGTCAGTCATTTAAAGAAAAGCATTTATGTATCCCGTGTTATCGATGTCCTCTTGTTTACATCGATGTTCTGGGAGTTTTATATATTTGCTGCATTGTATAGTATTGCCAATGGTTGAGAGGAAAAACTCTTGTGTTTTGTTCTAATCTCCCCAATGTAACTACATAATGAGTTATTTGCTCCTGTGCAGAAAGAGGTGCCTTGAAAATGGCATCAAGCAAGAGCATTCAAGGGAAGATTTGCCCTCTGAAATATTGCAAGTGCCAAATAAAGAACTATGTCAAAAAGGATAAAACTTGCAGACCCAGCGACAAATGTCACTTCTGGGCATCAGAATGAGATTGACTTTGAACCTCTGCATTGTTTTTCAGTGTTCATCATGAGCCTCTGAATTGTCTGGCTCAATTGAAAAGGAAAAACTCAGAAAAAATGATACAAGTCTTTGGAATAAAAATCTGGCCAAATTTAGTGATCTTGGAAAGCTGCTGTTTCTATTGAACAGGCTTGATGAGGGCCAAGGTGTTGAATCTGCTGACTGCACAGAATGCTTTTGGCATAAAACCAGTCGTCTTCACTTGAACAACAACATGCCACAAAGAGAAAGAGTTGCAAGTAGTACCAGAGAGAGTCAACCATGTGGTGGTAGAGATGCTCCAAAGGAAAATAGCTGCCCATTTTGAACAACTATTCTAAACATCACAATTTAGAAATGTATGCATTTTTGACTGCAAAAACATTAGCTAAACAATTAAAATGGCCTGCAGAACTAATCAACAAACAAAAATATTATATTTTCTCTGCTTGGCGGCAATCTTGGAAAATGGTCACCAATGAAGTTTTTTTCAAGGAGCCTCTGTATCAAATATCATTTGATATATGTTCCTGAACCCGTGTGGGAAATTTGGTACTTTTATGAAGAAACGCACAATTGTTATGCCATGCCACCTCACTCTGTGTGGATGTGATTTTGGGGCACTATGTCAGCATTCTACCAGGCAGAGAAGCGGCATTAACACAATTCTTCCTGCACAGAGCCAGCCAGAAGTTTGTGAGCAAATGGCCCACATGCCTGAACAAGTTTGGGTTTCCTCCAAGTAGCATGCCAAGTCTAAAGTCTAAAGTCGAAAATCTGGAGAAGATGCACATAGTGCTCGTATCATTTCCCCCTGTGGAGCTGGCCAGTGTTTTGGGAGTAATGAAGTTTGTGTTCGAGTGGCCATTGCTGGAACTACTAGCAATTATAAAATAGTAAGGAAAACAAAATTAAATTTTATTTTTATTAAGACAGAGCCGAAATATATTTGATGACATACCTGTTGTTGCGTGACTTCAGGATCCCACTCAGTACACAGTACCACATTGGCTTGCTGGACACGCTGACTGTTGCTCCATTGACTGGCCAGTCTATTTCTTGCCGCCTCCTGAGAAAGACCATCCCTGGCTTGGATGCGACGCACAGCCTAAAGAATGAGACGGTCCAATTAGTGACTATTTACAGAAAACCTTACCATCAACAGAAATCTCAATAACAGTTGAGAGATACTTTTATTATACAAAGAAAAAGAAAAATAAGTTTCTATTCCAATAAGAAAAGGCTTTCTTACTCATGATATATAGTTTGTTAAAATTTAAAATTTTGGTATTACTTGGACAACTGTATCTCCTTTCAAGACCTTTTGACCATTCCTCATGTTTGATGTTAAATATTTTTATCACACAAAAAAGGTTTGATCAACACTTTCTCTATTAATTATTGAAGAGTGATTTAAACCAAATAGGGGGTACCTTTGCAGTAAGTTGGTGAGGACCTTTGCAGCAAGTGCTAGTGTCACGTGGGTTCATGGTCAACATTCCAGTGAAGAGGTACTATTTGGAGAAAATCTCTCGGAATAGCTTGCCAACTCAACTCTTGGTGTGTGAGTGGGAGGTTGGGGAGGAGGGATCCACTCCATATTGATGGATTGATTCCATTCCCAAGGGCCACATTGCTACAAAGGCTTCTAAAAGTTTAGAGGCCGACTAGAATGGTTAGCAGTGTATCAGCGAACAATGCATTTATCAGTGGGGTGCATGTTTTGTGTCTTTTACGGACTGTAACCAGGGGTGTAGTGGTGCCGGAGTGCACCGGCTCAATCCATCCAAGGTTGAGCTTATCTCCGCAAGAGTTGAAAGAAAACAAACACCCATATTTACTATTGGTTGAGTTATTGTGCTTTTTTCATGGCCAAATAAGCTGGATAAAAGCTTGCCCCGAAGCTTAGATACATGTCAAAATGTTGGACAGTGTCTAAAGAGCGATATTAGAACAATACAGGTTATTGGAAACACAGACCCATATAAATTGTCGAATACAGCAAGATTCAAAAGCGAGACGAACTTTCCAACCATTTTATATCCAGATTTAATGAATTATGTTACGTTATACAAAAAAATATGTGCAAAAAAAACAAACAAACACGAAAAACCTGAATGGATGGAAAACATTGGATGCCGACAACCAGGTGATGTGGCTGTTCTTGTGAAGAATGGTTATGATGTTGTATGAGCAAAGGTAGGTCTATAATACATCAATGACGTGGATTCGGGTTGGCAGAGCGGACGAGCATGTTATACTTCCAGTGCCTTCAGAAAGTATTCACACCCCTCAACTTTTGTCACATTTTGTGGTGTTTCAGCCTGAATTTAAAATGGATCAAATTAAAAAAAAATTGTCACCGACCTACACCAAATACCCCATAATGACAAAGTGAAAACGTGTTTTTAGAAATTTTTACATATTAATTGAAAATGAAAAGCTGAAATGTCTTGCGACTATAAGTATTAACCCCGCTGATTCAATAATTTGTGGAAGCGCATTTGACAGCGATTACAGCTTCGAGTCTTGGGTGTCTATCAGCATTGCACATCTGGATTTGGGGATTTTCTCCCATTCTTCCTTGCAGATTTGCTGAAGCTGTCAAGTTGTATGGGTAGCGTTGGTGAACAGCAATCTTCCAAGTCTTTCCACAGATTCTTATTGGGATCCAAGTCTGGGGTTTGGCTGGGCCACACAAGGACTTTCATGTTCTTGTTCTGAAGCCATTCCAGTGTTGCTTTGGCTGTATGCTTGGGGGCCATTGTCCTCTTGGAACGTAAATGTTCACCGCAGTCTATGGTCTTTTCCACTCTGAAGCAGTTTCTCAAGTATTTGCCTGTATTTGGTTCCATCCATTGCTCCCACTATCTTAGAAGTCTCCCTGTCCCTGTCGCTGAAAAGCATCCACATAGCTGTCATAGCATGATGCTGATACCACCATGCTTCACGGTAGGGATGGTGTTCGATGGGTGAGGAGCTGTGCTCGGGTTTTGCCAGACGCTTTGCATTCAGGCCAGAGTTCAATTTTTGTCTCGTCAGACCACCAAGTCTTTTGCCTCATGCTATCAGAATCTTTCGCATGCCTTTTTGCAAACTCCAGGTATGTTGTTATGTGCCTTTTTCTCAGGAGTGGCTTCCATCTGGCCACTCTCCCATAAAGCCTAGATTTGTGAAGTGCTGCAGAGATTGTTGTCCTTCCGGCAGGTTCTCCCATCTCAGCCAAGGAACTCTGTAGTTCTGTCAGTGGTCATTGGGTTCTTGGTCACCTCCCTGACCAAGGTCCTTCTTACCCAGTTGCTCAGTTTGGTCGGTTGGCCAGCTCAAGTAAGAGTCTGGGTAGTTCCATATTCTTTCCATTTCCTAATGATGGAGCTCACTGTGCTTTTGGGAACTTTCAACACTCGAGAAATTTTTTCCCCTTCCCAAGATCTACGCCTCCTCACAATTCTATCTCCGAGTTCTACGGACAGTTCCTTGGACTTCATGGTAGAGTTTCTGCCCTGACGTGCACTGTCAATTGTGGGACCATATCTAGAAAGGTGTTTCTTTCTAAATCATGGCCAATCAATTGAGTTGGCCACAGGTGGACTCAAAGTTGTAGACACATCTCAAGGATGATGAAAGGAAATTAGATGCACCTGAGGTCAATTTGGAGTGTCATAACAAAGGGGTTGAATACCTATTCAACTACTAGCATTTCTACAACTACTACTAGTTGACACAAGGCATTTCAGCTTTTCATTTTGAATTAATTTGTAAACATTTCTAAAAACATTTTTTCATTTTGTTATTATAGGGTATTTGGTGTAGATTGGTGACAATTTTTTTTTATATTTAATCCATTTTAAATTCAGGCTGTAACAAAAAAATGTGACAAAAGTCGAGGGGTGAGTGTGAATGCTTTCTGAAGGCACTCTATGTATATGTTAACATCATGGTTATCTGCTCTGCCATCTCCTTCAATACTCTCGGATGTTTATCCAGACCCAAAGCTTTATTTTCTTTTGTCAACTCCAAGAAAGACGGCAACAACAACAACTAGAGAACTAATGCCAGGAGAGGGAACACCCAGTTTAACATTCATCCAAGGGATTGCACACTCACTGATGGATGACCCTGCCTGTAACACACCAGGATGGTAGTTGATAGCTAGGTCAGGATTCAAATCCAGACTAGACAGCTTAGAGATGAGTGTGCATACTGCTAGGCCATCCTACTAGCCCGTACCATATGATATTAAAAACAAACAAACAAAAACTTTATTTTGTAAAATACATAGTTTTGTTGAAAAATGGTGGACAGACACCAACTGATCTGACTTTTTATAAAAAAGGGTATTCTTAATTGTGAGATTAAGTGGGTGTGAGTGTTTAGCTTTTGTTCATCATGGTAAAATGTGTGTTTTATTTATTAACTCATTTTGGGGACTCAAATGGCATAGTGCCATGTTAAAACTTGATGTGATGTTATATGTGGCGATGATGTTACGGTCAACATTTTTGTAGGGCTTGATGTGATGTACCTGACGTAAAACTTTATGACGTCCCTCAATTTGGCACTACACTACTGACTGTACCTAAACCAGAAGTTGCATATTAGTTTTATCTACTTTCTACTCTACAATTATGAAACCTCATAATGGTATAATGGATGCTGATACAGTGTGGATGTTACATGTTCTCCCATTGGTTAGAACTTTTGCAGCAAATGCTGGTATAGCACAAGGGTTAATGGTGACCAATCTGTTGCGCTGGATGTTGGCTGTGGTCCCATTGTCAGTTTTCTTGCTCCAGCTGTGCACACTGCTCCTAATCTCTGTCCTCTGCGGGTCCTTCTACAGAATAGCTTCTTGCAACATCATCCACTTGCACTTTGGCCCTTCGCGACTGTGCACTTCCTCTGCGTGTAGCTGTGAAGCATCCCTCTTTCTTCTAATTTTAAAAAGTTTTATATTACACAAGCAGATACTACCCATTGCTTTGCTGATGGGAATAGTGAGGGGGGGAGGACGAGGAGGTGGAGGGAGAGGGAGAGTGAGGAGGGGTGGGGGAATGGAAGGGAAGGCAGATGTGCGGTTGAGCGTTAATTATGATTCATACTCTCATCAAAATGCTTCAGCATGGAATAACAGTGAAGATGGAAACAAAATGTCGGAAATCAATTCTCTACTGGTCAGACAATAAATACGATGCCTGGTGTTGGCTTAATGGTTAGGGTGGTGGGCTTGCGATCCTCGGATGCTGAGTTCAAACCCCCCTCGGCTTTTGAATTAATACCAGGTGGGGTTGACTTTGCCTGTCATCCTTCCGAGGTCGGCAAAATGAGTCGGCAAAAAACACCCGATTTCCGAGCCGTTTGCTGTATTAACGCGTTTTCTAAGTTGGCGAGCCAAAAATTTTTCCGCCCGGCACAAGCAGCTGTTTATAAAGATTAACGTTTGTGAACATATCCTTGAAACGTTTATAAAAATGTAACGTCGTTTTTCGGTGAAAGCTAATCAAGGTTTCGGTTGAAAACAGGACGTACTGCAGTCGGTAATCACGCTGACTCCTGCCTGCCAAATCCCAAAAAATTGCCGTGTGTGTGTGTGTGTTGTGTGTTTGTTTGTTGTTGTTTCATAAAGCATAACATTCTCTCTCTCTCTCTCTCTCTCTCTCTCTCTCTCTCTCTCTCTCGTGCTCTCTCTCTCTCGTGCTCTCTCTCTCTCGTGCTCTCTCTCTCTCTCCGTCTCTCTCTCTCTCTCTCTCTCTCTTCTCGCGCGGCTCTCTCACCCCCCTCCGCCTTCCACCCCTATCTCTCTCCTCTCTCTCTCTCTCTCTCTCTCTCTCTCTCTCTCTCTCTCTCTCTCTCTCTCTCACGCTCTCTCTGTCCCCCCCTCCCCTTCACCCTATCTCTCTCTCTCGCTCTCTCTCTTCCCACCCCCCCCCTACCCTATCCCTCCTCTCTCTCTCTTGCTCTCTCTCTTCCCCCCCTCCACCCATATCTCTCTCATTCTTGATTTACCCCCTCCCAATAGTGCAGCACCCTCCTCCCACACCTCTCTTGCTCTCCCTTCCCCTCTTGTCTCTGGACATCTCCGGACGTGTCCGGGCAGGAGTTTGTCTTGCAACAGGCCCTTGCTCCAGACACGTCTGGGCGGTGTTTATCTCTGGGCGGTATTTACAGTATGACTGGTAGAAAATGGATTCCAGACATCATTTTGTTTCCATCTTCACTATTATTCTTTTCAGAAGCATTTTGATGAGAGTATGAATCATAATCAATGCTGCACCGCACATCTGCATTCCCTTCCTTTCACCTCTCGCTGCCTTCACTTTCCCTCCCTCCTCTCTCTCCCACTCTCTCCCCTCTTTCTCCCCCTCCCCCCCCTTAGTATTTCCATCAGTGAAGCGAGGGGTGGTAGTTGCTCAAATATCCCTAATTTTACTTCATAATCTTACCATTAATTCTAATACATCTTTCTTTGAGTTTCCTTTTATTATCATTATTATTATTTATTTAATTTTTGCATATTGTGGCATGATTGTTACAGTGCTGCCATTTTATATGCTCTTTGTCCCTCCTGTGCTGAGGTAGTTTTAACAAGACCTGTTTATATCACATGCTAGTTTCCCCCTTTATTGCTGTAAAACAACATTGCCAACAATGGCTGAAGGTCTGTTTTTCATTCTAAAAGCCTTCCTCCCCTTGCAATAATGTGATAGGGAGTCATCAGGAGACAAAGTGCCTTAACCCTGCCACCTACACCATTATCCTTGCAAACCATGCAAATGTTAAACTGTATGTAATGGCTTACTCATTGTAGACTACTAACATCTGAGTGGTTCTTTCTCGAAGCACGTGCTCACTTACCACGGTCAAGTCCTTTGCCCTCTTTGAGTAAATTTTGGACTTGAATATTGATTTTTACTATGCATTTCTGACTACAATGTCACAGTGACCTGGTGATACAATGGCTGTTGATACAATACAGCACGGTTAACTCTTATATTTGCCCAAGACAGCATAGCTGAGGTGGAGTCACTGTATGTCAATGCAAGTCGTTTCTTTCAACTCGCATTGACTCATAATTTTCAGTTATCTTCCAAACACTTTTGTTCAACTGTTGGTTCAGATGCAAAATAAAAAAATAGCAACCATTTGTAAGGGCTGGCAGGTATGCACGGTCGCGTCTGAGCTGTCTAGTCTGGGTTTGAATCCCGACCCAGCTGTGAACTGTTATCCTGGCGGTTTGCAGATTTGGCAACTCATCAACATGTGCGCCATCCCTCAGATGTATTATTGGTTGACTTGACATATGAACGTGTCCTGTTGGCCCTCCAGTACTTGATCTCTGTTTTTTTTACCAAGTTCCAAGCTGACAGCTGACCTACATCACTTTTGGCCCTCTCTTTTACAATCTTCCCTTGTTTGTCTGGTCCACAACTGCTCACTCCACTCCTTCACAGCCAGCTCAGGCTCTCCCACATAAAGATCCACAATATCTTCTCAATAATGTGATTGGGTTGGCTTCCTCGGATGTCCACTTGCTCTATATCCTCTACCCCTTTTTCTCGTATGAATCGTCATTCCTCTATCATTCAGCTCGTCCATGAGCCATGGCGATCTGTATAAAAAGTATTTCATCCAGAGGGTAGAAGAGTAGCATCCAAAACCCAAATCCTATCCAGGTTCTTCCTGACGATCCCATCTTTACCTCGTTGCTTTCCTCCTGATGGCTCCAATGTTGTATTTGGTCTTTTATTTGATTATCACAGATACAGCATTGATACTGGTAAGTCTTGGCAAGCAAAGTCTGGCTTATTGAGTGGCCAAGTGTTTGGTGGATCAAGATTTGCCTTGGAGCAATGTGGTTCCCAATCCTTTTTATGTGGACCCCTTCAGACACTCCAATAATTATCTGGAGCACCACGTACACAACGATCATCGTGACAAACAGGTGCCTCGTGTTGAGGTCTCGTGGAGTCAGGGACAGGAAAGTGATCACGAAGTTGTACTCTGAGGTTTTGTGGATGCTCCCTCATGAGTCTCATGACCAGCTTGTATTTCACATGGAGACTGCACTGTGGCAAAAAAAGTCAAAGTTCATTTGAGAATGTGTTTGCACATGTACACAGAAAAATAAATAAAAAAATTCACCTATTAAAAGATATCTGAACTGCTTTCATTTCTTCAAACTAGCGGAGTACCTACCCACTGGACGATCTTGTTCCAGGCATGCGACACGTCCTTCTGCCACATACCTTTATTTTGGCAGTGTATAAGTAACTGACAGCTGTCTCAATCGCTCCCGAAAAAATAAAATAAACTCGGGTTGCGTGCATGAAGCAAAATCACACCCACTGCGTATAATTCAAAACACCTCACTACACTGGAAAACATGGGGATAGGAATACTGCACTGTAAAGGGTGGGGACTTGTAATACCCTCTACCACCTAGAGTGGCGCGACACGACACGATACACATTTACATAGAGAATTTGCGTGCCCCCCCCCCTCCCAAGATCACCGACAAAGATAAAAACACCCCTACATACTAATTGGGGTCATGCTGATCCTATGTAGCAAGTCTGGATGTAATTGGTCCAGAAATGTAGGAGTAGCATGACAAAAAAAACGCACACTGGTCCGTTAATTATAGTGAGGAATTTCCTCAAAGTCGCAGAGTACCGGCCAGCAGGCAGTCTTGTTCCAAGTATGCAACAAAAGCAACCCGGGTTACATGCATGAAGCAAAAACATACCAACTGCTTATCTTCCACGATGAATGGACGCGGCGTGTGTGCGTGTGTGCGTGCGTGTGTGACGTAGAGTCTGGCGATTATATCGATATCCCGAAACAATTTTTCATATCAATATACTGGCATTGGAATTCTGAATGTATACCGAAAAATAAAAACTGATAATAATTAAGAAAATAAAAAAAAAGAAGGCATGTCACCAACAAATTGAAGAAAGGTGTTTATAATCTTTAAATATTGTACATAATTTTAAAATACTTGATTCACTCGGTGTCTTGGCTAAACATGGAATAGGTTCAGTGAAACATATAACATCAAGACGTACCAGGAAGTAATTACAGTTGGTTTTTAACTTTTAAAGCAATTGCCAATTGTTTATTACCTCCGCCACCGAAGTTGGAAGGTGGTTGTTTTCACCCCTGTCTGTCCGTTTGTTTGTGTGCAGGATATCTCAAAGTTGTTGATGGATCCGGATGAAATTTTGTGGACAGGTTGGGTGTGTGACAAGGACAAACTGATTAGATTTTGGTGAAGATCCGGATCTGGATCCGGCTACTAGAATTTTTAAAGTGATTCTTCACCATTGAGAGATAGGGCTAAATTAATATATAGCATGATATCTCAAAAAGTTCTGGACAGATTTGGATGAAACTTGGTGGACAGGTTTGGTGTTTGACAAGGACGAATTGATTCGATTTTGGTGAAGATCTGAACCCGGATCTGGACACGAGAATCATTTAATTTTTATCTAAGTGATTCTTCATCATTGAGAGATAGGGCCAAAAACGATGTACAGTATAGCATGATATTTCAAAAATGTATTGGGCCTGATATGTTCTTGTGGATCAGGCATTGCGTGGCAGAGGTATGTGCTCTACCGAGTGCCCTTCTAGTTTTGTATGAATTGGGTGTGCTTTAGAAACTCTGTGCCAAGACAGTGATCAGCGATTGCGATACCTGTATGATCGTGATTCTGGTATAGTCATTCCGGTACGGCGATAGCGATGGATCTTGATTCTCGACCTGTGTTGATTACCAATACTGATCCCGCTTTTAAACAAAATCATTTTTGATACAAGTTGAAGTTGGAGGTAAAATAATCGTTCTCGCAATGGGGGTGGGGATGACCCCCCCCCCCCCCCCCCCATTGATGACTCAAAGGACACTGGGTACCATTGACCAAATTTGCGTGCCAACCCTCCCCCTCCCCCAAGGACCACCATCAAAGATTAAATAAAATCCCGTACATAATTGGGGTTATGCTGATCCTATGTAGCAAGTCGGGATGTAATTGGCCCAGAACTCATTGGAAGAGTAGCGCGATAAACAAACACGCACCCGTCCGTGAATTATCGTAAGGAATACCCACCTCATGTTCAGTAATGATTGAAACCCATACTTCATGCACCATGTCTGACCAGCCAGCCTCTAAAAGAACAGCTGCATCCAATATGCACACATCTCGTCCTGTTACACAAGCAATGTTGAACAAATTAATGATAATCTGCCATCTTGCAGATCATGATCATGGTCATCCTGATCATCATCATCATTTCATTTTGTAAGACTTCATAATTCCACATTCTCCTTGAGTTTGCGCATGCGCATCAATATTAATAATGTTGAATATAAATATTAGAATTATTTAATTTATTTATTTATTTGTTTGTTTGTTTATATAATTTACCTCTGCCACCGAAGGTGGACGGAGATTGTTTTCACCCCTGTCTGTCTGTGAGCAGGATATCTTGTGGATGGATTTGGATTAAATTTGGTGGACAGGTTTTGTGTGTGACAAGGATGAATTTATTTAGATTTTGGTGAATATCCAGATCCGATAATTTTTTAAGAGATTATTCACCATTGAGTGAGGGGCCATCAAGGATATATCGCATGATATCTCAAAATGTTATGGACAGATTCGGATGAAACTTGGTGGATGAGTTGGGTAGGTGACAAGAACAATCCGAATATATTTTGGTTAATCTCTGGATGCAGATCTGGTCTATCACTGGAATACAAAATATAAAATGTTCAGCCTGGCAAAGTATGCACTCTACAGAATGTCGTTCTAGTTTTGTATGTTGCTTGTATATTGCCTGTTTTTTTTTGCACTTTTAATTATCAGCTCTCTAACTTTTTTAGGTCATCTCTACCGAGATGACCTAATAAAGCCGGACCAAATGTCCGTCCGTCCGTCAACAATTTTTCTTTCCGATCTTGATGAAACTTAGTATGTGGGTAGAGGTCGATGAGTGTTGCACAACGATATAACTTTTGTCCGGGTTTAAGGTCAGGGACGAGGTCACGAGGTCACGTAAGTTATAAAATCGCCATTTTCAAACCTATCTATTCTGCCATTCTACAAGATATTCGGCAACTGTTATTGATTATGATAGTAAAAATTATTATCTTGTATCTAACCGGACAGATTTTTGAATTTCCTTCCCGTTTGATCGTCACGTGATCTGGAAGATGGCCAAAAACACGATGCCATTCGCAAAGAAGGAAGGAAGGAGAAATGAAATATAAATATAAAACACATTTTTAGCCTTTTATATTTTATCATTTTCCGCCGAAGGTGCAAAAGTTTCAAAACCCGAAATGTAAACGTCGGCATTTATTTTCAAAATATAATTTCGTGCGCGCTGCGCCAAAATGCTGAGTCATCTTTAACCAAACTGCGTAGTAGAACTGCGCAATAGTCCGGTCTTGGCGTCTGAGCAGTGGCCAGCGTGGTTCAGATTGACTGTGGTTTCTGGGGCGAAGGTGATTGTTAAGAAGTATGTCGGCGGTATAAATTCCAGTGACTATTGGTGATTTAATCACGCAACATCTTGACAACGAATATTCTGGCCGAACGATTGCATCAATTCAGTGCATCAGCAGGGATAATTCGCAGGCTCCTCTCGATCGTGCCGATATCTAACATAATCACCGGCGGACATAGGGCTGCAGGCTGTGGGGCGAGGCCACGGATCCCGGATGGGGGATAAGTGATAAATTATGCTACATGCTTCGGGCTTTCTGATTAATATATCAGAGTACATTCCATAATTAATGAATTAATAATTAATGAATTCTGGCATACAAAATGTTTTTTCATACCTGACATGTTACTTTGTGCAGTGTCACAAACTTCTGTGGAATTAATAATTAATGAATTTGCTAGCTCTACGATTTTTCAAACCTCAATATCTCTATAAATACTTGACCAATTTTCATTCTGAAAGTTGCATTATAATCAGTGAAGAATAATCTACAGGATTATCATAATCTCCGAGAGCTAAGCCTATTTTTTCGTTTTTTTTCTACAACCGGAAGTGAAATGTCCTCAGAGTGGACGGACCGGAAAACCACGTATTGCACTTACTGGTGATTCTGATGTGTTAATCCGGGTACTAAATGAACAATACATATTTATTAATTATGTCATTAGTAGTATTATCCTAGTGTATCTCTGTGACTATTTCAATCTAAACGGTTAGTTTGGACTGTTTCGCGGTTACTGAACTGAACATTGAGACTTGTGGTATTATAGAGATGACCGTCACCCCACACGGGGGTAATTTTTCGATTTGTGTTTTATGTTTGATGTTCCAACTTTGTTTAAAAAATTTTTTTTTTTTTTTCATGATTTCTAAATTTCACTTTAGTTATGTTAACCTTTTGAATAGCAGAGTTCTCACAGTTTTTATTTTTTGATGCTGATTTATATTTACATATTTCTATCAGTAATTTTTTTTGTAAACCAAGTATCGTTAGTCTTCGAACTTTTGATTGGTGTTGATGACGATAAAACCAAACCTTCTTCTTCTTATTATTATTATTCCAATGTGAGAGCTTCTGCAAAGTAGTTAACCATAGAGCATGCACCTAACAACTGCTGTAAAAACTGTTTAAAAAAAAAAAAATCCACCAATTTGCAAATATCCAGCAAATCTGTAGTATTTTTTCCCCCAGAGAAATACATGAGACATCACCGTACTTGACGTCACACATGCACAGCCCATGAGCTTGGGGGAGATGTTATAACTTCACGTGGCCCTCTAGGTACTGGCGAAGCCATCTTTATGACATCCCTTGTCTCTGCACTCAAGAGAACAACTACGGAGAAATTTCCTCCTCCCCGTCAATGCCAACCTGTGGGGGTTGTCCAGGCTCTATCCTCTAAAATCTAAATGCTGACCAAGTGTGGAAGCAGCAATACCATTTCAAAGCCTTGGGTACGATTCGGCCAGGGTCAGAACAGAATTGAACCATCGACCTCTACACTCAGGGCAGACACTTTCAACATTATGCTATCGAGTCTGACTTCAATAAAAATGCAACCTTACTTTATCCCATTAAATAGCAGCCAGCATCAATTCAATACTATTTTAACTTGGAATGATATATGAAAGTTTATTTTGCTACTGTAAACAAAAGTAGTATGGTGCAGTATATAAATTCAGCATTTGCAAATTTACCATCTCCAAAATTAATCTCCACACAAATAATTAAATGCAAATTTATACACTTGAGCCAAAATACAACTTAATTAATCAAAGTGGTTGGACCATTTGGCATTCACACATGAGTACAGGTATGCATTCCAATAATTTACGGCGTTAGCTGAAAACGCATAAAATGAAAGGAATTTTCCCATAAGAAACAATGTAATAGGTAGAGGTTGTGTTAGGACATGGGTGCATGGGAAAGAAGAGGAAAGTCACTTCTGCATTTAAATAAAATAAATAAATAAATAAATAAACCCTCATTTCACCAACCAATGTTAAATGTTGTTGCCTGCGGTGATGGTGGATGTGGATGGGCGATGGTGTGGAGTTATTGAGGGGTTCAATGAAGCAAGCGTTCAATTTTCTCCATGATGCTCGATCACGAACGGCTCACTTTCGTTGCAGTTAATGGCATAACACTCCGAGCACTCGCTTTGATCTTATAAGCATTTGCATGAATTGCTTGTAAAGTGGATTTGGTAAGTCCAAGTGCTCGGCCAATGTCCACTGCTCCTTCAACTCTTTCATAAATCGCTCTCACTTTTAATTTCACCTGCAACAAAATAGCTTTCCTTCGTTTTCCTACTTTTAATTTCACCCTACCAGTCATGGTGTCGAAGGATACACAAGATAGCGGATTACACGATAAGTTTAGCAGATAAATTTGCGATAAATTTTGTGTGTGTACACACTACGATGGCCACCAAAGAACTGGAGGCTGACAAAGAATCCTCAGGTTGCTGCGTGTTTGGTATTGGTTCGCGCACGCAGAGCATCCCACGGCCCATCCTGGATTAGTTTAGTCGGTACGGAGTGACGGCTGGGTGATTTGCCCGCAGCTGTGTCATAA
>CM068956.1:76522516-76534095 GCA_035128595.1 Eptatretus atami | reverse complement strand
AATATCCTGTATCTGTTTTTCAAAACCTCTGAGTAAACTTTCCCTACATCATTCGCTCCTTGGTCTACCACAGCCAACTTCTTCCTGCCATGACCCCATACAATATCGTTTACCCTTCCTTCAATGTCCCGAACTCCCGCTCCTTCAAAACTACACAGAATTCTATGTCTACGATCCTTCCTGCAGAATGAAGAATCTACATATTCAATTGTCTCATCACCCACAAAAATTGTCTCCCATACCTCATGTCTACCAATTTCTATTTCGGCACCTCGCACACTGCCCGCTCCACCACTGCCCGCACCCGCTGCACCTTCGCTACTGCCCGCACCCGCTGCACCATCATGTTGCAACGGCTTTTGTTTGTTTCTGGCAAAGTAGCTAAAGGAGGCAAATGGTAGAAATTGGTTGCATCTGCTTTAAGGGACCGGGTCAGCTTTCTGGAAAACAACATCCCCACTCACCCTCAAATTTTTTGACCCCCTTACCAAATTTCCCCCTTACTGAGGCGAGTGATCTCACCGTGAAGGACGCATTCTATGCCACGCTCGAAGTATAAACATCGATTATATGACAAAATGTTCAAACATGATGGCTCCATGGTAAATGGGCTTCAAAAGTACAAAGAAGAATTTGTTATAAAGTTCAGTAAAACTTTCCATCCCACCAAAGAAGAATATTCTTACGAAACTTGCCTTTACCAAATGTCTGTACGATTTGAGCATTGGCACGCGTTCCAGGCCGATAAGCCAAGTGGCCTAGTCTATCGCAGTTGATGTGTGCGGCTCCCAAGAGCTCGAGCCTCTTCGCGATGGACGATTTCCCACTTGCACTGCCTCCAGTCATGCCAATGATATACGGCCGCCGCGGGAGCTTTGGATTGGGCTGCAACCAATACACACATGTATCCCTTGAATGAAAGTCAAACCATAATGTCACAACAACTTTCTCCACAGCTTGCAGGACTCCACCTCACTGCAGAATTACTTGCCAATAATGCCTACTTTATTGAAAAGTATTTGACAATGGCTTTGGCTCTTGGAGCAAAAATATACTTTGATTATTTTGAAGGTGTGGGTGAAATGCTTAAATGAACTAGAAGGGCACTCAGGAGAGCGCATACCTCTGCCACGCAATGCCTGATTCAGTAGATGAGAAGACCATATCGGGTCCAATATTTTTTTGAAATACCATGTTGTATATCGTTTTTAGACCCATCTCTCAATGGTAAAGAATCGCTTCGAAATAAAAAAAATTATAGTATTCGGATCTTCACCAAATCGAATCAATTCGTCCTTGTGACATACCCAAACTGTCCGCCATGTTTCGTCCGAATCCGTCCACAACTTTGAGATATCATGATGTATATCGGTTTAGCCCAATCTCTTTATGGTGAAGAATCACTACAAATAATTATCGGATCAGATTTCGGATCCTCACTACAATCGAATCGATCCTTCCTCGTCACACACCCAAAATGTCCACCAAGTTTCGTCCGAATCCGTCCACAACTTTTGGAGATATTGTGCTGTATATCGTTTTTGGCCCGATCTCTCAGTGGTGAAGAATCACTTTAAAATTTTTAGGAGCCGGATTTTCACCAAAATCTAATCAGTTCGTCCTTGTCACACACCCAACCTGCCCACCAAATTTCATCTGAATCCATCCACAACTTTTTTAGATATACTGTTCACAAACAGACAGACAGACAGACAAAGGTGAAAACAACCTCCATCCACTTTCAGTGTTGGAGGCAATAATAGCTAATTATAACAAAACAATCACTCTGTGCATAATTACTATGCTTAACAAAGTCTTCTTCATACTCACCATTGTTAATTTGCAATAAAATTATCCACTTGATAAAAAAACAAAAATTCAATATGGAGGTGGTATCAGACATGTTGGATTTTTGACAAAATATTATCCAAACCAAGGGAATTTGTTTTCCCTCCTCCTTTCTCCCCTCAACAATAAACTTACCAAGAAGGGGGTTCAAAAATATTTACATTTTCCATAATTAGGGTCTCTCTTGTGCAATTTGTATGCATTACTGAAAGCTGCATATACAGTGCCTTCAGAATGTGTTCGCACCCCTTGACTTTTATCACATTTTCTTGTGTTACAGCTTTGATCTACACAAAATAGCCCATAACGCCAAAGTGAAAACATGTTTTTCAAATGTTTTACAAATTAATTGAAATTGAAAAGCTGAAATGTCTTGCATCAATAAGTATTCAACTCCCTGAGTCAATACAGCTTTGAATCTTCTTATCAATAAGTATCTTCTTGGGTATGTCCGCATCAGCTTTTCATATGTGGATTTGGGGATTTTCTCCAGTTCTTCTTTCTAGATATGCTCAAGCTCTGTCAAGTCCGATGGTGAGCGTCGGTAAACAGCAATCTTCAAGTCTTTCCACAGATTCTTAATGGGATTCAAATCTGGGCTTTGGCTGGGCCACTCAAGGACTTTCACCCTCCTGTTCTGAAGCCATTCCTGTGTTGCTTTGGCTGTATGCTTGGGGTCGTCCTGTTGGAACATAAATCTTCACCACAGTTTTAGGTCTTTTGCACTCTGAAGCAGGTTCTCCTCAAAGATTTGCCTGTATTTGGCTCTATTCATTGTTCCCTCTATCCTTGCAAATCTCCTAGTTCCAATTGCTGAAAAGCATCGCCATGGCATGATCCTGCCACCACCATACTTCAAGGTAGGGATGTTAGATGGTTGATGAGCTGTGCTCGGTTTCCACCAGAAGTAGAACTTTGCATTCAGGCCAAAGACTTCAATTTTCATCTCATCAGACCACAGAATCTTTTTCCTCATGCTCTCGGAGTCTTTCAAAATTATTTTCCACGACCTTTCCCCTTTTTGCATGATCTTCCATTATACGATCCGTCACTTCAGCACAGATAATTACAAATATAAATTAAACGTTTCGCTTTTAAAAGTTTCTTCAACCATTTTGTGGAATGCTTGGTGAGACCACTTGGAGCATGTTCAAGCTTCAATGGCGATACCGCAGTTCTATACTGGAGGTAGGAAGGAAAAATAAATTATATTGTTATGGTTGTGGGGGTAGATGGAGGAATTTCATGGGAAAGTTAGGATTGAATAGAGTTGTTTGGTCCGTGGACGTGTCGGAGGCATCTCGATGTAATTAAGTGTGGAAACTGTGAGCTTAAGTGTTACGTGTCACTACACGTGGGGTGGTGCGGTGTCAATTAGATCAGGATTAAAGATAAGTTCCCCCAGTATGTAATTGCCCCCCCTGTGTTTTTGTTTTTAAAACCAGCAAAGATGGAGTTGCGCTTTTATAACAACTATAACAAAAGCTTGCCGAGCGGGCACAAGCCCTGCCTTCCTGGGGTTTCATGCGAGCAAGCCACGTGCGAGGTGGAACGGTGGGTGGTTCGGTGTGACGTCGGACAGCTCAGAGAAAGAACGGACGAGTGAGGGGTGCACGCAGTCGAGAGAGAGAACGTAGCTAGGAGATGGCCTGGAAGAACAGAGCTTTACGGCTGGCTTTCCTTCGACGCATGAAGAAGACTGCACGATTCTCATATTCGTGCTGAGGCGAATTGGCTCACGTGCTGAGCAAGACGCTGGCCATTTGCTCTTGGTTGGTCGTATGAGATGGGCCTCGAAACCTTGTGTATGTCACCGAAGGGGGACCACGCCATTCTAAGTTGCACAGGGTCTCTGAGCCTTGGTGTTGAATACCACTCACAAAATGCCTGACGTACATTTGTTCTGCTGCGACAGAGCGACTTGCACTATTTTGCACTTCTACACGTGCAGGACGAAGCGCCACGATTCCAAGCTCCACAAAGACCATCTCTGGACCAAGTTAAGTGCCAGAATAAAGGAAGGATTTTCTTTTATTTTGTTTCCCCTTGTCTGTATTTAAGTCTGTGTGTCATCGCAGGCACCTTAACTTAGAATTTAGTTTACCTCACGTATTATTATATTCTTACTTTTGTCCTTTGTAAATATTTGTCTATTTTCATTAATTCCCATGTTTATTTTAAGTTGTGGGGTTTGAGTATGAACCCCCCTGTGCATCAATCCATCTGTGCCTCCGTTGCTCCACCAGTGCCCCACCCCACCCTCCCACGCGCGTTATAATCTCCGAGGATGAACGTGTCTGCCTCCGAAGAAGAACCGCTCGGCTGTCCGGGCTGGTGTGTTAACTGCCCGTCACCACAATTTGGGTGGGGAGGGGGGGGGGTTTAACGTAACTGCCAGTAAGTACCACGACAATATGATCACAATGAGAAAAAAATATTTTCAGATATGAAATACTGAATCACCACACCACGGTGGGAAAACCGGAGGTACGCATGCTCACCCTGTGTAGCCTAGATTTGAATCCTGACTAAGCTATAAACTGTCATCCCGATGTTTCACAGGCAGGGTGATTCATCAATGTGTGTCGTCTCTCGGCTGTGTTGTCGCTAAACAACCAGACACTAAACAATGTGATTGATTGCAAGGCACAAGTCCACAAGTCCTCCCCTGGTTTCTCACCCTTCCCTCTCTGTTGAGGGGCTAGCATGTACGAATCAGATTCGAGTGAGCCGACTGGTGGGGTGCAAAGGTCGCTGCATGTACGAGCATGCATGCAGGCAGACCTTTGCAAGGAAAATAGCGGGGGTTTAAATGCTCCCGCCCCAGGTCTCAAGAGTGTGTGTGTGTGTGTGTGTGTGTGTGTGTGTGTGTTACATACAAGTTGCTGTTGTTGCCTATCTCCACATGTGGTGGGTGGGTTCAGGAGGTGAAAAGAGAGACTTACCAGGTCACAAAGTATCCACCTCCATGTGTGTGTCGCTGTTTGGATATACATGTGCGAGTTTCAGAATGTGGAATGGAGTCCTCCCAGGGTGGGTTCAAAGTATCCACTCATATCAGTAAGGGGTCACGATTCATGGACCAAGCTGTGAAATGTTCTGTTGTCAAAGTTTTGTGCCGGGCTCTCTTCAGGATCGTCGCTGAGCCTCGGACAGCTTCCAACTGTAGTTTGTTTGTGTAATATTCCCAGGATGGTTTTTAATATCTCTGTGAGGTTCCTTGTCATCATTCCTGTAGCTCCAACTTTCACTGGTACAAATTTGGCATTCTTCAGCTTCCGGATCTTTTCACTTCATTCTTGAGTTTTATTTTAGTGATTTTCTTGATTTCTGCATCGTTTGTCATAAATTACTGGCATCAACACCTCAATTAGCAATGCCTTCTTCTCTTTTTTGTATCAAGTATGATATCTGATCGCAATGCTTTGTTTTGATGTTCACACTTGATTGGATCATGAGGTCGTACATGAGCGGCACTCCATGATTTCAGTGTTTGCTTTTGGTTCGTGTTCCCACTAATTTTGTTGAACTGGGATATGAAATCTTTTGCAGATATGCCAGCAGATTACTTTACAAACTCTGTCGTGTCTTGTGTGTACAGCTGTTCTGACATGTTTTTTGTGTGTGTGGTGTGTGTGTGTGTGTGTGTGGTGTGTGTGTGTGTGTGTGTTCAGTCTTTAAGTAAAACATATTCTTCTTGCTAGCGCAACCTCCATCCCTCACCTTTTCTCTTTTTATTTTTCCTCCCCCCCCCCTCATTCACTCTCTCTCAAGCTCTCAACCCCTCCTTGCACCCTCCCTCCCGCAGTGTATAGCAATGTTTGGTGAGGCGTCGCTCTCCCCACCTCTCCCTCCGTCCTCGCCTCTCTTCTCTTCTTTTCTCTTCTCTCTTCCCTCAGTCCTCCTGCTCTCTCTCTCTCTCTTATCCCTTCCCTCCTCCTCGCCACTTCTCGTCTCTTCTCTTCTCTCCATCCTCGCCTCTCTTTTCTCCCTTCTCCTTCCCTCCATCCTCACCTCTCTTCTCTTCTCCCCCCTCCCCGTCCTGCCTCTAATAAATGTCATGCACTAAAAATGTCAATGTGTGTCTGTGTGTCTGTGTGTGTCAGTGTGTCTCCTACATAACTCCAAACATGAAACCTTGCGCGTGAAACTTTGCATGCATACCAAGTAAATGCCAAGGAAGTTTGGTGTTTGGTGTTTGGGTGAAAATTTGGTGTTGGTTTCTTAAAACACCCCTTTTAAAGATAATGAACGGCCTTATTAATAATATCCTTATCATGCACATCCTTGTCACCACTCTCTCTGGGGTCTTAAGGCATATCCTTGGTAACCTCGCTGGTCTGAAGCCACCATGGTTTTTGGCTGCTCAACCATGCCTCGACTTGGAACAGGCCGCAACGATGTCTTCACGATAAAGTTTTTTTTTTTCCTCCCACTTTGCTCTCATATTATCGAATGCCTGTTCATCATAGCACGAATTGCTGTATACATCAATTTTTTAAGTGCTAGTTTTCAAATTAGGAGCTTGTAGCGATTCATGCATTAAATGATACGATTTTCCACAATCGACCTCATGGACGATGTATGTCATCAAAATATTATTTTCGGTCTTGAGGATCGGATATCATCCGGACTAAATGAGTGTCGAAATCTGAATGAATCTGATAATTTAAAGAAATAAGGAGTCTTATAACTAAGCTGATATACCTGTTTACTTAAGGCTATGTTCCCTCCCTCCTCCATGCATGCACCAGAAAATGTGAAAATTTCCAAAGCGTTAAACTTATCTTTTTCTACTGTTTGGAGAATTGTATCGAGTGAACAAATGATTCAGCAATGTGCCAAAATTAACCAGCTTCATTGAGTGATATGATTTAATGCATTTACTGCTGGACCTCACGCCCTTTCCCTCAGAGGGACTGCTTATCCATAGCGTCTGCCAGATCTGTGTGTGAGGTGCTTCACAGGGAATCAAAGCAAATCTGAAGAAAAACAGGTTTTAAAAAAAGTTATAACATTTGCGCGAACCCCGAACCGATGTACCACGTGAAGATGCACAGATGAGCAGGCAACATGGCGGATTTTGTGCAATGTTATATTTATGGGCGATTGAACTTTGCGATGTCTCCAGGGTTGTTCTGCATTACGCAGCACTCTTTAGTGGATAAAGTCATTATTTGAACGAATTCATTTTATTTCATTAACGGCTGCTTGCGCGGTGAAGACCGGCTTTAATGTTAAAGGTATCCTATATGGTATGCAGCATCAGCCAAGCCACCCGTTCCTTAACAACATTTAATTGGAGTGCTTGCTTGAGTGCCTAAGCCACCTGCCGACGCCCATTGTCGATAGCGTGGCCGCGCCACGTCATTCAGAGTGGGTGGTTCGTTCCCCGTCGCCCCCGAGCGGGCGGTTCGTGCCCCGCCGCCCCGAGCGGGCGATTAGTTCCCCGCCCCCGAGCGGGCATTCGTGCCCCGCCGCCGAGCGGGCGGTTCTGCCCGCCGCCCGAATGCGGGCGGTTCGTGCTCCGCCGCTCTGAGTGGGCGGTTCATGCCCCGTCGCCCCGAGCGGTCGGTTCGTGCCCCGTCACCCGAGCGGCCGCGTTGTGCACCCGCGCCCGAGCGGGCGGTTCGTGCCCCGTCGCCCCGAGCGGACGGTTCGTGCTCCGCCGCTCTGAGGGGTGAGCGGCATGCCCCCCCCCGAGCGGCGGTTCGTGCCCCGTCACCCCGAGCGGCGCGTTCTGCCCCGTCGCCCCGAGCGGCGGTTCGTGCCCGTCACCCCGAGCGGCCGGTTCGCTGTCCCCGCCGCCCCGAGCGGGCGGTTCGTGCCACGCCGCGCCCGAGCGGCGCGTTCGTGCCCCGCCGCCCCGAGCGGGCGGTTCGTGCCCCTCGCCCGAGCGGGCGGTTCGTGCTCCGCCGCCCCGAGCGGGCGGTTCGTGCCACGCCGCCCCGAGCGGGCCGTTATCGTCGCACGCCCCCGACGCGTGCGCGTTCGTACTCCGCTGCCGGGGGTCTACTGTTAAAAACAATTGTGCATTTTATAATTTGTGTTCTCCATATTCTCATAATAAAGGTTTGTTGAAGATTTGATGACAAAAGCGAAATGGTAAAAAATGTTATGACCTTGACAGTTTAGTTCAATAATACACTGAAGTTCAATAGTAAATAAATAATAATACGAGAGCGATTTAAAAAAGAAAGATTAAAAAAATCTGCTGTCCCATGCTTGATGCATAGCAGCGCGGTTAATATGGCTATTTAATCGTCACTATCTATGACTTTGTCCTTTCACAATTTGACGCAATATTAAATTTCTCTCCATAGTGTGATGATGTAGTAAAGGTTTGTTGAAAATTGATGACCAAAGTTCAAATAGTTAGCAACAACAAAAAAAGTCATGGCCTGGACACATGCACACACACCATACAACCCCCTCCCTCCCCCCCCCCACCCAGCCTTTAAATGACTATGCATATGGTCCAAGTAAAATCCAAAATGAGCAGACGACTTTCAGCATATTAGTAACACACTTCAGCACCGTTATGACAACTGGGACAGTTATAGATAAACTGACTCGTAACCCTGACTACTAAATGACCCTGGTGCCAATTGTGGTGATTTTTTTTTTCCTTCATATTATTTGCAGTTACTTGTCAAAAACTTGCAATAAATCAAAGATGAAAAGAGTATTTGGCAGACATCTTTTTCAAACACCTCGGTATCAGTTTATTGTCCAATTTCATGAAGATGTGAATTTCAACAATACACCTATTAGTTAGAGATCTACTTGGTCTTGGGAAGCCATAAAGAATTCATTACAGACACTTCAAGCAAAAAAAAGGTACTTACAGAAGGGGTTTCATCAATGTTCCCAGGAGACTGCTCTCAGGCTGGATGAGCTGACCTTGGCCTCCTCAGCCAGGCATGGCGTTATCACCATCAGGCTGATTGTATGCACAGCAAGTTCTGACAATCCCTTGGAGGAATAGCCAAGGTTCAATTACACTCACTTTTAAAAAGTACTCATGAATACACACATCAGTTCTCTCTGTGAAATGCAAGGTTTTGATTTCTTTCTCTCTGCACAAACAAATAATTGCAGCATTTTCTCAGTTGAAGCCACATGCTATGTACACATTGTAGTCCTAAAAAATAAGACATGAAAAGGACAGGCATCTCTGTATGAATGAAAAACTACTGAAAGTCATGTTGCAATTCAAAAAAAGACAATGTTCAGTAGCAAATGCTTTCTGAAACAGGTAATGTTTCACCAAAATGAATTTTCCTTTCGAGAGCTAAAGTTTCCATGCACAGCATAGTGGGGCAATAGAGGGAACGTTTGGGGTAAGGGTGGGGTATATGGGAGAAAAACACATGACAGTTGCCTATATGTGCAGAGAAGCGTGCCAATCTTTTAAAATTTTTATTTCAAACTAACGTATTCACAAAACATTTATTTCCAAGTTGACAAGATCATTAAATCCAACACCTTTCCAAGTAGCGTGCCAGAAATTGTCAAAGCAACTAGCTGGGCAGAGATTATACACTCATTACCTCCCGTGGATTTGGCTTGATTAGCCAAATAAATCTTTTTTTATATAAAATGTTTTTTCAAAATCTTACCAAAGTGGGTCAAATGTGGTTGAGTATGAAGCATGCAGGGTGGGGGAAACAAACCGATATAACTAATCCAGCAAAGGGAATGCAACATTTCCCTTCTGTGCTCCAAATGCTGCAGAAATGAGGTCTGTCAGAATTGTAGACATTGACAAGTACAGTGATTCCTGACCAGGTGTGGCCAAGAGTTCGACGACAGATTTAATGATTTTGAGAGATGGAGCCCTGTGTGAAAACCCCTTCATGGAAGTTGATGTATTGACATTTCTGAATAAACTAGAAAGGGCACTAGGTAAGCGCATACCTCTGCCACTAATACCTGATCCACGAGAACATATCAGGACCAATACATTTTTGAAATATCATGCTATACAGTACTATATCGTTTTTGGCCCAACTCTCAATGGGTAATCATTAAAATAATTCTCGGATCCAGATCCGGATTCGGATCTTCACCAAAATCGAATCAATTTGTCCTTGTCACACACACAACCTGTCCACCAAGTTTCATCCGAATCCGTCCACAACTTTTTGAGATATCGTGCTATATATCAGTTCACCCGATTCGTGCCTTTTGACCTTGATTGTGTCCTTTGAAATGGAGATTATCAGCCTTCAAAATGACATTCAGAGAAATTAAGCAATCTGCCACAAATTTCTGGAGTCTCATGGATACTACAAAGTACAGTACATTCGCAAAGTAGCAATGAAAGTGGCTTCCCTATTTGGCTCTATCTATCTCTGTGAATCTGCCTTTCCCGACTGAACTGAATCAAATCTAAATTGTGAACCTTCTGACAGACAAATCTGAAGGACTCCATCACAGTTGCCCTGACAGGAGACACCAGATTACACGGTCGTACTGGTGGACAAGCATGCAGTGTCAAGCTTCACACTGAAGTAAAGGTAAAGCTTATCAATTCATGTTTTCAATTTATGTTTTCGTAGCTCTTGAAATATTTCTTTAAAAGTAGCTGTGCATTGAAAGAAGGTTGGCGACCCCTGCTCTACACAGAGCATTGTTTGTACCAAAGCAGTTTCCTGGGTGGGGTTACAATCCTGGATGGGGTCATCACTGAATCCTATACACTCTGCTGTGTGTGCAGCAATTTGAATTTGGCCAGGGTGTGGGTGATAGCTTGCTTACTCTACGTGAAGGGCAGTGTAAAATCTTTAACATCCACTAATGCTAACAGATGGGACATCCAGTTTAATGTCCATCCAGAGATGGCACACACATCGATGCCTTGCCCCTTACCTCAAACACCAGGATAACAGTTTCTCGCTAGTTCAAGATTCGTACACAGGCGAGACAACTCAGAGGTGAGTGTGTTACACCTGTAGGTCTCCTGCGAGCCCCTTAACCACTTACAAAGAGTGAAAATTGATCAGCACTCTTTTAATCACTCTTTAAACAATAACCAGAAGATCCCAATGTACGGTATCTACTAATGGATTATTTAGGATGTGATTCAACACTTGTAAGCCATATATTGCCGAACATCCTGTCCTTCAAGGTGATTTGTGGTTGTCATTGCATTAATAATCTGTGTGTCATCTCGAAATGGATTGTAGAGCTTTTCCTGGTAATGGTTCCCTCTCACGTCAAAGACCACTTCACATTTTGCATGCGAACGGACATTTTTGCACCGATTCTGGGTGTATGAATGTTTATAGTTTAGGATCCACTCCCCACACAGAAACCATATTGAGATGGAAAGTAGCATAACATGGTGTCAATGAAAATCTGAGAAGACCAGACCACTTGCCATCTGCATCGGACAGAACTTTTTATCCCAAAAGCAATCCGCTGTCAACTAACAATCAGGTTCCGACTATACCGAGGAATATGGAAGCATGTGAGCCAAGGAAGCTTGCAAGAGCGTTATCACCCCACGCGGAAATTGACTCGATCATCAGATGGATATGAGACAAGCATGTTATCACAGACGGACAGTATATATTTAATGACCCAACATAAAAAAATTTATACCTGTAATCAAGGCTTTACGAATGCAAAAGAAAATGATATTCGTTACAATGAATAGAAATTTATTTAACTCAATACTGCCAATATACACAAGAATATATAAATAACTAACTAACTCATATATT
>CM068956.1:76509409-76522491 GCA_035128595.1 Eptatretus atami | reverse complement strand
AGGTACGCATGCTCACCCTGTGTAGCCTAGATTTGAATCCTGACTAAGCTATAAACTGTCATCCCGATGTTTCACAGGCAGGGTGATTCATCAATGTGTGTCGTCTCTCGGCTGTGTTGTCGCTAAACAACCAGACACTAAACAATGTGATTGATTGCAAGGCACAAGTCCACAAGTCCTCCCCCTGGTTTCTCACCCTTCCCTCTCTGTTGAGGGGACTAGCATGTACGAATCAGATTCGGAGTGAGCCGACTGGTGGGGTGCAAAGGTCGCTGCATGTACGAGCATGCATGCAGGCAGACCTTTGCAAGGAAAATAGCGGGGGTTTAAAATGCTCCCGCCCCAGGTCTCAAAGAGTGTGTGTGTGTGTGTGTGTGTGTGTGTGTACATACAAGTTGCTGTTGTTGCCTATCTCCACATGTGGTGGGTGAGTTTCAGGAGGTGAAAAAGAGACTTACCAGGTCACAAAGTATCCACCTCCATGTGTGTGTCGCTGTTTGGTATATACATGTGCGAGTTTCAGAATGTGGAATGGAGTCCTCCCAGGGTGGGTTCAAAGTATCCACTTTCATATCAGTAAGGGGTCACGATTCATGGACCAAGCTGTGAAATGTTCTGTTGTCAAAGTTTTGTGCCGAGGGCTCTCTTCAGGATCGTCGCTGAGCTCCGGACAGCTTCCAACTGTAGTTTGTTTGTGGTAATATTCCCAGGGATGGTTTTTAATATCTCTGTGAGGTTCCTTGTCATCATTCCTGTAGCTCCAACTTTCACTGGTACAAATTTGGCATTCTTCAGCTTCCAGGATCTTTTCACTTCATTCTTGAGTTTTTATTTAGTGATTTTCTTGATTTCTGCATCGTTTCGTCATAAATCACTGGCATCAACACCTCAATTAGCAATGCCTTCTTCTCTTTTTTGTATCCAAGTATGATATCTGATCGCAATGCTTTGTTTTTGATGTTCACACTTGATTGGATCATGAGGTCGTACATGAGCGGCACATCCATGATTTCAGTGTTTGCTTTTGGTTCGTGTTCCCACTAATTTTGTTGAACTGGGATATGAAATCTTTTGCAGATATGCCAGCAGATTACTTTACAAACTCTGTCGTGTCATGGTGTGTACAGCTGTTCTGACATTTTTTTTTTGTGTGTGTGTGTGTGTGTGTGTGTTGTGTGTGTGTGTGTGTGTGTGTGTGTGTGTGTGTGTGTTCAGCTCTTAAGTAAAACATATTCTTCTTGCTAGCGCAACCTCCATCCCTCACCTTTTCTCTTTTATTTTCCTCCCCCCCCCTCATTCACTCTCTCTCAAGCTCTCAACCCCTCCTTGCACCCCTCCCTCCCGCAGTGTATAGCAATGTTTGGTGAGGCGTCGCTCTCCCCACCTCTCCCTCCGTCCTCGCCTCTCTCTCTTCTTTTCTCTTCTCTCTTCCCTCAGTCCTTGCCTCCTTCTCTTCTCTTATCCCTTCCCTCCATCCTCGCCACTTCTCGTCTCTTCTCTTCTCTCCATCCTCGCCTCTCTTTTCTCCCTTCTCCCTTCCCTCCATCCTCACCTCTCTTCTCTTCTCCCTTCCCTCCGTCCTCGCCTCTAATAAATGTCATGCACTAATAAATGTCAATGTGTGTCTGTGTGTCTGTGTGTGTCAGTGTGTCTCCTACATAACTCCAAAATCATGAAACCTTGCAGCGTGAAACTTTGCATGCATACCAAGTAAATGCCAAGGAAGTTTGGTGTTTGGTGTTTGGGTGAAAATTTGGTGTTGGGGTTTCTTAAAACACCCCTTTTAAAGATAATGAACGGCCTTATTTAATAATATCCTTTATCATGCACATCCTTGGTCACCACTCTCTCTGGGGTCTTAAGGCATATCCTTGGTAACCTCGCTGGGGTCTGAAGCCACCATGGTTTTTGGCCTGCTCAACCATGCCTCGACTTGGAACAGGCCGCAACGATGTCTTCACGATAAAGTTTTTTTTTTCCTCCACTTTGCTCTCATATTATCGAATGCCTGTTCATCATAGCTACGAATTGCTGTATACATCAATTTTTTAAGTGCTAGTTTTCAAATTAGGAGCTTGGAGCGATTTCATGCATTAAATGATACGATTTTCCACAATCGACGCTCATGGACTGATGTATGTCATCAAAATATTATTTCGGTCTTGAGGATCGGATATCATCCGGACTAAATGAGTGTCGAAATCTCGAATGAATCTGATAATTTAAAGAAATAAGGAGTCTTATAACTAAGCTGATATACCTGTTTACTTTAAGGCTATGTTCCCTCCCTCCTCCATGCATGCACAAGAAAATGTGAAATTTCCAAAGCGTTAAACTTATCTTTTTCTACTGTTTGGAGAATTGTATCGAGTGAACAAATGATTCAGCAATGTGCCAAAATTAACCAGCTTCATTGAGTGATATGATTTAATGCATTTACTGCTGGACCTCACGCCCTTTCCCTCAGAGGGACTGCTTATCCATAGCGTCTGCCAGATCTGTGTGTGAGGTGCTCCACAGGGAATCAAAGCAAATCTGAAGAAAAACAGGTTTTAAAAAAAAGTTATAACATTTGCGCGAACCCCGAACCGATGTACCACGTGAAGCATGCACAGATGAGCAGGCAACATGGCGGATTTTGTGCAATGTTTATTTTATGGGCGATTGAACTTTGCGATGTCTCCAGGGTTGTTCTGCATTACGCAGCAGCTCTTTAGTGGATAAAGTCATTATTTGAACGAATTCATTTTATTTCATTAACGGCTGCTTGCGCGGTGAAGACCGGCTTTAATGTTAAAGGTATCCTATATGGTATGCAGCATCAGCCAAGCCACCCGTTCCTTAACAACCATTTAATTGGAGTGCTTGCTTGAGTGCCTAAGCCACCTGCCGAGCGCCCATTGTCGATAGCGGTGCCGCGCCACGTCATTCAGAGTGGGTGGTTCGTTCCCCGTCGCCCCGAGCGGGCGGTTCGTGCCCCGCCGCCCCGAGCGGGCGATTAGTTCCCCGCCACCGAGGCGGCGGTTCGTGCCCCCGCCGCCGGAGCGGGCGGTTCGTGCTCCGCCGCTCTTGATGGGCGGTTCGTGCCCCGTCGCCCCGAGCGGTCGGTTCGTGCCCCGTCACCCCGAGCGGCCGGTTCGTGCCCCGTCGCCCGAGCGCGGTTCGTGCCCCGTCGCCCGAGCGGACGGTTCGTGCTCCGCCGCTCTGAGTGGGCGGTTCATGCCCCGTCGCCCCGAGCGGTCGGTTCGTGCCCCGTCACCCCGAGCGGCGGTTCTGCCCGTCGCCCGAGCGGACGATTCTTCCCCGCCGCCTAGCGGGCGTTCGTGCCATGTGCCCCAAGCGGACGGTTCGTGCCACGCTCCCTGAGCGGGCAGTTCGTGCCCCGCCGCCCCGAGCGGGCGGTTCGTGCTCCGTCGCCCCGAGCGGGCGATTCCTTCCCCGCCGCCCCGAGCGGGCGGTTCGTGCCCGCCGCCCGAGCAGGCGGTTCGTGCCACGCCGCCCCGAGCGGGCGATTCGTGCCACGCTGCCCCGAGCAGGCGGTTCGTGCTCCGCCGCCCCTAGCGGGCGGTTTGTGCCACGCCGCCCCGAGCGGGCGGTTCGTGCCCGCGCCCCGAGCGGCGGTTCGTACCCCGTCGCCCCGAGCGGGCGGTTCGTGCTCCGCCGCCCCGAGCGGGCGGTTCGTGCCACGCCGCCCCGAGCAGCGGTTCGTACTCCGCTGCCGGGGGTCTACTGTTAAAAACAATTGTGCATTTTATTAATTTGTGTTCTCCATATTCTCATAATAAAGGTTTGTTGAAGATTTGATGACAAAAGCTGAAATGGTAAAAATGTTATGACCTTGACAGTTTAGTTCAATAATACACTGAAGTTCAATAGTAAATAAATAAATACGGAAGCGATTTAAAAAAGAAAGAATTAAAAATCTGCTGTCCCATGCTTGATGCATAGCAGCGGGTTAATATGGCTATTTATCGTCACTATCTATGACTTTGTCCTTTCACAATTTGACGCAATATTAAATTTTCTCCATAGTGTGATGATAGTAAAGGTTTGTTGAAAATTTGATGACAAAAGTTCAAATAGTTAGCAACAACAAAAAAGTCATGGCCTGGACACATGCACACACACCATACAACCCCCCCTCCCCCCCCCACCCCCAGCTTGTAAAATGACTATGCATGGTCCAAGTAAAATCCAAAATGAGCCACGACTTTCAGCATATTAGTAACACACTTTCAGCACCGTTATGACAACTTGGGACAGTTTATAGATAAACTGACTTCGTAACCCTGACTACTAAATGACCCTGGTGCCAATTGTGGTGATTTTTTTTTTCCTTCATATTATTTGCAGTTTACTTGTCAAAAACTTGCAATAAATCAAAGATGAAAAGAGTAATTTGGCAGACATCTTTTTCAAACACCTCGGTATTCAGTTTTATTGTCCAATTTTCATGAAGATGTGAATTTCAACAATACACCTATTAGTTAGAGATCTACTTGGTCTTGGGAAAGCCATAAAGAATTCATTACAGACTATTCAAAGCAAAAAAAAGGTACTTACAGAAGGGGGTTTCATCAATGTTCCCAGGAGACGTGCTCTCAGGCTGGATGAGCTGACCTTGGCCTCCTCATGCAAGGCATGGCTGTTATCAGCCATCAGGCTGATTGTATGCACAGCAAGTTCTGACAATCCCTTGGAGGAATAGCCAAGGTTCAATTACACTCACTTTTAAAAAGTACTCATGAATACACACATCAGTTGCTCTCTGTGAAATGCAAAGGTTTTGATTTCTTCTTCCTCTGCACAAACAAATAATTGCAGCATTTTCTCAGTTGAAGCCACATGCTTATGTACACATTGTAAGTCCTAAAAAATCAAGACATGAAAAGGGACAGGCATCTCTGTTATGAATGAAAAACTACTGAAAGTCATGTTGCAATTCCAAAAAAAGACAATGTTCAGTAGCAAAATGCTTTCTGAAACAGGTAATGTTTCACCAAAATGAATTTTCCTTTCGAGAGCTAAAGTTTCCATGCACAGCATTAGTGGGGCAATAGAGGGAACGTTTGGGGTAAGGGTGGGGGTAATGGGGAGAAAAACACATGACAGTTGCTATATGTGCAAGAGAAGCGTGGCCAAATCTTTTTAAATTTTTTTATTTCAAACTAACGTATTCACAAAACATTTATTTCCAAGATTGACAAAGATCATTAAATCCAACACCCTTTCCAAGGTGCCAGAAATTGTCAAAGCAACTAGCTGGGCAGAGATTATACACTCATTACCTCCCGTGGATTTGGCTTGATTAGCCAAATGAAATCTTTTTTTTATATAAAATGTTTTTTCAAAATCTTACCAAAGTGGAGTCAAATGTGGTTGAGTATGAAGCATGCAGGGTGGGGGAAACAAACCGATATAACTAATCCAGCAAAGGGGAATGCAACATTTCCCTTCTGTGCTCCAAATGCTGGCAGAAAATGAGGTTGCTGTCAGAATTGTAGACATTGACAAGTACAGTGATTTCCTGACCAGGTGTGGCCAAGAGTTCGACGACAGATTTAATGATTTTGAGGAGATGGAGCCCTGTGTGAAAACCCCTTCATGGAAGTTGATGTTATTGACATTTCTGAATAAACTAGAAGGGCACTAGGTAGAGCGCATACCTCTGCCACGTAATACCTGATCCACGAGAACATATCAGGACCAATACATTTTTGAAATATCATGCTATACAGTACTATATCGTTTTTGGCCCAATCTCTCAATGGTGAAGAATCACTTTGAAAATTAAATAATTCTCGGATCCAGATCCGGATTCGGATCTTCACCAAAATCGAATCAATTTGTCCTTGTCACACACACAACCTGTCCACCAAGTTTCATCCGAATCCGTCCACAACTTTTTGAGATATCGTGCTATATATCAGTTTCACCCGATCTGTGCCTTTTGACCTTGATTGTGTCCCTTTGGAAATGGAGATTATCAGCCTTCAAAATGACATTCAGCAGAAATTAATGCAATCTGCCACAAATTTCTGGAGTCTCATGGATACTACAAAGTACAGTAACATTCGCAAAGTAGCAATGAAAGTGGCTTCCCTATTTGGCTCTATCTATCTCTGTGAATCTGCCTTTCCCGACGTGAACTGAATCAAATCTAAATTGTGAACCCTTCTGACAGACAAGCATCTGAAGGACTCCATCACAGTTGCCCTGACAGGAGACACCAGATTACACGGTCGTACTGGTGGACAGCATGCAGTGTCAAGCTTCACACTGAAGTAAAGGTAAAGCTTATCAATTCATGTATTTTCAATTTATGTTTTCGTAGCTCTTGAAATATTTCTTTAAAAGTAGCTTGCATTGAAAAGAAGGTTGGCGACCCCTGCTCTACACAGAGCATTGTTTGTACCAAAGCAGTTTCCTGGGTGGGGTTACAATCCTGGATGGGTCATCACTGAATCCTGAATACACTCTGCTGAGTGTGCAGCAATTTGGAATTTGGCCAGGGTGTGGGTGATAGCTTGCTTACTCTACGTGAAGGGCAGTGTAAAATCTTTAACATCCACTAATGCTAACAGATGGGACATCCAGTTTAATGTCCATCCAAGAGATGGCACACACATCGATGCCTTGCCCTTACCTCAAAACACCAGGATAACAGTTTCTCGCTAGTTCAAGATTCGTACACAGGCGAGACAACTCAGAGGTGAGTGTGTACACCTGTAGGCTCTCCTGCGAGCCCCTTAACCACTTAACAGAGTTGAAAATTGATCAGCACCTCTTTTAATCACTCTTTAAACAATAACCAGAAGATCCCAATGTACGGTATCTACTAATGGATTATTTAGGATGTGATTCAACGACTTGTAAGCCATATATTGCCGAACATCCTGTCCTTCAAGGTGATTTGTGGTTGTCATTGCATTTAATAATCTGTGTGTCATCTGAGAATGGATTTGTAGAGCTTTTCCTGGTAATGGTTGCCCTTCACGTCAAAGACCACTTCACATTTGGCATGCGAACGGACATTTTGGCACGCGATTCTGGGTGTATGAATTTGTTTATAGTTTAGGATCCACTCCCCACACAGAAACCATATTGAGATGGAAAGTAGCATAACATGGTGTCAATGAACATCTGAGAAGACCAGACCACTTGCCATCTGCATCGGCAGAACTTTTATCCCAAAAAGCAATCCGCCATGTCAACTAACAATCAGGTTCCGACTTACTACGAGGTATGGAAGCATGTTGAGCAAGGAAGCTTGCAGAGGTTTCACCCCACTCGGAAATTGGACTCGAATCATCATGCGTATGAGACAAGCATGTTATCCACAGACGGAAGTAATTTTATGACCCAACATAAAATAAATTTATACCTGTATCAAGGTTTACGAATGCAAAAGAAAAATGATTTCGTTACAATGAAAGAAGATTTTTTTTTAAACTGCAAACTTTTGCATCCGCATATTCTTTGACTTCACGACGGGCACAATGGCAGCACAAGATTCTACAAATATTTTTTAATCATTGCAAAACCTGAAAAGTTGATGTAAATCATGACCGGACAGTTCAGACGATGCAAGAGCTCACGTTACCCTTTCTTTCCGTTTGGTGTTTATGATCTCTCCCCCTTTGCGCGTCTCTTCACTAACGACGATGCAGCTCAGATGTTCATCAGTAATGGAAGGACCACAGACATCAGTGATTGGAACAATGTCGTATTGTAGGTTTGGGTTCACATCGCACAAAAACTCCTTCAGTTCAAAGCAACGCTTATCAACTGGTTGAATGAGTTCAAAAAGTCGTTTACCTGTAAAGAACAAATCCAAGTAAGTGCAGTTGCACGATAAGTGAAGCATCTAGCTGGCAGAGCAAATACTTAACCTTGATATGGAAGGGTCCACTATGAATCATATGTTGCATTATATTGCCCGCCAAATTACAATTTCCTTGTATATCACAAATGAAATTGTGCGTTTCAGGCTTCTTACATGTTCCACTACCATTTTATGTTGATCACATTTATATCAATGTCAGATTTTCACAAAGGATATTTTGAATTTAAAATAAATTTTTTAAAAAGCAACGGATATTTTCGGGAAATTAAAAAAAGTCAATCAACACGACAATCTTTCTTGGTACTCTTACATATTTGGTTGAGATATACTGTGTTATACTGCATACATGTATATTTAACGTTGCATCGCTTTCAAAATGGTACAAATATGTTTGCAATTTCATGTTATCAAGTGCAGTTACATTTTGCAACAATTGGATACTTTGGCAACTTTTATTCATAGGAGGTACCATGGTGTTGTGGAACATACGTCATCCCTTCTACATTGTCCATGGGTTAATAGCAAGAATAACTCTAAAGGCAAGTTGAAAAAGGCACCAAACTAGTCATGTACAGAAAAAAAATTCTTATTATTATTCATTAGATGCTGAAAAGTTATATAATGTTGTAGCATCACTTCAACAGCAAAACATATGAGAGACTTTGGAACAACACCTTTTAGAAGATCCTTGTCTGCAATTCCTATTAGCAACCGCTTTTGAGCAAGCAAGCAAGCTGTTGCGAGGAGACTCTTGTGGCCATTGTGCAAACGGTCAAAGGTTCCCCCCAACACGATATCATTGTAGGATGGTAAAGTCTGTTCGGTGTTGGTGACATTAGCTTCCACTTGAGAAGGGGGACTTGCACCAGCCTCCAGAGTGAGTGGCACATACGAGGGACGTCCACATGGGTAAGAATAGTATTTTGTAATGTAATTCCAAAGAGACTTTTCTACAATGGAAAGTTCCTGTTGGTCCTGCGACTCATGGTCAGTGAGAAGCACATCTGGGGTGTAAGACAGGCTACGGATCTGGTTGCATGCTTTTGTCTTCATTTGAGGGCTGCAGATGTGAGAAAGAAGCACTCTTATGTCAATGTGGTTACAAATATCTGAAGCTTTTTCATACAACTTGATGATGAGTTGGGACATCTCCCAAGTTGGTAAAACAGCATCCACCGGCCTATGAGCACCATTTGGACCTGCGAGATTGAGGCCGGGGTGAAGGTGCACATACAGTGTTCCACTGATATGTTTTGTGATTGATGTGAGAAGAGCGGAGGTACGGAGAGATAAGATACTCAGAGGTGATGTCAGTATCAAAATCCCAGTTCGAAACAGCTCTTGTTGAGACATAGCAGGCACCTGCACAAAAAAAACAAATTACTGTTTACAATCGGGTAATAGCTTGCTCAGCAAAATAATCACACATTGGTGTTACCAAATGCAGTGTAATGAATAATTAGATCAATACATGTGAAAACCTTTGAAATGAATAACTGCTATTTGATCATTGAAAACTAAATCACATTAATTGAGTGCAGGGATGTGAGTGAGGAATGATGAATGGAATCAAAGGAACATTGATTGGGGTATGCTGATCTCCATCAGAAGCAAGGGGGAAACTGATATTTCTGGTATTAACTGTTAGGTTATCACCCCAAACGTCAATTTCTCTCTGCTTCAAACGGTGGTTAACATACCTCAATTAATGTTCGGTAGATTCCATCCATTGTTGCACCTGTCTGATGACACGACAGGAGCCTTCAAGATCAAGAATAGTTTTCATTTACTGTGAGAAATTGTGACTGAGATCTTCCTCACATCTGAACAAACATGGTGATTCTTCAACATGGGATGAAAGCAATGACCTCGGAAATCCATCTTAAATACTTTACCTATTGGTTTAACTTATTTGAAGATGTACAATGCCATTCATTATATTGGCAGTAATGTTACAAAACATGAAAGAATTATGTGTGATGTTTGCTTGCTTTACTTTGTAGTAGTTTTATTAAGCCTCCCCCTATCTATAGGACAAGGAGACTTATTGCTGTTGTGGGGTTTATTTCTCCAATTAATGCCGCCAATTTTTAGCGTATCTGGAATTTAAATTCCAGATAATGTATTGTCATTGTGCACAGTCCGTCTCCCATTTCAACTTCTCCGGCCAAACCGCTGGGCTGATCCAGCTGCAATTTGGCAGCAATGTTCCTCTCCTGACTGGTAACAGTGATTGCACAACTCGTTCTGGTCACTTGACTTTAAGGAGTGCCGGTTTTGCTACAACTTGGTTCATTGATACATTTTGCTGATTCAGTCCCAAGTTGACTTCCTCCTGGTATCGTTATTCTTCAAGGTGAGCGCCAGGGGTATTGCCCTTTTTAATTTAAACCACTGATTACATACAGATGAAACCTATTATACATATTTTGTAACCTTTCAAACTAATTTGCTCCTGAAGTGGTTTCGGGTTAATTAGGTAAAGGGGTTGAATACTTATGCAATGGAGAATCATCTGACTTTCTCTGTTAATCTAACTTATTCACATTTTATCTGCATTTTTCACTTCATCACTTTGGAGTAGTTTGTGAAGACTCTTTATATTAAGTTTGATTTGAAAATATCATGAAATAAGCTCAGATGGCATCATAATGTGAAAACTTTGGAGGGGGGTGAATACTCTTGCAGACCACTGGAGATAGAGAATTTGCATCCCCTTCCCCCCTCCCCACCATTGTACCCCAGGGGTATGAAATTTATTCAGTTGCCTAAAACCTTCCCGTACACACTCCAAAGTACACATTTCATCTAGGCAGTTTAGGAATGTGTAGAAGTCAACAACAAACCGACAAACACACTTTCTAATTTTCATGAAATAAGCTCAGATGGCATCAAAATGTAAAACTTTGGAGGGGGGTGAATACTCTTGCAGACACTGGAGATAGAGAATTGCATCCCCCCCCCCCCACCGTTGTACCCCAGGGTATGAATTTATTCAGTGGCTAAAACCTTCCCGTCACACTCAAAGTACACATTCCATCTAGCAGTTTAGAAATGTGTGAAGTCAAACAAACAAACCGACAAACACACTTTTCAAAATTAATATATATATATATATATATATATATATATATATATATATATATATATATTATATATATATACAGTGGGATAACAAGTATTTGATACACTGCCGATTTTGCAGGTTTTCACTTACAAAGCACGTAGAGGTCTGTATTATTTTATCATAGGTACACTTCAACTGTGAAAGACGGAATCTAAAACAAAAATCCTGAAAATCACATTGTATGATTTTTAAATATGTAATTTGCATTTTATTGCATGAAATAGTATTTGATACATCAGAAAAACAGACTTAATATTTCGTACAGAACTTGTTTGCAATTACAGAGATCAGACGTTTCTGTAGTTCTTAACCAAGGTTTGCACAGACTGCAGCAGGGGATTTTAGCCCACTCCTCCATACAGATCTTCTCCAGATCCTTCAGGTTTTGGGGCTGTCGCTGGGCAACACGACTTTCAGCTCCCTCAAAAGATTTCCTATTGGGTTCAGGTCTGGAGACGGCTAGGCCACTCCAGAACTTGAGATGCTTCTTACGGAGCCACTCCTTAGTGCCCTAGCTGTGTGTTTCGGGTCGTTGTCATGCTGGAAGACCCAGCACGCCCCATCTTCATGCTCTTGTTGAGGGAGGAGGTTTGTTGGCCAAGATCTTGGATACATGGCCCATCCATCCTCCCCTCAATACAGTGCAGTCGTCCTGTCCCCTTTGCAGAAAAGTATCCCAAAAGAATAGTGTTTCCACCTCCATGCTTCACGGTTGGGATGGTGTTTGTGGTTGTACTCATCCTTCTCTTCCTCCAAACACGGTGAGTGGAGTTCAAACCAAAAAGCTCTATTTTGGTCTCATCAGACCACATGACCTTCTTCCATTCCTCCTCTGGATCATCCAGATGGTCATTGGCAAACTTCAGACGGGCCTGACATGCACTGGCTTGAGCAGAGGGACCTTGCGTGCGCCGCAGGATTTTAATCCATGACGGCGTAGTGTGTTACTTATGGTTTTTCTTTGATACTGTGGTCCCAGCTCTCTTCAGGTCATTGACCAGGTCCTGCCGTGTAGTTCTGGCTGTCCTCACCTTTCTCATGATCATTGAGGCTCCACGAGGTGAAATCTTGCATGGAGCCCCAGACCGAGGGAGATTGACTGTTATCTTGAACTTTCTCCATTTTCTAATAATTGCGCAACAGTTTGTGCTCCTCACCAAGCTGCTTGCCTATTGTCCTGTAGCTCATCCAGCCTTGTCCAAGTCTACAATTTTTTCCCTGATGTCCTTAGCCAGCTCTCTGGTCTTGCCATTGTGGAGAGGTTGGAGTCTGATTGATTGAGTGTGGACAGCTGTCTTTTATGCAGATAACGAGTTCAAACAGGTGCAGTTAATACAGGTAATGAGTGGAGAATGGGAGGGCTTCTTAAAGACAAAACTAACAGGTCTGTGAGAGCCAGAATTCTTACTGGTTGGTAGGTGATCAAATACTTATTTCATGTAATAAATGCAAATTAATTATTTAAAAATCATACAATGTGATTTTCAGGATTTTTGTTTAGATTCCGTCTTTCACAGTTGAAGTGTACCTATGATAAAAATTACAGACCTCTACGTGCTTTGTAAGTGGGAAAACCTGCAAAATCGGCAGTGTATCAAATACTTGTTCTTCCCACTGTATCTGACATGACTTTCCAGAATATTTTACCGTTTCAGCTTATAACATATAATCTGCCTTGAAAAATCAAACAAAACGACTTTCAAGGCATAACGGCAGCTTGTATTTTCATCGTTTAGCTTCTTTAAAAAAGTGAATCAATTAGGTCAATGAGGCCATAAGGTCCATTTTATCAATACAACCTAACAAGCAGTAAAACAAACCAAAATGTAATGTCAGCTGGTTTGGTTTCAACTAGGAGTCAGTTTATCATATACACTTGTCTTTTGATACACCACAGGTGCATGTCAGGTTGCTCACGAGTATGAATAACCCATGCACTGAATAATCCTAACCATTTTCCAAATGCAACTGGTGGTGTTTCTCAATCGTACGAGATGCACAAGAAGCTGAAAAGCAGGCGAGCCCTTCTCACCGAAGTTAACAGTCGGAGGTTGTTAGACTCGCCGAGGTAGTGAAAAAAAAAAGCGTGTGACCTTGATGACGTGGTCA
>CM068956.1:76497151-76507692 GCA_035128595.1 Eptatretus atami | reverse complement strand
ACCGAATGCAAAAGAAAAATGATTCGTTACAATGAAAGAAGATTTTTTTTAAACTGCAAACTTTTGCATCCGCATATTCTTTGACTTCACGACGGGCACAATGGCAGCAAAGATTCACAAATATTTTTAATCATTGCAAAACCTGAAAAGTGATTAAATCATGACCGGACAGTTCAAGACATGTGAAGAGCTCACGTACCCTTCTTTCCGTTTGGTGTTTATGATCTCTCCCCCTTTGCGCGTCTCTTCACTAACGACGATGCAGCTCAGATGTCATCAGTAATGGAAGGACACAGACATCAGTGATTGGAACAATGTCGTATTGTAGGTTTGGGTTCACATCGCACAAAACTCCTTCAGTTTCAAAGCAACGCTTATCAACTGGTTGAATGAGTTCAAAAAGCGTTTACCTGTAAAGAACAAATCCAAGTAAGTGCAGTTGCACGATAAGTGAAGCATCTAGCTGGCAGAGCAAATACTTAACCTTGATATGGAAGGGTCCACTATGAATCATATGTTGCATTATATTGCCCGCCAAATTACAATTTCCTTGTATACACAAATGAATTGTGGCGTTTCAGGCTTCTACATGTTCACTACCATTTTATGTTGATCACATTTATATCAATGTCAGATTTTCACAAGGATATTTTGAATATTAAAATAAATTTTTTAAAAAGCAACGGATATTTTCGGGAAATTAAAAAAAGTCAATCAACACGACAACTTCTTGGTACTCTACATATTTGGTTGAGATATACTGTGTTATACTGCATACATGTATATTTAACGTTGCAGTCGCTTTCAAAATGGTACAAATATGTTTGCAATTTCATGTTATCAGTGCAGTTACATTTTGCAACAATTGATACTTTGGCAACTTTTATTCATAGAGGTACCATGGTGTTGTGGAACATACGTCATCCCTTCTACATTGTCCATGGTTAATAGCAAGAATAACTCTAAAGGCAAGTTGAAAAGGACCCAAACTAGTCATGTACAGAAAAAAATTCTTATATTATTCATTGAGATGCTGAAAGTTATATAATGTTGTAGCATCACTTCAACAGCAAAACATATGAGAGACTTTGGAACAACACCTTTAGAAGATCTTGTCTGCAATTCCTATTAGCACCGCTTTTGAGCAAGCAAGCAAGCTGTTGCGAGGAGACTCTGTGGCCATTGTGCAAACGGTCCAAAGTTCCCAACACGATATCATTGTAGATGGTAAAGTCTGTTCGGTGTTGGTGACATTAGCTTCCACTTGAGAAGGGGGACTTGCACCAGCCTCCAGAGTGAGTGGCACATACGAGGGACGTCCACATGGGTAAGAATATATTTGTAATGTAATTCCAAAGAGACTTTTCTACATGGAAAGTTCCTGTTGGTCCTGCGACTCATGGTCAGTGAGAAGCACATCTGGGGTGTAAGACAGGCTACGGATCTGGTTGCATGCTTTTGTCTTCATTTGGGGCTGCAGATGTGAGAAAGAAGCACTCTTATGTCAATGTGGTTACAAATATCTGAAGCTTTTTCATACAACTTGATGATGAGTTGGGACATCTCCCAAGTTGGTAAAACAGCATCCACCGGCCTATGAGCACCATTTGGACCTGCGAGATTGAGGCCGGGGTGAAGGTGCACATACAGTGTTCCACTGATATGTTTTGTGATTGATGTGAGAAGAAGCGGAGGTACGGAGAGATAAGATACTCAGAGGTGATGTCAGTATCAAAATCCCAGTTCGAAACAGCTCTTTTTTGAGACATAGCAGGCACCTGCCAAAAAAAACAATTACTGTTACAATCGGGTAATAGCTTGCTCAGCAAATAATCCACATTGGTGTTACCAAATGCAGTGTAATGAATAATTAGATCAATACATGTGAAAACCTTTGAAATGAATAACTGCTATTTGATCATTGAAAACTAAATCACATTAATTGAGTGCAGGGATGTGAGTGAGGAATGATGAATGGAATCAAAGGAACATTGATTGGGTATGCTGATCTCCATCAGAAGCAAGGGGAAACTGATATTTCTGGTATTAACTGTTAGTTATCACCCCAAACGTCAATTCTCTCTGCTTCAAACGGTGGTTAACATACCTCAATTAATGTTCGTAGATTCCATCCATTGTTGCACCTGTCTGATGACACGACAGGAGCCTTCAAGATCAAGAATAGTTTTCATTTACTGTGAGAAATTGTGACTGAGATCTTCCTACATCTGAACAAACATGGTGATCTTCAACATGGGATGAAAGCAATGACCTCGGAAATCCATCTTAAATACTTTACCTATTGGTTTAACTTATTTGAAGATGTACAATGCCATTCATTATATTTGCAGTAATGTTACAAAACATGAAAAGAATTATGTGTGATGTTTGCTTGGCTTTACTTTGTAGTAGTTTATTAAGCCTCCCCCTATCTATAGGACAAGGAGACTTATTGCTGTTGTGGGGTTTATTTTCTCCAATTAATGCGCCAATTTTTAGCGTATCTGGAATTTAAATTCCAGATAATGTATTGTCATTGTGCACAGTCCGTCTCCCATTTCAACTTCTCCGGCCAAACCGCTGGGCTGATCCAGCTGCAATTTGGCAGCAATGTTCCTCTCCTGACTGGTAACAGTGATTGCACAACTCGTTCTGGTCACTTGACTTTAAGGAGTGCCCCCCCCCCAAAAAAATAGGTTTTTGCTACAACATTGGTTCATTGATACATTTTGCTGATTTCAGTCCCAAGTTGACTTCCTCCTCGTATCGTTATTCTTCAAGGTGAGCGCCCAGGGTATTGCCCCTATTTTTTTAATTTAAACCACTGATTACATACAGATGAAACCTATTATACATATTTTGTAACCTTTCAAACTAATTTGCTCCTGAAGTGGTTTCGGGTTAATTAGGTAAAGGGGTTGAATACTTATGCAATGGAGAATCATCTGACTTTCTCTGTTAATCTAACTTATTCACATTTTATCTGCATTTTTCACTTCATCACTTTGGAGTAGTTTGTGAAGACTCTTTATATTAAGTTTGATTTGAAAAATATCATGAATAAGCTCAGATGGCATCATAATGTGAAAACTTTGGAGGGGGGTGAATACTCTTGCAGACCACTGGAGATAGAGAATTTGCATCCCCTTCCCCCCTCCCCACCATTGTACCCCAGGGGTATGAAATTTATTCAGTTGCCTAAAACCTTCCCGTACACACTCCAAAGTACACATTCCATCTAGCAGTTTAGGAATGTGTAGAAGTCAAACAAACAAACGACAAACACACTTTCTATTTCATGAAATAAGCTCAGATGGCATCAAAATGTGAAAACTTTGGAGGGGGGGGGGTGAATACTCTTGCAGATCACTGGAGATAGAGAATTTGCACCCCCCCCCCCCCCCCACCGTTGTACCCCAGGGGTATGAAATTTATTCAGTGGCCTAAAACCTTCCCGTGCACACTCCAAAGTACACATTCCATCTAGCAGTTTAGAAATGTGTTGAAGTCAAACAAACAAACCGACAAACACACTTTTCAAATATTAATATATATATATATATATATATATATATATATATATATATATATATATATATATATACAGTGGGATGAACAAGTATTTGATACACTGCCGATTTTGCAGGTTTTCCCACTTACAAAGCACGTAGAGGTCTGTAATTTTTATCATAGGACACTTCAACTGTGAAAGACGGAATCTAAAACAAAAATCCTGAAATCACATTGTATGATTTTTAAATATGTAATTGCATTTTATTGCATGAAATAAGTATTTGATACATCAGAAAAACAGAACTTAATATTTCGTACAGAAACCTTGTTTGCAATTACAGAGATCAGACGTTTCCTGTAGTTCTTAACCAGGTTTGCACAGACTGCAGCAGGGATTTTAAGCCCACTCCTCCATACAGATCTTCTCCAGATCCTTCAGGTTTTGGGGCTGTCGCTGGGCAACACAGACTTTCAGCTCCCTCAAAAGATTTCCTATGGGTTCAGGTTGGAGACGGGCTAGGCCACTCCAGGACTGAGATGCTTCTTACGGAGCCACTCCTTAGTGCCCTAGCTGTGTGTTTCGGGTCGTTGTCATGCTGGAAGACCCAGCCACGCCCATCTTCAATGCTCTTGTTGAGGAAGGAGGTTGTTGGCCAAGATCTTGGGAGACATGGCCCATCCATCTCCCCTCAATACAGTGCAGTCGTCCTGTCCCCTTTGCAGAAAAGTATCCCCAAAGAATAGTGTTCCACCTCCATGCTTCACGGTTGGGATGGTGTTCTTGTGTGTGTACTCATCCTTCTTCTTCCTCCAAACACGGTGAGTGGAGTTCAAACAAAAAGCTCTATTTGGTCTCATCAGACCACATGACCTTCTCCATTCCTCCTCTGGATCATCCAGATGGTCATTGGCAAACTTCAGACGGGCCTGGACATGCACTGGCTTGAGCAGAGGGACCTTGCGTGGCGGCCGCAGGATTTTAATCCATGACGGCGTAGTGTGTTACTTATGGTTTTCTTTGATACTGTGGTCCCAGCTCTCTTCAGGTCATTGACCAGGTCCTGCCGTGTAGTTCTGGGCTGATCCCTCACCTTTCTCATGATCATTGAGGCTCCACGAGGTGGAAATCTTGCATGGAGCCCAGACCGAGGGAGATGACTGTTATCTTGAACTTCTTCCATTTTCTAATAATTGCGCCAACAGTTGTTGCCTCTCACCAGCTGCTTGCCTATTGTCCTGTAGCTCATCCCAGCCTTGTCCAAGTCTACAATTTTGTCCCTGATGTCCTTAGACAGCTCTCTGGTCTTGCCCATTGTGGAGAGTTGGAGTCTGATTGATTGAGTGTGGACAGCTGTCTTTTATGCAGATAACGAGTTCAAACAGGTGCAGTTAATACAGGTATGAGTGGAGAATGGGAGGGCTTCTTAAAGACAAAACTAACAGGTCTGTGAGAGCCAGAATTCTTACTGGTTGGTAGGTGATCAAATACTTATTTCATGTAATAAAATGCAAATTAATTATTTAAAAATCATACAATGTGATTTTCAGATTTTTGTTTTAGATTCCGTCTTTCACAGTTGAGTGTACCTATGATAAAAAATTACAGACCTCTACGTGCTTTGTAAGTGGGAAAACCTGCAAAATCGGCAGTGTATCAAATACTTGTTCTTCCCACTGTATCTGACATGACTTTCCAGAATATTTTACGTTTCACTATAACATATAATCTGCCTTGAAAAATCAAACAAAACGACTTTCAAGGCATAACGGCAGCTTGTATTTTCATCGTTTAGCTTCTTTTAAAAAGTGAATCAATTAGGTCAATGAGGCCATAAAGGTCCATTTTATCAATACAACCTAACAAGCAGTAAAACAAACCAAAATGTAATGTCAGCTGGTTTGGTTTCAACTAGGAGTCAGTTTATCATATACACTTGTCTTTTGATACACCACAGGTGCATGTCAGGTTGCTCACGAGTATGAATAACCCATGCACTGAATAATCCTAACCATTTTCCAAATGCAACTGGTGGTGTTTCTCAATCGTACGAGATGCACAAGAAGCTGGAAAAGCAGGCGAGCCCTTTCACCGAAGTTAACAGTCGGAGGTTGTTAGACTCGCCGAGGTAGTGAAAAAAAAGCGTGTGACCTTGATGACGTGGTCACATAATGTATTTATAATCATGTCGTATGCTATGTTTGATCGCAAGAAAACCCAAAAGCATTCGCACAAAAAATGGGAGTAAGCACCAATTACTGTACTATCCAGAACTTTATTAGGCAGGATCGACTGCAGGAAATGAAAATGAGAAATACAAGTACTTTTGAAGGTCAAACTAAGAGACGTGGATGAAGTTTTAAAATGAATGAAAAGCAAAAAAAACATAAATAATAAAATAATAATTAAAGAAGATTGTCGTTTAAAGCTCCAGCAATTTTATTTTGGCTGATATTTTGTGTCAGTTAGAAACAGCAGCCTTTAGAGGAACATGGAGACTGAGAATAACGTAGTGTAGGATGAGTAGGTAAAGAAGACATTTTAACACACGTGCAATATATACAGAGTAAAAATAAAGTTTATTTTTACTTTTATGGTGCTCTCTCCAGTAAACATTTGTGGGAAGGTAGAGTGTGAAATATAGGTGGATAATATTCAAGTTTCTGGGAAAGTCAATTTAATGTCACAGTACCTTCAAGTACAGTGCCTCTAGACATATTCACCCCCCCCCCCCCCAGGGCTGTCCTTATTTTATTTTTTTCGGAAATTTCAAGGGGCTAACCAGAATTTAGGTTGATATTTATGAGAAAAAAAAAATATAAAAAAAATATGAACCCGAAAAAAATTTGTCTAGGGGTTGCTACCAGCTGTCAAAAATTGTAAAAAAAAAAAGTGCATTTTTTTGTATTTTCATGTCAGAGATATTTTTCACGAAATTTTGCGTGCTTACTGGTTGGTTCGAACGTGAATAACACGAAAAAAAATGTTTTTGTACCAAAAATGTGTTACATATGTCCCGAACATGGCTCAAAAATGGGAAAATTTTCCATTTTCAACATGAATTATGTCTTTTGTTCTTGTACTGACACAGGCTTGTTGTACGTACGAGATATTTATTGTTTAGATCTGTTGTATTGTCTGCTCATTACTCCATTGAATCACTGAGTCCATCAGTCAGTGACTGACTGACTGCCATCAATTTCAGGTCTGGTATCCGGTCATTCAGGCATTTAGCGAAATTGCCTTTCATCCTAGTGTCAGGAAAGGTGTGGACCAATTGCTTAGTGTTCCAAAGATTCCTACGTCGATGGGGCCATGCAAGCTCAAGCGGTGTTTGACATACTCAGTGACTGGGATCTGTGCCCTAAAGCTGCTGGTCTTTATTTCGACACAACCAGCAGCAACACGGGAATTCATAACAGGGCATGCGTCTTATTAGAATGCCACTTAGCAGGAATTTACTTCACTTGGGTGCCGCCACCACATTCATGAGCTCATCCTGGAAGCGGCTACCATGGTGTGCCTCGGTCCTTCCACAGGACCAGATATTTCACTATTCAAAAGGCTTCAAGAGCAATGGTCGTACGTTGATCCACAACCTATAGAGAATCCTGGAGAATTTAATATTTTAACAAAAGAGGAAATCATTGAGTTCACGAATGACCAATTGAAAGAACATCAGCCAGAGAGGACTACAGGGAACTTTTAGAGTTATGTATTGTCTTTGTAGGTGGTGAGCCTGAACGAGGCTTTCACTTTCGTCGTCCGGTGCCCTACATAGAGCCAGGTGGATGGCTAAAGCTATCTATTCCTCAAGCTGTACTTGTTTCGTGGGCAGATCAAGTTGACAAAGAGAGAGAGAAGGGGACTACTTGATCTGGGCCACTTCCTAGTACAAATCTACGTCAAAGCGTGGTTTACTGCCCCGAATTCCATCTCGGCTAGTGCGAACGACCTAACATTATTAAAGCGAATGGATAAATATTCGAAGTGAATGTTGATATTATCTAAGGCAACGGTGAAAAAGTTGCTGGGACAGCTGTGGTATTTATCGGTAGAACTGATACCATTATGTCTATTTGACCGAAACATGTCAATTGAGACCAAAAGAAAAATATCTCAAACTCTAAAAAACAAGACGATGACAATGATGAAGCACCGAAAAGAGCTGTTGTTCACCAGAAAGATATTATGCGCCGAAAACTGGAAGATTTCGCATCTCCGAGAAAGCAGAAGTTTTTTATGTACCTACTGCATTTGAACTGACTTTCTGCACAAAGACCCGGATCAATGGGAAACTGAAGATAGGTTCGTACAGGCCGTACTATCGTCAGCAAGCTGAAAGTTGTGAATGCCTGTGCAGAGTGTGGTGTAGCCCTGGCGACTGAGTACAACAGTCTTATTACGTACGATGAGGAGCAAAAGCAGTACCTATTTACAAGCGGTAACTGATCACCGAAAACGATTCCTGGACTGTAAGAAATCAACTTTGAACAAGTGAACTATAGCTCTTGTCCCGTCTGTGTTCAAAGACTCTGTCTGCAAACTGCGGAGTTCGAAAAATGTGAAAAATACATAAAATCTTGATTTTTTTTAGACTTTTCAAGTTTCACTGAGACGGACTGGTACCAATAATGCCACATTATTGAATACATTATTGTAGGGGTGAATACTTTTGCAGGCCACTGTACCTATAAGAATGAAGGTCAGTGTGGGTCAGTGCAACGACGTTGAGTGCAACAAAAATAATTAACCAGCGTGATTGCTGCGAAGGCTCCTGCGTCCACAGCTGGGTTCTTTGAAATCTCTGGAGGTAGGAAGGCAAAATAAATTAAATTAAAGATCGAATTAAAAGAACGATTCACATAACAGAAGGATTAAAATGAGCAAAGCAACGGGACAAGTGAACGACGAGTTCAAGTAAGAATTGGAAAAATATTGCAATAATATTATAATTCATTTACTCTTTGAAAATTTTTCCATTCAATTTTTGGAGCATCACTCCCACTCCCCAACCCCCAATTCCTCTCGCTCCCACCCCTCCTCCTTGGAGTGTATAATGACAGGTGGTGAGGCGTTGCTCTCCCCTCCTTCCCCGCATCATGTATAGCGACGTTTGGTGAGGCGTCGCTTCTCCCCCCACTCTACCCCCCAACCCCTTGCTCTCCTGGGTTCAGCCCGGGTTCGATCCTCAGTCTGAGTGCGCAAGTTTCCCACATATACATATTTTAAAATGGTACCGTTGGAAAGTTAATAATCAATTTAATTTCAACAAAAAAAATTTGCGTCCATTTAATCATAAAGATGCCCATTTTAAAAGCCTATTTTTCTGAAATTGAGGAAGAAGAAGCAGGATTTTGAGCTTTAATGCAGAGGTTCCAGCCATTGTAGAATAATAACAACGAGCGGAAACCCGTGCAATCGCGAGTGCGATATCTTGACAACTGAAGGTAAAGTGAAGTGGAAGTGTTGCAACAAGACTGCACAAATTTACAAAATTAAAAATTGACACCAATGAGATTCAGACTCGGGGCAAACATTTCTACAGGTGTGCAAGTTACCCGCTAAACCAGAGGGTCAAACACCATTGAGCACGAAGACAAAGTATTTTCATGAAATGTACATTTTATAATCTTGTCTGCACCAAAGTAAAAAGGTTGTCCATAAGGGGCGGAATGCATGTTCTTTGCTGGGAAACACCCCCTACATGAAGGTTTACAAAAGTCATAACACCTACTGCAGACGACAAACACGCAAATGTGAGTTTGCAGTTAAAGAAACGCGTGGACACCCTCGCCGGTAGGAGAAGTGCAGACAAAGCAAGTCACTTAGCATTATATATATATATATATACATACATACATATACATATTTATATGTATATATATATATACATATACATATACATACATATATATATATACATATACATAGATATATACTGTTGCGGGCCGGAGGTCCGGTGGCGAGAACGACCACTAGGTGGGGGAGGTTACATCGTCTCCCTCCAGACTCTCTGGAATTGTAGGCCGTCGCTCTCGGATAATTCCGTGAGGCGGCGGGTCGCTTAAACGACCGTGGACGCCAATATCTCAAGCGGGTGGTGTAGGGTCTTTTTGTCTCGAACCAATTTACCTAATTAACCACGCGGTTTCGGCGACCGGGAAACCACGCCCTCAGTACGCCTTGCCCGAACCGGACGACTCTACCGACTACCAACTGCCAACTACCTTTCCGGTTCGGATGCAGCTAGCGGATCTGCCAAGGTCGTACTGGCTGGAATGAACGGATTATCGGGTATAAAAACCCGGCTAAACTCAGATCCGAACCATGCTGGACCAATGAAGGAAAAGACGAAAATGAACTGGGAACATTTCTAATGGTTTATTTACAATCAACTTACAAAAGGACTCAGAGCAGACTTATCGTGGGATATACAGGCAAGATTTACAATGATCAAACACTTAAACAGTTCTACTGAAAGACAGCACCACACACTCGGACGCACACTCAGCCGAAAATAAACCCAGGTGTATTGCAAAGGACCCCCACAGCCAGAGGGAGGTGAGCTGAGGTCGCAGTTCTTTTGGGGTACCTGCACGTTGGAGGGAAGGGATGCTCCGTGGTGCGGCACCTGTCAGTGGTCGTGCAGCTCGCCCACAGCCACACGCGCGGAGACCGTGTCCGCGAAAGAGCCGTGGATGGAGCAGAGTGAGAGTCCAGACGGGGATCAGGGCCGCCGACAGGACCCACGAGAGACCCAGTCAAGATCGGGCACCCTCGAACCAGCGCAACAGACGGGCCGCCGAGGCGAGACGCGGGCAGTCCCTCCGCGTCATGACCCTCCTTTTTTCTTTGGCAACCCGCGACTCCAACCGTCTCACTCCAACCACTGTCCCGCTCCAACGCTGTTTCTCTCCAACCTCAGACTCCAGCTAACACGGCCAACCCACACAGAAACCTCTCTCTACCCTCTCAGGATGGTGCCGTAATTTATCTCCCAGCCAAGGACTCTACGCTGAGGATCGCT